>JAGFNQ010006365.1:0-280463 GCA_024364735.1 Boesenbergia rotunda
TAGCCACACCGAGTGGCGCCGACATGCCGGGCGGCTTGCAGACCGGCTAGAAGTGCTTCATATTCAGCTTCATTATTAGTGGCCTTGTGTTCTAGCCGCACGGACAGGTGTAGCCGTTCTTCTTCGGGTGAAACCATGAGAACGTCGATTCCGCTTCCTTGTCGAGAAGATGCCCCATCAACGTACACCTTCCATACGCCCTCGGCTTCGTCGGGATGCCATTCCGTGAGAAAATCGGCTAAGGCTTGAGCCTGATAGCCAGTCGGGGTTGATATTGTATGTCATACTCACTCAGCTCAGTTGTCCATTTGACTAGCCGCCCTGAGGCGTCTGGGTTAGTGAGCACCCGACCCAAGTTACTGTTAGTCAATACAGTAATTGGGTGAGATAAGAAGTATGGTCTGAGTCGCCGGGCGGCTAAGAATAGTATGTAGCCCAATTTTTCGAGTGTCGTGTACCGACACTCGGCTCCTTTAAATAAATGGGCAAAGAAGTACACCGGCCTTTGCTCAGTTTTTTCTTGCCGGGCCAGCACCATGCTGCCCGAGTCGGAGGAAGCCGCTAAGTATACATATAAACTCTCATTCGGCTCCGGCCGGGAGAGTGTCGGTAGTTCAGACAGATAGGCTTTCAGCTCCTCGAAGGCCCTGTCACATTCTGCATCCCACTGAAATTTGGTGGCCCGGCATAAGGTCTTGAAGAATGGCAGACCCCGTTCGGCTGACCGGGAAATGAACCTTGACAAGGCCGTTATCCGCCCCATCAGCCGTTGAGCTTCTCTGAGATTCCTTGGAGCCGGCATCTCCATGATGGCCTTTACTTTGCCCGGATTTGCTTCGATTCCCCGCTCGGTAACTATATAGCCGAGGAACTTCCCGCTTCGAGCCCCGAATAGACATTTGGCCGGATTAAGCTTCAGACCAAACCGCCGTAGAGTTTGGCAAGTTTCTTCAATGTCGGGGATTAGTTCTTCTGCCCGGGCAGTCTTGATCAGAATATCGTCGACGTATACTTCGACGTTACGCCCCATCTGCGACCGGAACACCTTGTTCATCATTCTTTGGTAGGTGGCGCCCGCATTCTTGAGGCCGAACGGCATGACGGTGTAGCAGTAGGTGCCGTCAGCCGTGACGAAGCTAACCTTCTCCTGATCAGCAGCAGCCAGCGGGACTTGGTGGTATCCCTGGTACGCATCCAGCATTGATATGAACTCGCTGCCGGCCGTCGAGTCTACCATTTGATCGATCCGTGGAAGTGGGTAGCAATCCTTCGGGCATGCCCGATTGAGGTCTCGGAAATCAATGCATACCCGCCACTTGTCGTTGGGTTTGGCCACCAGCACCACATTGGCCAGCCAGGCAGGGAACTGGACCTCCCGGATGTGTCCTGCCTCCAACAGTCTTTCTACCTCCGCCCGGATGACTTGATTCTGGGCGGCGCTGTGGTCCCTTTTTCGCTGCTTCACTGGCCGCGCACCCGGGTGCACGTGCAATTGATGCTCTGCTACTTCCGGCCGGACTCCCTTTAAGTCTTTCGCCGACCAGGCAAATACATCTTGATTCCGAGCGAGGGAGTCGACTAGGGATTGCTTCAGCTCCTCAGAAAGTCCTGCAGCAATTTGTATCTTGGTATCTTCCCGCCCGGGCAAAAGTTGTACCTCTTCTTTGTCCTCCCGCAATTCTGCCCAAGGGGAGGCTTGCACCATATTGCAACTGCTTCCTGCCCGCCTTGCTTTCTGACCTCCCGAGCGGACATCATCAGCATAGCAGCGCCGGGCCACGGTCTGATTGCCCTTCACCTCGCCGACCCTGTCGCCGACCGGAAACTTCACCTTGAGGTAGTAGGTGGAGACCACCGCTTTGAATTCGTTGAGAGCCGGTCGACCGAGAATGGCGTTGTAGGCAACTGGCGCATCCACAATCAGAAACGTGGTCCATCGGGTTCTCTTGAGTGGCTCTTCTCCAAGTGAGACGGCTAGCCGTATCTGTCCGATCGGCTGTACTTCGTTCCCCGTAAATCCGAACAGGGGAGTAGCCACCAACTCCAGCTGCGATAATTCAATTTACAGTTGACCGAAAGCTCATTTATATAAAATGTTTACCGAGCTGCCGGTGTCCACAATGGTGCGGTGGACTTCGTAGTTGGCGATGACAGCCGTGATGACCAGCGGGTCGTCGTGCGGCACCTCCAATCCTTGTAAATCCTGCGGCCCCCAGCTGATTTGGGGCCCTTGAGCTTGAGAGGTGCTGACTCCAACTTGGTGAATTTCCAATCGGCGCACCTGCGTCTTTCTGGCTCGGTTGGAGTCGCCTCCGGTCGGGCCGCCGGAAATCACATTGACGCCTCCTCGGACGGCGTTCTGGTGATTCGCTTGATCTTCGTCAAGTTCCTCCGCCTCTTCCTGCTCAGGCTGAGGAAACAATTGCCGGTCGGCGGGGGTATCACTCCTTTGTCTTTGTTGGGCTGTGGCTCCATGACCACGCCCGCGCCCCTGCGGGGTTTGTCGTCCTTGACCCCTGCCGAGTGGGGTCCGAGCTCTGCCGCCCGCTCGGCAGTCTTCAGTGTTGTGCGTATTACACTAGTGAAACGCACAATATGGTGCCCATCTGTTGGGCCAATTCCCTTGTGCCACCTGCACTTGCTGGGGCCTCATTCCAGGCCGATTGGCCGGTCGGGGACTGCGAATTGGTCCTCCTGGCGATCTGTTGTGTTGAGGTGCGGGCTGTGGGCTAACTATCACTTCCTTCCTTCGGGCGGCTTGCGCTTCCTCTACATTGATATACTTAACAGCCTTCCCGAGCAGGCTGTCGAAATCCTTTGGTGGCTTCCTGATCAGGGATCGGAAGAAGTCACCTTCTTGGAGCCCTTGCGAGAAAGCTGTGACCAGTACTTCTGGCGTGGTATTGGGCACCTCTATAGCTACTCCATTGAACCTCTGGATGTAGGCCCGGAGTGATTCTTTCGGACCTTGCTTCAGAGCGAACAAATTGAGGCTGGTCTTATGATGCCTTCGACTGCTTGCAAAATGTTGCAGAAACAGCCGCTTCACTTCTGCGAAACTCCCGACCGATCCACCCGGGAGTCCGTCGAACCATCGTTGAGCCTGCCCGGAGAGGGTTGTCAGGAAAGCGCGGCATTTGACGCCCTCCGGGTATTGGTGCAACAGGGCAGCGCTTTCAAATTTCATGACGTGTTCCTCAGGGTCACTGACCCCTGAGTACTCAGGCATGGTGAAGAATCGCAGATGCTTGGGAACGGGATCCCCAAGAATTTGTGGAGAGAAAGGGCTGTGAGTCGGATAGGCCGCCGCGGGGTCGGCTAAACCTTTCCCTTTATCTGGGCGCGCCTGATGCGCCAGGCTGGACGCTGAAGCTTCGGTCGGGGCCGAGTGGGCCTCGTTCCGAAAAAATGCTCGGGGAAAATTAGGAATGAAGGGGTCGGGCTGAGCAGCCATACCTTCTGAATTTCCCCGTACAGAGGGCCCAGGGGGCCGGGCCCCTTGACTACCGGTCGGCGGATGCGATTGTTGTGCCTTCTGTGTCCGGACGGCCATCAGCATTTCGTATTCTTCTGGTGAAAGAGTAACCGTCAGTGGATTGGGGTTTTCCATTCTTCGCTCTCGATCAGGCAGAAAGCCCTCCTTCTAGCGCCAAATTTGATCCTGTCGCCGAGCGAAATGGAGCCGCAACCGGATGACGGTAGGGAGATGGATGACGTGGATGCTGACTGGATGCCCTCGCCCAGAATGACTCAGCAAGTGGGGGGGGTCCTCCGACCGAATGGAAGAAGAAGTAGCCTGGTGGATCTCCGACGGGATGACCTGAACCTGCTGGAGAAGATGACCGTTAGCAACCTAGCCGGGAAGCGTCCCGGCAAGGCCCTCCGACGGTCAAGTCAGTACTCCGGTGAACAAGCAAATAGAGGAGCACTGTAGACGAGAGGCTTCGCGCGCGTACCTGATAATGAGGAGGGGAGGGGCTTATATAGCCGGGGAAAAGGACCAAGTCTGACCTGTGTCAGGATTCTCTGACCTGGTCGAGGGATATTGTATGATTCTGTCGATTTGTAGCCAACATTCCTTGTCGTATACTACTTGTCTTATGTGAGGACACAGACATGTTTCTGTAAGTCTCTGACCAGCGCCGCCTGGCACCAACGGCGTGACAGGGCGGCGTGCCAGGGAGTGTCAGTTCACACGAGTGGTGACAGCCTGTTATCTGCAGCTGGTGCAGGTGTATTTTGTCGTTACCCCTGGGGGATTTTGGGGGAGAGAGTGCCCGGGTGGGCGCCGAGCGTGCAAGCCTGGGGGACTATGTATGTGAAGGGTTGCCGGGCGGAAGCACCCGAGCAATTAGGCGTGTAGCCCTTCTATGGCCAGGCGGATGCACCCGACTAAACGAGGTATAATAACCTTATGATGGCCGGCCGGGATTGACCGGCCGGATGAACCGCTACATTTATTCTGACCGGCCGCCTCGAGTCCGACCGGCCGGCATAGACCCTGGGACCGGCTAGGGTGTGTCAAGTTGGCTACCCGTACAATGACATGGACCCTGAAGTTGGCCAGGCCATGTTGCCACGTTGGCTGTTCATACGGTGACAAAGATAGGGCGGGATCATCGGTTAAAGAATATAAGACATGATCTAATTTCTTTGAAAACATAACATCATATAAGTGTTGATATTCTAAAACATGAACTACATAAACAAATTCTATAAATCTACATACTCACAATGATCTTGGAGAATAAATCGACAAATAACTTTGCTGTTCAGAAGAGCAATCACGAATGAATCGAAAAAGTTTTCAAAGTTCTACGAACCAAATCCCCTTTTTAAAGAATAATCTTCACAACCCCTTGATTGGTCTCCACTCATTTTATTATTACTTATGATGAAGTGATCATTTACTAATCTTCTACATGCAGTTCCTTCACACATTATGAAGTAACCACTTACATCTGTCATTCGTCAAAGTCAAGCCAAAAAAACCATTTAAGGATCTAGTCACAAAGACGATATTAAAGCATCCAATTCATACTTAAAAAAAAAAATGATTCATGCAATAGTAAACATACTGAGCGATTAAAGCTAAGAAAGTTATTACATCATACATAGCCGCTCTATAGAACAAATCAGAAATATTAACATCTTGTTTTTACCCTAGATTAAATTATTTACATCAATATGAACATCTCAATCCCTCATAGAACTACTATGTTTAGAGCATGTACAACATCACCAATTAATACAATTATTCACAATCACATTTTAAGTACTTAACAAAAAAATATAACTGGTCGACCAGTGAATAAATGCCAAAGATGTAAATCAATTTTAATCTTCCTTTTTAGCTAGAATCTATTCATTATAGTAGTCGCTTTATTAGTTATGCTCCATAGATCAAATCATCCATGGCCAATAGAATACAAGCTAAGTAACAAACACTAATTAAAATTTCAAAAAGACAGCTAAATAGTCTCTTAGGGTAAGATTGAGATTAACTTATAATCTCAAGAGTCTCACATAATAGAGAAGCAGAGATTCATTCTCCTACTACCCTTATTGTCGCTATACTACATGTAGTATAAATCTTATGCTACGATATTTTCTCTGTACCGAAAAGAGTGCATATTTTTCTCAATATTTAACATCGTATAGATTTCGATCTAGACATACATAATGTCTAATCTTGAATTCAACTTATGAATTTCAATCTGGCCTTTAGCAGATTCAGTCAATGATGGGTTCATTTACTCCGATCATTATTATCATATAAATGATCTCATCTTGACATAATTATCAAGGCGACCTCGACATATGGGTATATCTCTATTAACAATTACATAAGTTGTCTCATAAGTATGGTCTTACCTATATTTATACTTAACAAATAGAGATAATTATCCACGTGAGTGGACCAATTTCAACCTGCCAACATACTCATCTAGTATTTATCCAAATGTAACAAATATATTTACACTAAATAGATTATAGGATTTCAAATATTCAAAAGTGTTACATTTTATGAAGTCCTAAAGACTTCACATGTACTTGAAATAACTTTTTAATCAATAGCTTAGTAAAAAGATCTACAAGCATAGCTCTTGTAAGGATATATTCAATAATTATCTCTTTTTTGTCAATAATATCCCTTATAAAATTATATTTAATTTCTATATGCTTGTTGTGATATTTAAGATCCATAGAAAAAATTATAGTAGCTTGAGTGTCACAGTACTGTATAACAGGACTTCCACTATCCTCAGCAATCTTTAGATATTTCAAAACTCTTCTTAACTAGACAACTTCTTGCACAGCCACTACACAACGCCACATACTCAGCTTCGATTGTTGACAGCGTTATACAAACCTGTTTCTTGCTATTCCATGAGATGTCGTCACCATCCAATAAGAAGGTATAACTAGATATAGAGTTTCTATCATCAAGGTCTTTTGCCCAATCTGCATCTATGTAGCCCTTCAAGCTCAATGTTGATCTAAGGAAGCAAAGATAATAATTGTTGTCCTTTTAAGATATCTGAATATTCTCTTCGCCGCTTTCTAGTGTTTCGATCTAGGGTTTGACTAGAAATGACTAACTAATCTAACAACATAGCTGATATCAGAATATATACATAACATAGTGTAAAACTACCAATGACACTGGCATATGATTTTTTCTTCATGTCGACTATCTCTTCAAGAGTCTTGAGATACATAGTTTTGCTCAAAACAGTACCTCCTGTTGCAGGTGTTTGTTCAATGTTGCAATCTAGCATATTGAAGTGTTATAGAATATATACATAACATAGTGTACATTAAATTACCAATGACACTGGCATATGATTTTTTCTTCATGTCGACTATCTCTTCAGGAGTCTTGAGATACATAGTTTTGCTCAAAACAGAACCTCCTGTTGCAGGTGTTTGTTTAATATTGCAATCTAACATATTGAAGTGTTATAGCATCTTGGTGATATAAGCTTCTTTAGATAAATCCAAAAGTCTTTTTGATCGATCTCTAATGATCTTTACTTTTAAGATGTATTCAGTTTCTCTCATATCTATTATGTAAAACTATGATGAAAGCTATGATTTGACTTTTATCACAAACCTTATGTCACTCCAGCTATTAGCAAATCATCAATACATAATGATAAAATGATAAACTTTTCTTTTTCTTTTCTTAGATACACACAATGATCCTCATTGATAGTACCAGGGGTGGGGCAAGACTTAAAATATAATTTGGCACTTGTCCTACTTAGTACCAGGGGTGGGGCGAGATGATAGTACATTAAGGAAGTTTGGTTTAGGGAGTTAGGTAGGCTAAGGCGTACCCTATTTGATCTACTCGGCTAAATAAAACTAACCGAAGCTATCTCACCACATCCTATACTAGTTAGATAAGGTTTTTCAAAAGGAATGATTAAACATATAAGTTTTTTAAAAGCTTTGTATAAAAGTGGTCGTTACTCTAATACACAAAAGGCCCATGTGCCTCACCACATAATAAAAGTTAATTTTTGAAATTTGGGTTTAATTGACTGACTGTCAAACTTAAATCTAATATAAGGTTAAATTATCTTTTCTAATAAATCAATTCAATTCATCTCACAAAATTATAAAAATACCTTGGTTGATAACTTTAGACCGAGTGAGATGATTAATGACAACTGAATTTAACTGCATTGTTTAAATCCTTAATTTAGTTTTAACTTAATTAAAATTTTAACTTAATTCAATTTATAACCTAATTAAAAATTTAGGTAATTCAATTTTAACTTAATTTTAACTTATTTCAATTTTGACCTAATTAAAATTTTACCTAATTTAATTTTAACTTTATTAAAATTTTACTTAATTCAATTTTTACGTAATTAAAATTTTATCCAATTCAATTTTAACTTATTTCATTTTTAACCTAATAAAATTTTACCTAATTCAATTTTAATTAATTAAAATTTTAAATTAATTCAATTTTTACCTAATTAAAATTTTATGTAATTCAATTTTAACTTAATTCAATTTTAACTTAATTCAATTTTAACCTAATTAAAATTTTATCTAATTCAATTTTACCTTAATTAATTTTGCTTAATTAAAATCTTTAATTAATTTTACTAAATTAAAAAAATTAAATTAATTAAATTAATTTAATCTTAATTTGAAAACTTTATTAAATTTTTGACTTAAACATTAACTTTAATTAAAATTTCACTTAAAATTTTAATTAACATTAAAACATTCAACTTAATTAATTCTACCTAATGAAACTTTAAGTAATTTCAATTAATTTTAAACATTAACTGTTAACTAATTTATAACATCAAACTTTAATTAATTTTTAAACTTAAACATTAATTAATCAATTTCACTTAATTAAAACCTTAAACTTTATTTAATCAATTTCCCTAATCAAAAACCTACATTTCAATTAATTTTAAACTTTAATCAATTTCACTCAATCAAAAACGTAAATCTTTAATTAATGTTAAATTTTAACTTTAATTATTTTAAACCTTAATGTTCGCTTAAGTAAAATTTTAAATAATTAAAATTTTAACTTCAGATAGATTAAAATTTTACGTGAATCAATTTTAACTTAATTAAAAGTTTAACTTAATTAAAATTTTTACCTTAATTAATTTTACTTAATTAAAATCTTGAATTAATTTTACTTAATTAAAAACTTGAAAAAATTAAATTGACTTAACCTTAATTTTAAACATTAATTGATTTTTGCCTTCAACTTTAACTTTAATTAAGATTCTACTCTTACTTAGATGTAGGAAATCAAATGAATATAGGATAGTAGGTGCTCCAGACATATAATTGAGGATTTTACCAAATTTTCAAACCTCAAATACAAAAGCCTAGAAGCTATTGCCTTTGGAAACAATGATAACTTAAGGTAATTGACATAGGTAATATTGAATTTGAGTCTGATTTCATTATTAAAAAGGTATTACTTGTTGAAAATTTCAAATTTAACTTGCTTAGTATTAAGCAATTGTGTGATATCGGATATAAGGTTAAGTTTGATCAATCGAATATCTAATTAAACACATAGACAATCCGAATATAACTCTTAGATGCAAAAGGTGGAACCGTCACCTTAGCGGTCCCCTGGTCTCAACCCCACAAGTGTCCAGAGGGGGTAAATCACGATTTTACTGGTGGGGTAAGCCGCCTGGGGCCGAGAGGATTTAAGCCAGCAGACCAGGTTTTTATCTCGTGTGCGACTGGCGACTCTCGAACTTGAGACCTCCGATGCAAGCAGCCAGACGCCTTACCAACCAAGCCAGCCCGTGGGGACCCGAATATAACTCTTAGAGGACTTAGGCACAATAGCATTTATGAGATTAAGTTAACCAGTCTCTCAATTAACTGTCTCCAAACCCAGAAGAAGGAAACTTGACTTTGGCATAGAAAACTTTCATATACTCATTTCAGAAACCTATCCAAATTAAATGGCATAGTTAGAGGCTTACCAAAATTACCTAACATTGAGTCAACAATCTCTAATGCTTGCCAACTAGGAAAACAACCTGAATTAATTCATAAACCAATCAATCAAAGTCAAACCAATTCCATACTTGAATTAGTTCACCTAGACCTATTTGACTCACATGGGAATAAATCCATAAATGGAAGCCTTTACTGTCTAGTAATTATCGATGACTACTCACGATTCACCTGGGTAAAATACATTTAAAAAAAAGATGAAATCTTTAACAATTTTTGTAAACAAACAAAAAAATGAAAAGGGGGTAAAGTAAAAGACTTAAAAGCGATAATGGAGGTGAATTGAAAAACCAGAAATTTTATCAATTTTGCTTAGAAAATGGATACCACCATGAATTCTCCTGTCCAAAAATGCCCCAACAAAATAGAATTGTTGAAAGAAAAAATAGAATCTTACAAAAAGCAATAAGAGCAATGCTTAATGAATATGATTTACCTAAATATCTTTGGGATGAAGTTGTTAGTACAACTTGTTATGTACAAAACAGAACAACTATAAATAAAATTCTTAGAAAAATATCTTTTGAAATTTATTACAATAAACTACCTAATATTAAATATTTCAAAGATTTTGGATGTAAAGTTTATATTTTAAATACAAGAGAATACATAGACAAATTTACTTCTAAAATTGAAAATGGATTTTTTTTAGAATACTTACTTACCAGTACAGCCTATATAGTTTAAAATAAAACCACCTTAAAAATTGAAAAAACTACTAATGTCAAATTTGATGAAAAATCTAACTCTAATGACTCTAATTAAACCCAATATTAACCAATTAATTTTATTAGGTCAAATACCATTCTAGAAAAAAACCAAGTCAAATAGAAGACAAAGAAAATAAATTGATTAGTCAGAACAAGACCAACAAAGATAAAGATTCACATGAGTTAGTTCCGCCCACCCAACTAATCAAATAATAGGTAATCCAGACTTAAAGGTTCAAACCAGATATGCTTTTAGGAACCTAAGTCAAATTATCTTAATTTCTAAAATTGAATCCAAAACTGTAGATGAATCCTTACATGACCCTAATTAGATTATAGTCATGCAGGAAGAATTAGCCCAATTTGAACGTAGTGAAGTCTAGGAATTAGTACCTTTATCTAAGGATAAAAAATTTATTGAAACAAAATGTGTTTCTAGAAATAAACTAAATGAGCAAGGTGAAATAGTTAGCAATAAAGCAAGATTAGTTGCTAAGGATTTTAGTCAAGTAAAGGTACTTGATTATGATGAAACTTATACCCCAGTAGCTAGACTTAAATCTATTAGAATGCTTTTAAGTTATGCTGCCCATAAGGTATTCAAACTTTATCAAATGGATGTTAAGTTAGCCTTCCTAAATGGCCTAATTAAGAAAGAGGTTTATGTAGGGCAACCACCTGACTTTGAGAGTCTAGAACACCCTGATTATTTTATAAACTTAAGAAAGCATTATATGAACTAAAACAAGTCCCTAGAGCATGGTATCAATGACTAGCCAATTACTTAGTCTCGAAAGGATTTAACCAAGGTTGAGTTGACCCAACCCTATTAGATTTTTTATAAGAATTTACAATTTTAATGGAAAAAAATTTGAAATGAGCTTAGTAGGTTAACTAACCTTCTTTTTCGGCTTGTAAATAAAACAAACAAATGAAAGAACTTTTGTTTGCCAACAAAAATACACTAAGGAATTACTTAGAAAATTTGAGATTAAAATACCAAAGAAATTAGAACACCCATGGCCACAAATCAAAATCTAGATATTGACCCAAATGGTAAACCAGTTAACCTCAAACATTATAGGAGTGTCATAGGTAGCTTATTATACCTAACTGTAAGCAGACATGATCTTTTATTTGTAGTTAGCATGTGTTCTAGATACCAAATGCCACGCCCCGAGACCTCAGGAGCCGCTGGTCCAATAGAAAATCGGACAGCACCTCCCCTGTCCGGCGGACAATTACACATACATACATCACATAAAATCACAACCACACAGTTTAATTGGGCCTCAGGCCTCAAATTAAGACAGAACATAGCATGAAACCGAATAAATCATACCTGACTGCGGACCGGTCCGACTTACGATGAAACAAAATGGAACAAGACCTCCATGGCATACAAAAGTACAACTATACTGCCATGTAAAACAACCCGACAAAACACGAATACAACAGCGAAAACGGAAAGACAAAATGAACAGAAAGAGGGTACCAACTGGTACCCCATCAAAATACCAAGACAAACCCCGAGAATCGTCTCGACAATACACGAGCTGGGACAGGCTACCGGGCACTCCAGTCGAACCTCCTGAAAAAAAAAACAAGGAGCTAACGGGATGAGTCATAGAACTCAACGAATATCTCATCATATATATACAAGATAGTCAAATATAGCAACAATGTAATAGACTACCGAAATCATACGTGCAGAGACAGTAATAAGAAGAGCTGCAAGAGGACCATAAGAACTACCATACCAATGTCGTAGAGTCGCCAAGACAGACATAAGGGTCTCCTGTAAGTGCATGTCAATCATATACAACATCAGGTATAAACAAGCACAAGTAAGGGCAAAATAAATGAGCACACAATGTGCAATGACATGGTCACCCCTGCCGTCGGTCAGACATCGTCACCTATGTACGGGAGGAAGCTGAGCGGAGGCCACCCTCCGACGTAGGGCTGTGATTGCCGTCCATACTCTGCCGTCGCTACTCCTGAGCAACCGAGTAGACGGTATGCTGCCGGCGTAACACCCCTACTCCATGACCTATCCTGGCGATATCACTAATAGCCCCAGGCCAAAACCTATCCTGGCGATATCTCTATTAGCCCCAGGCCATCACCTATCCTGGCTATATCACTATCAGCCCCAGGCCATCTCTGGAGGATATCTCTATTTGAGTGTTAACACCTACCCCATGTATATAAATGGGGGAGAGACCACTCTCTCTCATCTCCTGGTATATGGACAACTCAAGGAGGGACATCTGCCTGCTACCACGCTCCAATTCACTAACCCATGAGTGCATGAGCGGAGCAGCGCAGAGCACACTACCCAATACTCCGTCAACCACTAACCCATGAGTGGTCGTATGGGTAGGTCAGTATGACTGTCGACCTAGCTCACCCAAAAGGGGCCCCTGCTCGACAGTGATGCACAGTGCACGATGATGCATAACACTGGTCAACCAACATCCACTATCTAGTCCACCTATATCAACATGATATGCAAGGTTCGTGGATAATGCACCATAACCTAAGTCCTAAAGGTATAGGTATCACAAGTCAGTTGTGGCACAAACAACATCAACAAACAAATATAATAGACATGCCACAGTCCATTACGCTATTGCTAAACAAGCATATCAAGTATATATATATATATATCTGTGACAATTCTAAAAGAAGAGTCAGAGATACCCGCCTCGATACAAAGAAGTCCAGGCTACGAAAAGCCCCCGTCCAAAAATAATATCTCCGCAATAGGGTCGCGAAATCAGTCAATGTCACGACATCAGTCAATGCACTGCATCAAAGATATAATAATTTATCCTTAATCTCATACGATACTTAGCTAAATGTACTATATAATTTAATTAGGATTAATAATTAATTAATTAATCCTAATCAAATACTCCATTCCCCAATACCCAACTAAGTAACCAGATCAACCCAAATGTCAACCTCACAAGCATACAAACACACCAACTAAATCAAAGAAACCCCTCACATTCAATCTGCCTGAAGGAAACGATCAACACTAGCCAAAGATCCTTCCTCTTCGATCGGTGAGCAGCAAGATCACGACGCCAGCGGGCGATGGAAATCGCCGATTCAAGCCAGCTTTTCCCGGATCCTTGACCGTCGTTCCCTTCAGCTTCCTCTCCCTCGCCCAATAGAAGAAGAAAGGAAGGCGGAGAGGTCGCCGGCCTCTCGAGATGGCCTTGATCGCTCGGAAGAGAAGAAATCGCCTGGGGTCGCGTGGGTTCGGTGGTTGGGAGGAGAAGAAAAGAGGAAGAAGTGGAGCGTCGGTTCGGGTTGTGAGCTAGGGCAAATAAGGAGATGATCCGATACATCAATATAAACGGCATTTTGCAATCACGTCCCTTATTTTCGTTTTTTTTTCAACCCTTAACTTATTACTTTTTACCTTTTAGCCCTCTGAATTTTTGTATTTTAACATTCTCCCCCACTAACAAAAATTTGGTCCCCAAATTTATTATCACATGTGCTAGGTACGGCAAACAGTACAAATACTTGACGAATCACCTACACGTACCTCAATCAAACAAGTGGGGGTCGCGAGCTCGGATAATATCCACGAGCTCCCTCGTCGTCTCGGCATCTGAATGGTGTTGTCATCCGACTTTAACCAATCAGGTTGCCTTATTCCGCAACCAACGCTCCTGGAAACCCAAAATCCATATAGGTACATCCTCATAAGTATTGTCAAACTGGAGCGGAACAAGCACCTCGGATAATATGAGTGGAATCTGGCATATGACCTCTCGGCATGGATACATGCTACACGTCGGGAATGCCGGACAATGACGGTAGAAGTGCTAAATGATAACCTACAGCTCCAATCCTTTCCAGAATCTGGAACGGACCAATATACCGTGGAGCTATTTTACGCCTGAGACGAACACGTTTCACCCCTTTCATGGGTGAAACTCGAAGGAAAACATAATCACCCGCGACAAACTCTATGGGTTTGCGCCTCCGATCAGCATAGTTTTCCGGCGATCTCGCGCTGCTAATAATCTTCGTCTGACAGTCCGTAACAACACTGCCTCGTGCTGAACTCTCTGGGATCCCAGCAGCTGAGTCTTACCGACCTCTACTCCGAGGGTGGGTGTCCTGCACGTCCTACCATACAACGCCTCAAACGGTGCCATCTGTATCGCCGAATGAAGGCCGTTGTTGTAGGCAAACTCCACCCAAATGCAAATAGTCCTCCCAACTGCCCCCAAAGTCCATCACACACGAGCGCAGTAAGTCCTCTAGAACCTAAACGGCACGCTCGGATTGCCATCTGTCCATAGATAAACAACTAAACCGAATCGCAACTATGCACTTGTAGCTCGTAGGAGACTCCTACCAGATTCCAGAGTAATCCCTAAAATCTATTAGTCTTCCTATCGTATATCTCTACCAAGTGATCCATCGAATCCATCCTACAGATCGAAGGAAAGTGCATAGATTTGGTTAATCGTTCAATGATCACCCAAATCGACTCGGGTTGCCTCCATAAACTAACGTACTAGGCTTTCTCTTGTAAGGAATTCTTCGAGAGTAAGACCGCTAGTCTCTGACGCTCCCTGTGGGTTATGAGCCCACTGCGCTACCAATGCATCAATCAACGTGTCAATAGTCTGGATACGAAGACTCTCAATGTCCTATTTCCATGTCGTTCCGCCAACAGGAACGTTTTGCAACCCTGTACACCCGGTACATCCTGAGGATATTGTAAAACTAGGTCAATGCGCCACCGAAGTAAATTCTCCGGCCCAGGAGGTGATCTCAAGACTGCACCACCTATTACGGAATAAACTATTCCGTATACACCACGAGGACCCTTACGTCCAATACCCTAAGGCTACTCTGCCTCGAACACACCGAGGGTAATAATCTCTAACCTGAGCACTCCTAATCTGATCGACAACAGTGTCTAATCATCCAAAGGTAACAACACGTGCTCATATACCCAGTCAAGAATACATCCGGATGGCGTCTACGAATAGTAGCGGCTCATCCCAACATCCTAAGGGCACCAGACTCAACCAATCCACGTGGTGGCCAGATCATCGGTATGCCCGTACGACATACCAAGGGCATAACTGATCAAGGAATCATCATCTAACCATCGACTACAACCGAGCAACTAATCAACATCACACATCTCAAGGGTGCACAACTCTAAGGTCACTTGTGCATATCTGATCCTCCAGATCCACAAGAAATTGCGCGGATTGGGTTAATCGCTCATTGACCATCCAAATCATGTCATAACCCCTCCAAGTCCTGGGTAGTCCTACCACAATGTGCCCACTGATAACCTCCAGAGTCAAATATATGCTATAGCCCGATACCGTAAATACAAACAAGTGTCATAATGCAAACAAACCACAACTACGCCAAGATGCATCAAGTGCACCAGATAGTAGTGACCTGTGTCACTCTCTCGACGTGCCCTGACTATCGCTATATTAGGTAGCCAGGAGACAGAACAGCCTAACACCAATGGCTGTTTAACCCAAAACCCCCTATGCACAATGCAAGAGGAGCCAACGCACCTAGGGCTATACGGAATGAATGACCAGCCAACGCACCTGGGGGCTATGCCGAAAGCATGAATAGCCAACGCACCTGGGCTATGCAAGATGCATGAATAGCCAACGCACCTGGGGCTATGCGGAATGCATGAGTAGCCAACACACCCGGGGCTATGCGGAAACGATGGTATGTCTGATGACCCGTTTCAACCACTCAGAAGTCAAGGGTCACCGACGTATACCTCTTCTCTTTTGACACGGCTGACGACCCGTGTTCAACCACCAGGAAGACAAAAGTCATCCGTGCACGCATAATACCGACGTGATGCATGTTATTATCTCATGCAACACTTCCTAACTTATTCTACAATCATCAACATGATATGTAGGGGTCCAAGATTAATCACGCCCCATAATCGTTCCTAATTCTTGATGTATCATCAAGAATATTTAACACGTACGACCTATCTATGAGTCATAATACCTCATAGGCTAGGACAGCATCAGATCAGTCGACTAACCGTCGTCTCGTAACCCGATATACTCCAACTCCACTCCAAAAGGTCATAGAGACGCACAATCTCTTAGGAGTATCCCAAAGTAATCGAAAAGTAATTATTTGTTTCCTGAGTACCGTCCTTAGTGTCTTCACGTAAAGGTACATCAGTCTTGTAAGTGATTTGCATCACTGCACAAACCAGAAGTCCAAAGGTACCTTCTTGGTTATCC
Source organism: Boesenbergia rotunda (assembly GCA_024364735.1). Taxonomy (NCBI): domain Eukaryota; kingdom Viridiplantae; phylum Streptophyta; class Magnoliopsida; order Zingiberales; family Zingiberaceae; genus Boesenbergia; species Boesenbergia rotunda. Next base: position 16,532 of record JAGFNQ010006365.1, read on the forward strand.
AAACCAAGTACGAGCAATAATCCCGTAAGTGTCAAGCAACTAGCTCTACACTCCTCCGGATCGGTACACATCACATTTGACTGTACTATTTAGGTTATCTAACTAAGTATAATGAATCCGAGGTCAAAAATACTACAGAACTGGATACATCTATCCTCTATCCACTGAAATGATAACCAGTGAATATCATCTCTGCTGCATCCAGCAGGTCATGTCCTCCAGACATGTAATCTAGGATATCTATCCGGGAATAAATAACCATAACCGCCCAAAGCTCCATGAGCTAAAGTGGATTGATCCTATGTCAGTCGAGCCAACTATGATACGCAAGCTCCAATAGGTTATCGTCCGATGTAACCCTAGCTTCCCAACTCATCAGTCAGTACCATTGAAGAATCAATATTCTCCACTATACAATCGAATTCACAACGTGTCATCCGATCATCTCCTTAGTCAACCTTGACCATCATGGTGATTTGGAAAAGCTTGACTAGGTGTCAATCGAGCTACCTCCAAGTCAATGAATACCCACTCTAACAGTATGAGATTCGATATCCAATCCCTCTCGGGAAATATCCATCCAACCTATCCAAGGTAGAGTATACAAAAGTATAAGCGATACTCAAGAGATATATATCTACTATGATATACACCAAAATACCACAAAGATATATATCTATGAAAGTCATACTCATATTCCAGCTATATCAATCTTTTACTATCAGTTATAGTATATAGCTGGTACTACACTTCCGGCATCAATGCAAGTCATGCACTCACTCGTACCCTCTAGGTCACCTAAGTCAACACGAGTGAACCAGAAGTCTAAAATTCTCCGATATAAGAGGAATCATCACTGTATCGATATACAGTCTCAATGTCTCCCACAGTCAATAACAACTAATACTAGTATACAACTGGTATGGGATAGGAATTCTATAACTTGAATTCCTTAACCTCCGATAGGTTATTGACAGGTTCGACCCTCGTCTTCCGACCATATATCGGTGCTACTCGAGAATCAATATTCTCTGCATCCTAGACGAGTCGGCAACATGTCAACCAGTCACCTATAATCGACTCCCAACATGGTCACAAATAAAACGGATCGACTACATGTTTTCCAGTCAAAATATATCTACAAGTACCTATTGGTCAAGTATATAAACTGATATAAAATCATCTCATAATAAAGAAATGTCTAACCCTACTCTAAATAGTAGATAAGAAATGTAGATGGGTCAAGACAAATACCTCGTATCGCCTGGAGAAGTCCCGTCGCCGCCATGTCCCAATTACGTCCACATCGAGAAAACGACTCCGACATAAAACACGAAAACACCCACAAGACCAAAAGGTATCTCGCAACCTCGCTCTGATACCAAATAAATTGTCACGCCCCGAGACCTCAGGAGCCGCTGGTCCAATAGAAAATCGGACAGCACCTCCCCTGTCCGGCGGACAATTACACATACATACATCACATAAAATCACAACCACGCAGTTTAATTGGGCCTCAGGCCTCAAATTAAGACAGAACATAGCATGAAACCGAATAAATCATACCTGACTGCGGATCGGTCCGACTTACGACGAAATAAAATGGAACAAGACCTCCATGGCATACAAAAGTACAACTATACTGCCATGTAAAACAACCCGACAAAACACGAATACAACAGTGGAAACGAAAAGACAAAATGAACATAAAGAGGGTACCAACTGGTACCCCATCAAAATACCAAGACAAACCCCGAGAATCGTCTCGACAATACACGAGCTGGGACAGGCTACCGGGCACTCCAGTCGAACCTCCTGAAAAAAAAAACAAGGAGCTAACGGGATGAGTCATAGAACTCAGCGAATATCTCATCATATATATACAAGATAGTCGAATATAGCAACAGTGTAATAGACTACCGAAATCATACGTGCAGAGATAGTAATAAGAAGAGCTGCAAGAGGACCATAAGAACTACCATACCAATGTCGTAGAGTCGCCAAGACAGACATAAGGGTCTCCTGCAAGTGCATGTCAATCATATACAACATCAGGTATAAACAAGCACAAGTAAGGGCAAAATAAACGAGCACACAATGTGCAATGACATGGTCACCCCTGCCGTCGGTCAGACATCGTCACCTATGTACGGGAGGAAGCTGAGCGGAGGCCACCCTCCGACGTAGGGCTGTGACTGTCGTCCATACTCTGCCGTCGCTACTCCTGAGCAACCGAGTAGACGGTATGCTGTCGGCGTAACACCCCTACTCCATGACCTATCCTGGCGATATCACTAATAGCCCCAGGTCAAAACCTATCCTGGCGTTATCTCTATCAGCCCCAGGCCATCACCTATCCTGGCTATATCACTATCAGCCCCAGGCCATCTCTGGAGGATATCTCTATCTGAGTGTTAACACCTACCCCATGTATATAAATGAGGGAGAGACCACTCTCTCTTATCTCCTGGTATCTGAACAACTCAAGGAGGGACATCTGCCTGCTACCACGCTCCGATTCACTAACCCATGAGTGCATGAGCGGAGCAGCGCAGAGCACACTACCCAATACTCCGTCAACCACTAACCCATGAGTGGTCGTATGGGTAGGTCAGTATGACTGTCGATCTAGCTCACCCAAAAGGGGTCCCTGCTCGACAGTGATGCACAGTGCACGATGATGCATAACACTGGTCAACCAACATCCACTATCTAGTCCACCTATATCAACATGATATGCAAGGTTCGTGGATAATGCACCATAACCTAAGTCCTAAAGGTATAGGTATCACAAGTCAGTTGTGGCACAAACAACATCAACAAACAAATATAATAGACATGCCACAGTCCATTACGCTATTGCTAAACAAGCATATCAAGTATATATATATATCTGTGACAATTCTAAAAGAAGAGTCAGAGATACCAGCCTCGATACAAAGAAGTCCAGGCGAAGAGAAGCCCCCATCCAAAAATAATATCTCTGCAATAGGGTCGCGAAATCAGTCAATGTCACGACATCAGTCAATGCCCTGCATCAAAGATATAATAATTTATCCTTAATCTCATACGATACTTAGCTAAATGTACTATATAATTTAATTAGGATTAATAATTAATTAATTAATCCTAATCAAATACTCCATTCCCCAATACCCAACTAAGTAACCAGATCAACCCAAATGTCAACCTCACAAGCATACAAACACACCAACTAAATCAAAGAAACCCCTCACCTTCAATCTGCCTGAAGGAAACGATCAACCCTAGCCAAAGATCCTTCCTCTTCGATCGGTGAGCAGCAAGATCACGACGCCAGCGGGCGATGGAAATCGCCGATTCAAGCCAGCTTTTCCCGGATCCTTGACCGTCGTTCCCTTCAGCTTCCTCTCCCTCGCCCAATAGAAGAAGAAAGGAAGGCGGAGAGGTCGCCGGCCTCTCGAGATAGCCTTGATCGCTCGGAAGAGAAGAAATCGCCTGGGGTCGCGTGGGTTCGGTGTTGGGAGGAGAAGAAAAGAGGAAGAAGTGGAGCGTCGGTTCGAGTTGTGAGCTAGGGCAAATAAGGAGATGATCCGATACATCAATATAAACGGCATTTTGCAATCACGTCCCTTATTTTCATTTTTTTTTCAGCCCTTAACTTATTACTTTTTACCTTTTAGCCCTCTGAATTTTCGTATTTTAACACCAAATCTATGCAAAAGAATCTCACTTAACCCAAATTAAAAGAATCTTTAGATATCTTAAAGGAGCAATCAATATAGGAATGTGGTACCCTAGAATAACCCATTTTGAACATATAGGATTTTCTGACTCAAACTATGTCGGCTGCAAATTAGATAGAAAAAGTATAAGTGGTGGATGTTAACTCCTTGGGCCATCACTTGTCAATTGGTTTAGTAGAAAGCAACATTGTGTTGCCTTATCTACTACTGAAGCAGAATATATAGCTATCGGTGAGTGTGTAGCTCAGCTGTTATGAATGATACACACTTTAAAAGATTTTAACTTAGATTTTAATAGAGTAAAAATATTTATTGATATTTTAAGTTCAATCAACTTAACCAAAAATCTAGTGCGCCATTTAAGAACCAAACATATTGAAATTAAGCATCATTTTGTTAGAGACCATATAGCTAAAGGTGAAATTGAGCTTAATCATATTAAATCTAAGTCTAATCTAGCAAAAATATTTACTAAATCACTTCCAGAATCCGAATTCTTTAACTTAAGGCGATAAATTGGAATGTGCGTTATAGACTAGGACTAGAATTGCTTACTTAGAATTCTTGCTTTGAAAATTATAGCTCAAAATTTAAACTTGGTTTTTTTACTTTGATTTTCAAAACTTGATTTGAGTTTCAAAATTAACTGTTTTGGTTTTGAAAATTTGCACTTTCATTTCAAAATTTATTATGTGTTTGAAAATTTGATATGATGAACTTAGCCTAAGTTTGACCCCTAGAACAGTATGAACCTATAATTCTAGGTAGCCCGCATATTACAAAGCATATTAGGATTAACTTGTTTGTGATTGCAAAAACATAGAATGATGTGAGAAGTATAGGACTCTGCCTGGACTTCAGAATGCTTATATCAGTACATCATAGCAAGTTTATGTATTAAATATAAGTAAAATAGTGATCAAATTAAGTAGTCTTTCTAAGGAAACACTAGCTAGACATTATTACTTGACTTGACTAATCAAGTGAACATTATTATCCTTTAGATAACTAGCTAGTAACTAAGTGTTAGACATACAATTGAGGCTATATTTTTTTTATTGACTAGTTTAGGAGGAGGATCAAGACTTTTTTTTAAATCTTTGAAAATATTTTTTTGAAAAATTTCTTTCTTGAAAAATATGTTTAAACTTGCAAAATAATTTTTGAAAATTCAAAATTTGAAAATACTTTAAATCTTTAACAATGCTTATCTTTGAAAAGATCTTGTAATATGCTTTGAAAAATTGGAAACTCTCTTGGGGAAAAAAATTACCTTGAAATATTTTTTGAAATTTTTGAAATTATTTTTGGCATTAGAAACTTTTCTTTGAAAAATACCTTAATTTTTTGGCATTGGAAATGGATTCTTTTGAAAATTGGAAAGTGCCTTAAAACTTTGTCCTTGAAAATATTTTAGAAATTTGAAAGTTTTGGTTATCTTAAATATCTTGAAAAAGTACTCTCACAATTATATTTTCAAAAGGACACTTAGGCAATTTTTTGAAATTTATATATTTTCAAAACTTGACTTATCATTTTATAATTTTTTTTTTTTACATATGTTGGGGACACTTTTTACCAACAAAAAAAATAGTTTAGAAATTTTTTTGGGATTTTTGAAACTCCCTTTACCTTCTTCTCTTTGAAAAACCCTATTTTTTAATATGTATCCCCTTGATCCAATCTCTGTACTTAGTCTCTATCTTTTGTTTGAAATAGTTTGTGCTATTACTTATTTCGTTTGATGATTTCCAAAGTGGGAGGGGTTACGAGTTAAGAAAACTTGAACTTGAAAACTAACCCTAGCCTTAGAACGTATCATTATTTTATTTGTGCCTATTCTATTATTATTATTATTGTTTTCTAACTTTAACCCAGGTTATCATTGCACCAAAAGGAGGAGATTGTTGGTGCAGTTTGCACTAACGGTCAAACTCATGTTTTGATAAATGATAAATAGGTTAAAATTAGGTATGGTGTTATTTATCCTTCTACCAAGTGTACAAGTTTGAAAGACATAGAACCAGACACCAGCCTGAAGTCCAGGATGGTGGAGTCCTAGCAAGAAGTATAGTTGGATCTGCAGGGCATGACAACTAGCTGAAGCCCAAATTGGTAGAGACTTGGTAGGAAGTCCAGATGGGACATCTGGCAGGAAGTCCTGGTGGGTTAAGAGGTCAAGTAAGACTGCACAGATGTAAGCAAGGTAAGTCACTAGAGGAACGAAATTCGATGAGAACAAGTCACTGTTGGGACTTTAGGCGTGGTCCATCTAGAACCATTTAGGAACTCTAAGCTGAGGCCTTAACTAGATTATGGTCTTGGGAAGACAGGGTCTATTTAAGACTAAACATGTTTAATCCATGTTTGTGTTAGTAGGAGCCCTAGAGCCAATTATGTGATGATTGACTAGAGGCATTTTTGTATCATATTCTACTATTAATAAAGGCATGTTTGGTTATTATACTTATTTTGTATTCTGTGCCAAATAACTAAGTATAATAATGTCCTTGTGTAGTAAGTTCATATCTACATTATATCGATTGGTTGAATCGATAGTGAGATAATGTAGAGAACACTATACTAAATTATTCCTAGTCGAACATCAATTATTCAGGGATAATATTGATGCATGGAGACTAGCATGTAGGTCAACTGATGACTTGAGCTCACAAGTCATGGATATGTGATATCAAGTTGACACATAGGTATACATTGGAGAATGTGTACTGAATGACCCGCCATGAGAAAGTTTCATAGATTATCATATGAGTGTCATAGACTTTCTCATGTGACTATTGGTATGAATAGTCCTTAGACCTGAAGTCACTACGATTCCCTACATAAGGAGTTATGTACTTTGGTATCGTCAAACGTCACCCGTAATAGGGTGGACTATAAAGACGATCACTGGGTATGTAATGAATTATGCGGAGGGATGTGAGTGATGTAGATGGGATCTATCCCTCCCATATGACGGGAGTGATATCTGTGGGCCCCTTGATCGAGTAGGACTACTGAAACGCATGGCCGTGCTCAGATGGTCAATATGAGATATTGAGCTCATTTGTTTGAGTGAGTCTACTCGGGGATCAAGAAACACAAGATTGATAGAGGATAACACGGTTTATGCCTCATTGGTCTAGATATCAAGGATAGAAGGACAAGGTCATACACTATCATAGTCACGGAGGTTTAGTCGGATCTCGACTTTTCTTGTTACTTGGGTAGCAATGATGCATTGCTAGATGCCGCTCATTGCTTATGTGTCTAAAGTGTTTAGACGCATTGCCAACGTCGCAAGAACCTATTGGGTCACACACAAAGGACACAATGCTTCGAAAAATTCTATCGGCAGGCCTAAGTCCGAGTGGGAACTCGGGAGGCCCGAGCTCGAGTTGGGGAACTCGGGAGTCCGATCCCGAGTTGGGGAACTCGGGAGTCCGAGCTCGAGTTGGGAACTCGGGAGGTCAGTTCGGGGGACTCGAGTTGGGAACTCGAGAGAGGCCGAGTCGGAGCTCGGCGGGCCGAGTCGGAGCTCAGCGGATCGGGTCGGCACTCGGCAGACTGGGTCGGAGCTCGGCAGACTGGGTCGGGAGCTCGCCACTCGGGAGACTTGGTCGGGAGACCGAGTCGAAAGCCCGAGTGGCCCGGTCGGATTTGCATGCAGGATAGAGAAAAGTCTCTCTTCATTGGATGAAGAGAAGATGAAGAGTCACATGGAAAGATGTGCTCTTTATTGGCTTTAATGAAGGGAATGCAAAGAGACAAATGACTCTTGGTATTCATGGGATGAATATAAAAGGGGTCAAGTCATTTTCGAATGGAAGTGAGTGTGCTTTCTTCTTCCCTTCCTCTCTTCTTCCTCTCCTCCACTCTTGGCCGAAACTCTACTGTAGAGTTCTTGGTGTTTTCGAGCTACCTCAAGTTGCTAACACAACCAAGGTAGTTCTCCCGAAGTTGAGATATTGTGTCCGTGTGGATACGAATAGAGGCACGAACGTTTGAACGTGCAAGAGATCCAGCGCATCTTGGACGAGCGGGATACACGAAGGGCACGTTTCAAAGGTATAAACAGTAGATAAATCTATTAGATAGATAACTTTGTACGAGTTTTTTTTCGCTTGGATCGCTCATGGGTTCTTGTTTCTGCTGCGTTTTTATTATTTTGTGCTGGGAGAAGCCAACAGTTTGTACTTGTGCTAACCTTGTCTTGGAGGGAATATCTTATTTTGGGCTAACAAACTTTTGCAGGGTTCAAAATGTAAAATTCAACCTCAGATGAACTGCGTCCGAGGTACCTCAGGTGGGACTTGAGGTGCCTTCAAGTGACTAAAGGTGCCTCTACGAAGTTGCTGTTGAAGATAAGAATTCACCAATCCGAGATGCTTGAGTTGGGAATTGAGACGCCTCACTTCAAATCTAACGCGCCTTCTAGATGATAAGCAACGAAGATGAAGCCTTCGGATTGGATAAGTTTTTCAGATTTGAGACGTCTCAGTTGGGAATTGAGGTGCCTCAGATGTCCTTTAAAAGGACTATTCGACTGAGAGCTTAGATCATGAATTGCACTCTTCTACATCTAAGCTCCTGCTTCCTCGTCTTCTTCTTGCGCCCCTGCTTCAATTCGACAAAGTTCAACCACTGTTGGAAGACTAACGCTAACACATGATCCTGATCAAGAATCTACAATCATGTTGGGTAATGAGTTAAATTACTCTTTTCCTGTACTTACATTGTTCTAAGTAGGAAGTGTAAGGTTGTTATACTTCCTACTCACTTATACTCGGCTACTCTACCGGGAGTTTCCGATAGAGAGAATAGTAAATTGCCCATCAGAAAGGTCCAAGGGACCTGAGCCTTGGAGTAGGAGTCGCTGAAGACTCTAAACAAAGTAAAACCCTTGGGGTTTTTTGTGCTTGTGCTTTCTTTTGTTGTTTTAATTTATGCTACGATCACTTTTTTCTATTCCTAAAAAGCAACGATTTTAAAAAGTCACATGATTCACCCTTCTCTTCCCCCCCCCCCTTCTCATGTGCAACAATCCAACAAATGGTATCAGAGCCTTGTTTGCTCTGAATCAGTGCGCCCACCATAAGAGCCGGGGGATTGGATTTACTTTTGTTGATTTTTAATTTTTCATATATAGTCTAAGTTTGGTATAAATACCTTTCCTTAGACCATTCTTTTCATTCAATTGGTTTCACTCAAAGTTGGTGCAACACCACTTGAGTCAATTTTTTTTATCTCTTCTCCCACGCTACTAATCCAAGATCGATAGACTAACTGTCTTAACTCAACCAATAAAACTTTAGTGTAATGATATTTAAAACTTTAGTGTAATGCAGAAATATCATTCCTTTCGGTAGAAATTTGATTAAGCAAGAATTTCATATAACAACTAATCAAATTGAGAATCAAAGAACAGATACAACTGAGAACCAAAATACTATAATCCGATTCAATACCTCGTCCGGGTCTGAAAACATTGTCTTCAGCTTTGACCGTCTTCAACAGTATAGGTTTCATGGTGTTGGACGCAATATTTAACACTGAATTCCACTTGTATTTATCGTATTGGAACGACACCTATTTTTCTGTTTATTTTTCGCATGTTAAATACAGGAGATTTGAGGGCTTAAACACATAAAAGCCCTAAGATAAGGGTTAAGTGGGAATTAGCCATAGTTTGAGGGCTAAAATGCAAAATTCCATTTTCACTTAATATGTTTTTTTCTTCTTTTCCTCAGCGCATTCAAGTCGCATCCCTTTACAGGCAATTCCACTCCATGCCACGCAGAACCACCGACGCCAATCCCTCTTTCTTACGGTTCCTCCTTGCGCAAGCAAGCCGACGGCGATGCTCCACACGATCCTCTTCGCCATGCGACGCAACCTCACACGACCTCTCCTCTCGTGCGATCGCCGATTGCCACTCTTCCTTTCTCCTCTCCTGATCTCATGGAGAACACTTGGCCAGGCTTGCATTTCTTCTCCACCAACCACTTTACTGTTGGGAATCGGTGTATCGGCTAGAGGAGGGTGAATAGTCCGTTGCCTCCAATGCATCGTTTCTTCCTACACGTGTTAGCGTGCACAAGCGGAACTATAAAATACAAATAAACAAACAAATGCTAAGACCAAACATTTATGTGGTTCAGAGATGATACTCCTGCTCCACAACTGTCCGTAAGAGGGATGATCCCGATCCGTCGGTAGATGACTCCCCAGAAAGCCTCCAGCTAGCTCGCATCGCTCCTTGTGGGTGGAGAAACCTCGCCACAACCTTGCAACACCACCTGAGCACTTGTAGACTACTAATAAGCTTTACCCAAGCTTATTTCGTCAACCTTTGTTCAGCCAAACTGAGCTCTCTTAAATAGATCTCGGTACTGTTCCTACCGTTACCAGTCGACTGGTGTCAATGTCAGTCGACTGGTCCACTTGGATTCGAATGTTACAGCCTAACGTTCGAATCCAGCTGACACCAGTCGACTACATAGAAGATCAATCGACTGATCTTTTCTGTACCCAACACCAGTCGACTGCTACATGTAGCAGTCGACTGCCCAAACCCTAATCTAGGATTTCACCTCCAAGTACAGTCACTCAGTACTCGTCCTCGCCCGACCAACCTAGACCTAGCCTTCTAGCATCCTCCATCAGCCTTGTGCCCCTCGAATGCCTCCCCATCCTTCACGCCTTGCCTTCTGAAGCTTCCTTCGGCCTCGGTCATTGTTGTCAGATCTTCCTTTGCCAAGATGTCACTTGGGCTTTTCTCCTTTGTTATACCTATATCTTGCATACTCACAATACATATCAAATACAACAATAAGTCTAACTTAAACCTTTGCCCAAACATCAAAACCCAAGGTACCTAGATTGCTCCAACATTTACTTGAAGTGAGTCGAAACCACGATTGTGACCCTCGCAAATGTTCGTCAACGGCGTTCCTAGGCACGATCTGCTAAGGCAACATCATCTTTCAATCACAGCGGTTCGAATCCGGGGATTGAGGAGGGTTTCTTGTCACTGGTCTCTAAGGTAGCAGGAGTACATCAGTTCAGAGCAAGAGTGTCCTTGGTGTGCACACGATTAGGTAAGCTTTGATTTGCTTGTGTTAATCTGTGATAAATTAGTTTTGTTTTGAGATCTAGGATTTTGATATTGAAATCTACATTGAATAGCTTGATCTGGTAGAGTTTCAGAATCTATAGATTGTTATTTGGTATATGTTGTTTTGGGTTTTGTTTGCTGCCGCAAATGGATTTCCCTGTGTTTGGATTGTGGGTGTGATAAGGATGCTATGTGAAGTTGAGTTAAGCTAAAACTTCTGTGTTAGAAATCTGATTAGAGGGTTTGTGACTTTAGTTTTGTTCTTGGTAACTGTGTTTGCTTCTTGCCGTGAGCTACTCAAATGAGGAAGTTGACTTGTGAGATATTTTGAGTTGAAACTTTGGAAGTTTATTTGACTTTGATGGGGGGAAAGGGCTTGTGCCACTATTCTTTGCCGTGAGACACCCTTAATTGAGATTGTTGTTTTTAGGTTGGGTAGTATTTGGTATTCTTGATTTTGTGCTATGAGCAGGTTCTACTCTGTCTTCTCTTCTGCTGTGAGATGAGTTATAGAGTTTAATTTGAGTTTGATCTTTGGGGATGATACTATACCATGAGCTATAGTGGGTGTGTGATTTCAACTTTGTTTTGGATGTTCATCCCAAGCTTGTGTCGTGAGCTCCATGTGAGAGTTTTGGGTTTTGTTTTCTTATTTCTTTAGCCTTGAGCTTCATGGGGGGATTGGATTTGGGTCTTTGACTTTGTGTTAGACTTTTGACCTCACTGTCTATGTTGTGAGTTTTTGAGGTTGTGCTTTGGTTTAGAGTAAAATTTATAGTTCGATCGTATGATCTTGTTAACCCTAGTGTGGACTACTCGTTAGTTTAGCAGATTACTATTTGAGTAGATGGCTAAGATTATGCCTATATGACAGGACGTGGATTGCTTTGGATTATTTGGACAAGTTTCTCTTTAAATGTTCCATTCTATTTTATATCTAACTTGCCAATGATAAGTTTTATTAAAAGATAGGTTTCATCAAAGTTTTTCAGAATGATTCTAAAATGATTTTCACAAACAATTTCAAATCATATTCTTTGTACTAAATGTACACGACTTGTACATTAGCTTTCTCAATAATTGAATTTCACATTATCTATGTGTTTTGATGAACTTAAAACTCAATTAAATGCACTAAATTAACATCTTAAGTTTTGTTCATTTACCTAATATCTCGCTTGTATCTAAAGTATCTCAATACACATACAACTTAACCTTATGATTTTTGTGAGATGTAAATAAGGTTTTTCTTTAAAGCTAAGAGATCATGCATATTTAACTAGACATTTGAGCTTTGATCATCCAACCTAGGATGTCAATTTATGTCATTGTCTTTAATTTCAATAAATTGAAATAAGCATGGTAAATGAGTATGGTATACATCACATGAGCATTTTCAAAAAGAGAAACTATCATGGCTTAATAATGTATGTATGATATGATATGTGATATTTTTCATAATTAAATATGAATATTAAAATATGAAGTCATGACATATAATAGGACACACAAAATATAGCATTTTTAGCATTACAGAAAATATCTAAATTTTCTACCAAGTATTATTAACTAATTGCAAAGTCAGCAATTAATAATTCTAATTTGCCCTTATTTCTTTAGAAAATTATCAAAATCCTAATTTGACATTTTCTTTGAACTTTATCCTAATTATGCCAATTTGATGAAACTCAAATCTTCCAAAAATTTAATTTTGGCACAATTTTACTCTTCAAGAGTAAATATCCAACTCTTTTCATTTAAAGTGTCACAATACCTTACATATGTTCTAAAGTATCAACATCATTACGGTTAAGTTAACTGTCCTTCCAATTAGAATTGATACACTCTAAACGATCTCGGATGTAGAGAACATACTCTTAGAAACCCAAAACCTATTGGTGCTCCTTTTATGTTCTAGGTACTCACTAGAGATAACTTCCCTTGATACCTTCGTAGTTACTTTCTTAGGCTTCTTAGAGGCCTTACTCACTAGAGATAATTCTAGGGATCGTTTTCCTTGTGGCCTTGATTTGACTTCTATACCTAAATTTAGTTCGTACCTATATGGAACTATATGATAGGATGACATATCCTCTTTGGCACTAGGTTTGTATCCCAAACCTTTCTTGCCCTTAGTTGTTTCTTGTTTTCCTAAACCTAGGTTGCGTTCCTTAGACCCTTTGATGCTATTTGTCAATTTTTCTAGGGTTCTTTCCAATTTATCGAGTCTTGACCTCAAGACTTGATTCTCTACGCATAAATCGTCAACCTCAATTTTTTTCTTATTGCCTTGGATATTTTTCCATTTTGGCTTAGATTTTGTAGATCTACCATTAAATGTCCTAAATTTTTTTGCCAACCTTAGGTGTGGTAGTCCTAGTATGAAATGCCTTATAATTTTGCCTAGAATTATCATGCTTTCTATTTTCATGATAAATAGGTGCAAAATGATAAAAGTTATTTCTAACATGTTTTTTATCATGATGTAAAGAAATATCATTATCTAATGGTATCTTGATTTTGTTATTTGAAGCTACCCCTAGACTTGAGCTTCCTCCTTAAGCTTTTCTTTGATTCTTTCCTTTTGGGTATTGATTCTGGTAGTGTCTCGCATATAATATGTTCTTTGCCTTTACGTATCGAGGTTTTAGTCTCCTTTGATTTTTCTTTGACATTGGGTGCAACTTGAATATTTTTCTTGGCTAATTTTGGATACTTACTATTATAATGTCCTTTTCTTCTATACTTAAAACAAATGGTATGACTTTTATTTTTATAAATTGAAATTTTTATGCATTTGCATGTAGGGGTGACACGTTCTTCTTCTTTATCGACCTCAAATGATGATAATGTTTTTCTTTATTTTGATGTTAATGGTTTATCCCCCTCCAATCTTGAGGTGGATGCTTCTTCAATTTCTCTTTGGATATTGAACATCTCTCAACCTCTAAATCCTCATGCACATGCTCCAAAGAGTATCCTTCTTTAAATCCAACTTCATTTGATGTTGAGGTTGGAGTTTCATGAAGCTTAGCCAATTTACTCCATAGTTCCTTGACATCTTGAAATAAACCTATCTTGCAGAGAATATTGTTAGGTAATAAATTAACCAAAATTTTAGTTACCTTACTATTTGCCTCGGATCTTTCGATTTGATCTTTGGTTCATTTTTTTTCTTGAGGAGCTTTCCATTGCCATCTATTGGAGTTTGAAATCCCCACATTAGAACAAATCATTGCTTTATCTCTATCACGAAGTAGTTTTTGATTCTTGACTTCTAAAGATTGAAGCTTGTCATTATGAATGCTGGATGTCATATCCGAAATCCATAGTTAAAGTTATGCTCCCTTAATGATGAGTCTTTTGACTTGTTGAATTTAGGGCTTCTTCTTCAACTTTTTCTTTTTCCTCTAGCTCTTTGCTCTCTCTGGTGATTAGTCCAAATAAGAGCAACCTTACTTTGATACTACTTGTCACTACAAGAAACATCAGGATTACCTACAATTTTTTTACCGACAGAATATAATTTCTGTCAGTAATTTCTAACGGAATATAATTTCTGTCAGAGATTAGGTATTTGTCCACGTGGCTGGGGTATTTTCTGATGGAAATTATGTTTCGTCGGGAATAATACTAATGGAACTAAATTTTCGTCGGAGATTCCCAACGAAATATATATTCCGTCGGGAATTAGCCAACATACAATGTGGCTTGACTTTGTTTTTGACGGGAATCGAATTCTGTCAGAATATTTTCTCGACTGAAATTATGTTCCATCGGAATTATTGACGGCATGTAATTTTCGTTGGGAATGATCCCGACGGATCTAATTTCCGTCGGAAATTCTTTCCATCAGGAATTTGTGAACACAAATTAGGGTTGAGCCCTAATTTTGTTCATGCGCCTGCTTCGATCCTCCGACCCCGACAATGACTCCGTCCTTCGGCCTCCTCTATGTCTCAATCTCATTCTCCAGTGAAGATATGCACTCCTCTAATGACTATGACATCCACTGTTGGCCTATCTGGCCGCTGCCGGCCAGATATGGCCTCGGCCGGTTACGTCTGGTCTCATAGTCGTTGTTGGCTAGGTCTTGGTTTGACTGGCTGTGATGGCTGGCCGGGTTCGGCCACGACTTGGCAATTCCGGCCGCAGCCAACAACGTGTGGCCACGACCAACCATATTTTTGCAAATAATTTAATTTTTTTTGTTTGAATATTTGTGATTAATTGTGACTCATTTTAGGTATAATTTTTTTTATTTGTAGGCTACTACATTTGATGTTCTTCTCTGACTCGACTACACATATTCAAGTATAATTTTTAATTTTGTAAGATAATACATTGACTACATTAGCTATAATTCTTCCTGCTGATTTTGTTAGGTTAGTATTTTATTAAGTTAGCATTTGCTATTATTTTAGAGCTTAATATAGGAGCTACCTTTTAGTACAAAATAATTTAGTTAGTATTTTAGTGATATTGGAACATGATGTTACTTGTTTGATCTAAATTATGCTCATGAAAATATCTCGTTTGATGCTTATGAAACATATATTAAAATATAAGAGAATATGAACTAATTAAGCTTATGATGCTCTTATTAGATTTAATAACTTACATTATTTAATTAACATTTTACTATTTAATTAAAATTTTAAAAGTTTATTCATATTTTAAATTTTATTCTTATTAGGTAACAATGTACATGAACTAAGCTTAGATGTACAATCAATTAGACAATAGATTTATTAGAGTTGATTTTATTACTAAACTTGAACAATTTATGAACTTTGCTAAGAGTTATCTAGAATGTATGAATAGTGTCGAGTTACGGTGTCTATGTAATCATAGGAAATATAAAAATAGAGCTTACCATGATGAGAATACCATGAGAGTATATATATATATATATATACAACAACATAAAATGAACTAGTAAGAGATTATAATTTACTTGGTTACAATCAGAGTGGTTACTAATCAAAGGCGTTGAAATAGCTCACAAAGAATTCTCCTTTTATGTAGACGGAGAAGTCTCTTATAGATTTTAAAAAGCTCAGAGAAAGAGTAAGAAAATCAATTACAATTGTTGTCTTTTATTCCTAACTTTAGGGGCTATTTATAGCCCAAACAGTAAGTGAGCGTTGTGCTGACGTGGACCTGAGGTGTCTCAATTGTAATATGAGGCACCTCAGATAGATAAGATTTTATCTATGGTGCCAGCAGTCACTCAGCGATAACTCTTAATCTGAGGCGCCTCAGTTCCGACCTAAGACACCTCAGGTTTCAATTGAGGCGTCTCAGTTCTAGTTTGGCGTAGAATCACATTTGATGGTCTGAGGCACCTCCAAAGCGAACTAAGGCGTCTTAAACCTGTAGCTTGGCAATGTCAACATCCGAGTTGACTTTCCTTTCTCTTCGTCTGCGTGGGTGATCTCCGACTATCCAGAGTTAGGCTCACTCGAACTCATCTCCAGCCTTCTTCTCGAACGGGCTTTCTCCCTGGTTTCTCATCCCTCGAACGTCACACATGCCCTTCTCGTCCACCGGTGTACTCTTCCGCAGTCTTTGCATCCCTCGAATGCACGGAGCCCAAAGGCTCCCTTCCCATGTCATTTTTCTCGTCTACTATGTCTTCCGTTCGACTTCCTGTGCTCCTAAACTGCTACACACTTAGACACAGGGATTAAACACAATCAAGACCTAACTTGACGTGGTTGATCATATTAAAACTACCCCGGGGTACTTACAGATTGATCGTTGTATAAACAACTGCATGATCTATTGGAATGAAGACAACGAACTAAGTGAATGTAAAATCTGTAGTCACCCTCTTTAGGTCACTTCTGTAAGTACCCCTGGTTGATTTTGATGTGATCAACCGATTTAAGTTAGGTCCTGGTATGTTTAATCCCTCTGCTAAGTGTACAGGAGCTTAGGTACGGAGGAAGTCGAGCGTAAGACGTAGCGGACGAGAAGGATTGTGCGGGGAAGTGAGCCGACGGGCTCGGTACAATCCGAGGGACGCGGAAGCTGTGGAAGAGTACGTCGGTGGAGCGAGAAGGACGTGCGCAGTGTCCGAGGGACGAGAAGCCGGGAGGAAGGACGCTCGAGGGGCGAAAGGCCGGAGTCGGGTTCGTGTGAGCCTAACTCCGGTTGGCCGGAAATCACCCAGAAGATGAACCAAAAGACTGGTCAGTTTGACCAAGTTAAACCAGGCACCTGAAACAAAAAGAATTTTATTTGTTGCTATGGAGATTCGAAGAAGCAACCTCACCTACATATATCACCAGTCTTACCAACTGGGATAAAGAAAAGATGTGATTAAAGTTGTTGCGAGCAAATGATAAAGTTATTTATCTGTTGCGAGTAGAAGACAAAGTTATCTCTTAAAGGATAACTTTATCCTTTAATCAGATCCAATGGATGCAGTTTAATCCCATCCAAGATCAACCATCCAGATTACATCCGTGGATCAACGGCCAAGAGAAAATTCCTCAACAATCAATAATCCAGATTTATTCTTTTAGGCTATAAATAGGCTTAGAGTTTCAACCTTTTAATTCAATCATTTTTATTCATTTCTTGTAAACTCTTAAAAGTCTAGTGTGCTATTTTTGTAAGGCTTCTCCGCCACAAGGAGATTTTTATTGAGCGTCCACTGCCTTGGAAGCAATGTTCTCTGTTGCGACCAAGTTTATTTTTAAAAGACGAGTGCCTCCACTTTTATAATTTTTTTTTAACCGTCTATTCACCCCCCTCTAGTCGGTCCAACCCGATCCAACAAGTGATATCAGAGCCAGGGTCGCCGCAGAAGAACTAACCGCCGACTGCAGCAATTTCAAGAAAATGGTTGGAGCCGTAATCTATCCGCCGAAGTTTGAGGGGGAGTTCGCGATGTGGAAGCGTCGAATGCAGGTATTTTTTAAAACTGATATTGAATTGCTAATAATTATGAAAAATGGTTTTTCAGTTCCTAAAGACAATAACGGCAAGGATAAAGAAATAGAGTCGTGAACCAAGAAGGAGAAATCAGACTTTGAAGCAAACGGCAAAGCTGAATTTCATCTACTAGCCGTTATTCCAGCGCAAGAAGTTAACCGCATCGAGAATTACAACTCGGCAAAAGAGCTCTGGGAGAAATTCCTAGAATTGCATGAAGAGAAGAATAAGAAATCAGAAATCGCCGCACTGAACACAAAGAAGATCCAACTCGATGATGAGTCCTCG
This sequence comes from Boesenbergia rotunda, assembly GCA_024364735.1. NCBI lineage: Eukaryota > Viridiplantae > Streptophyta > Magnoliopsida > Zingiberales > Zingiberaceae > Boesenbergia > Boesenbergia rotunda. Next base: position 34,607 of record JAGFNQ010006365.1, read on the forward strand.
TCAGAAGAGTCGGAAGGTCAAAAATACGCGGGACTTGCGCTGATGGCAAATCATCAAGAAGGGAGCACTGATGAAGGGGGAGAGACGTCAGGAGAAAGCGACGATGAAAGAGGAACCTCGCTTTTCGAAAGTGATCCGGTAAGTGAGGTTTGTTTTCTTCCTCATGATCAATTATATGCAGAAGTTAAAGCCTTACTTAAATCTAATTGTAGATTAGAAAAAGAAAATTTGAAATTGAAAAATGAATTGACACTTACTTTCTCTTCTGAAATTTTAAAAAATGAAAATGGTAATTTGAAAAACTTAGTGCAAAAATTAGAACTTGATATTGCACACTTACGCCAAAAGAAAATAGCTTTCCTGATAATTTAAATTGGTATTTTAAAAATCATAAGGGTCAATTTAAAAATGTGCCCAAAAGTTATATTCCGCCTAAGTTTTTAATTAATCCTGTAGATAAGAACTTATTTTGGGTTCCTAAATTTGTATTAAACTGAATTTTTTTTTGTTATTATAAATGTGTGCATTGTGTTTCTCTAACAAAAATTATGTCTTTATTTTTTTTATGCACAATTATGCTGTCTATCTACTGGAACTTCTTTCAAAATTTTTTTGAATATTTTTTTCCCTCGAAATTTGAAATTAAGAGTTTAGAGGAAAGACTCATTACAATTTTTTTTCAAATTTTTCGAAGTATTGTTTCCAATTTTTTAAATTTTATTGTTCAAGAACTCTTATGTGTTGGTTTGTCATTTTTGGACTTGACGAATGAATTTAAAACTCAAAATTTTTGTCTAAACTCATATCTTCATCTTCGACGTTAACAAAAAATATTTAGATTTTTTTATTGAAATATGATTTTTTTTAATTTTCAAAATTCGATAGAAAAAGATTTTGACCAGATTCGATTTTTTTTGGATCTCCTCATCAACTGTGGATTTTATCAAAAAAAAATTAGATTTTTTTAAATATTTTTTTTACAAAAAAAATAGAATTAACTTTGAGAAAAATATGTCATTTTAAATTTGAAAAATCTGTGTCAACACGTTTTTTTTTCACTTAGAAAATTTTTTATCCCACTCAAAAATTTTTCTTCCCTACTTATATTTCCCAATTTTTTGATGTGATCAAAGGGGGAGGAATAGTACTAAGTTAAGGGGTAGAATTTTAATTTACTTGAAATTTAAGTTTTTTTTGAACTTAAACTGTTTACATGTATGTTTTTTTATTTTGATTACCCTAATTTAACTCGGATTGATACACATCAAAAAGGGGGAGATTGTAAGTACCCCTGGTTGATTTTGATGTGATCAACAGATTTAAGTTAGGTCCTGGTATGTTTAATCCCTCTGCTAAGTGTACAGGAGCTTAGGTACGGAGGAAGTCGAGCGTAAGACGTAGCGGACGAGAAGGATTGTGCGGGGAAGTGAGCCAACGGGCTCGGTACAATCCGAGGGACGCGGAAGCTGCGGAAGAGTACGCCGGTGGAGCGAGAAGGATGTGCGCAGTGTCCGAGGGACGAGAAGCCGGGAGGAAGGACGCTCGAGGGGCGAAAGGCCGGAGTCGGGTTCGGGTGAGCCTAACTCCGGTTGGTCGGAAATCACTCAGAAGATGAACCAAAAGACTGGTCAGTTTGGCCAAGTCAAACCAGGCACCTGAAACAAAAAGAATTTTATTTGTTGCTATGGAGATTCAAAGCAGCAACCTCGCCTACATATATCACCAGTCTTACCGACTGAGATAAAGAAAAGATGTGATTAAAGTTGTTGCGAGCAAATGATAAAGTTATTTATCTGTTGCGAGTAGAAGACAAAGTTATCTCTTAAAGGATAACTTTATCCTTTAATCAGATCCAATGGATGCAGTTTAATCTCATCCAAGATCAACCATCCAGATTACATCCGTGGATCAACGGCCAAGAGAAAATTCGTCAACAATCAACAATCCAGATTTATTCTCTTAGGCTATAAATAGGCTTAGAGTTTCAACCTTTTAATTCAATCATTTTTATTCATTTCTTGTAAACTCTTAAAAGTCTAGTGTGCTATTTTTGTAAGGCTTCTCCGCCACAAGGAGATTTTTATTGAGCGTCCACTGCCTTGGAAGCAACGTTCTCTGTTGCGACCAAGTTTATTTGTAAAAGACGAGTGCCTCCACTTTTATATATATATTTTTTTAACCGTTTATTCACCCCCCTCTAGTCGGTCCAACCCGATCTAACAACTTTGAGAGGGGGGGGGGTGAATAACTTCAATTGCTTCTTGAAGATTTGTCATGGCAGAAGCCTAAAGCAATACTAACACTTTCTTTTTTTACTTTGTATTCATCTCCTTGAGGTTATTAATCCAATAATCCACTCTCCGATCCTCACACTCAAAACTCCACCATGAATGATCTCCTTCTTGGAGGCGAAGAAGCCTCGTACAACCACACCACAAGAATACAACAAGAAACAACTAGCAAATACAAATAAAAATTGAAAATGATTTACGATACAAAATCATGCTTAGCTTGTTTTCTTCTTATATAGAATCACCACTAGATGCTTGGAAATAAAATAACACTTTGATCCAAGAACTCACAAGAATTGGTGATAATGGCGGAGAAGAGATTGTCTTCAATCTACAGTGAAAACCTTTTATATCGTGCAGATTAGGATTCCTAATCGATCAGCCAATCGATTACCACGTCAAATCTTGTCGTTTAACGACTCTTTTTCGAATCTTAATCGATTAGCCTGTGCGTAATCGAATAACTAATTGATTATGTACCTTTCTGTGCTCTCGCGACTAGCTCCTAATCGATTACCATGTCTTCCTAATCTATTAAGGCCAATCCTAATCGATTAGGATATTTTCCTAATCGATGTCAACACTAATCTCCACGAGAAACATGCCCTAATCGATTAGACCAATCAATTAGGAGCATTTCTGTATTCTCACAAGAACCTCTTAATCAATTGCTTTAATCGATTATTCAACCTTAACTTGCCTAATCCAAGTCTAGGGTTCTCTTACCCAACATTCGATTAACTGTGACTTGTTGGGACTACCCGTTGCCTAACATCTATTCAACCTTTATGTGTTAGGTGTTGGTGTAAGCCCTAAGAGCCAATCAAGAGTTGATTGACTTAGATCATAAAGTATCTTATCTTATGAATAAAAGACAATGGTTTGGTTATTATTTTACTTCATACTTGTGCCAGCTGAATAAATATCATAATGCTCTAAAATAGTAGGTTCTAATCTATAACACATCAATTGGTTGAATTGATTATGAGAGATTGTAGAGAACACTACTCTTAACTATTCCTAGTCAAACATTAATATACAAGAGCAATATTAATGCATTGAGACTAGCATGTAGATCAATTGATGACTTGATCTCATAAATCATGGATATGAGATATTACGTTAACACATGGGTATATATATTGGAGAATATATATACTGAATTGATCCACCATGAGAAAGTTTCATGGATCATTCTATGAGTGTCATAAACTTTCTCATGCGACTATTAGTATAAATAGTCCTTAGACTTGAAATCACAACGGTTTTCTACATAAGGAGTTATGTATTTTGGTATCGTTAAACGTTACCCGTAACAGGGTAGACTATAAAGGCGATCACTGGGTATGCAACAAATTATGCCGAGGGATATGAGTGAAGTAGATGGGATATATCCCTCCTATATGACTGGAGTGATATATGTGGACCTCTTGATCGAGTATGACTACTAAAATGCATGACCATACTCAAATGAGTCAATATGAGATATTGAGTTCATTTGGAGTGAGACTACTTGGGGATCAAGAAACACAAAGATTGATAAGGGGATGACATGGTCTATATCTCATTGATCAATCTAGATATCAAGGATAGAAAGATAAAGTCATACAACATAATAGACATGGAAAGGCTATGTCGGATCTCTACATTCTCGTCACTTGAGTAGCAATGATGTATTGCTAGATGTCACTCATTGCTTATGTATCTAAAGTTGTTTAGATACATTGTCAATGTTACGAGAGCCTATTGGGTCACACAAATAGAACGTGTCATTTCGGAGATATATTAATTTTAGTTTGACTAAAATGTGATATAAAATTGGATTAAGTTCGACTCAAATGAATCCAATTAGGGATTGAGTCTAATCTGAGTTAGACTCATTTAGATTAAACTAGAAGACCAAGAGACAAAAACTATTTGTATTCATTGGATGAATATAAAAGGTTATATGAATACCAAGAGACATTGGTATTCATTGAGGCTTAATAGGCATTAATGGGAAGGGGCGCTCAAGGGGCAAAACTCTTTCGTATTCATTGGATGAATATAAAAGGGGGCTCTTAAACTTGTAGAGGTAGAGGTAGTCTTTCTTCATTCTCCTCCTCCTTGGCCGAAAATCCCTCTTCTTCCTCTTTCTTCCTCCTTGGCCAAAACTCCCTAGTGGAGGTTCTTGTGTTTTATGAACTATCCCAAGTTGCTAGCACAACTAAGATGGTTCTTTTTCGAGGTGTAATTTGTGTTCGTGTGAATACTACTAGAGGCACAGACACTTGAACGTGCAAGAGATCCGGCGAACTAAGAACTAGTGGGATAAGCGAAGGGTACACTCCAAAGGTATATCTATTAGATAGATCAAACTTCGTACAGATTTTTTGCATGGATCGCTCAAGGGATCTTATTTTCTGCTGCATTTTTATGTTGTTGTCACATAAAGATCCCTACACTAGAGTAACGTGCTAGGGTTTTCTCATCAAGTGTCCAGTCAACCGTGGACTCACTTGGACTTTCCTTTGCCTAACCTCGATTATATCTAGTCATTCAATAGACTTCCACCTGTCAACATGTGATCCTGCTTGACCCACTTGAACTTTTCTTTGCTTAAGCTCAGTTTGGTCTAGTTACTCGGTAAACTTCCACACTGTTAATATGTGATCCTCCTTGACTCACTTGGACTTTACTTTGCCTAAATACAGTTAGATCTAGTCACTTAGTAACACTAGTAGAATTTTGATAATAGACTTAGTCACTAATTACTTCGACGATTATTAATTATGAAGTAATATATGATAATAATTTTAGTTAAAAAATTGATCAAGTAAATATTATTTTAGACTTCATTAATTAAAAAAGAGGAATTTCATTTTTATTTTTAAGTAATATTTAACTTCATAGTACTTACTCGATGAAGTAATAAATTAGAAAAAAATAATTATAATTGTTGAATGCTGAAATAATGAATTTGAATTGATTTATATCATATAAGTTATAAGTTGAACTGGTTTTTTAATCCATCCATATTTAGTTTTAACCCTAACTCATTTTTTTCCCAACTCGCTCAACCCCGCGCGACTCCTATTCCTCTTCTTCCTCCTGCTCGGCGGCATTCCTCTTCCTCCTACTCGTCGATGGAGACCTCCTATGCCACCAGAATCGCCAATGCCCTCGCCGTGCGATCCCTATCCATCGACAACGGCTGCGGCGTCTACATCGTCCTCACCACACTTGGTGTCGCCGTCCTAGACTTCTGCCGCATCGCCTACGACTTCCACTACTTCACCTTCCCTTCTCTCATCGGCAACACATTGACCTAAATCTAGGTTGGCCACAGCGGTAAGCGGTATCTTCCCTTTTAGATTTACGCAATTTAGATTGAATACAATTTTGTCATGTTAAGATTCTAATATTCCAATTTTTTGACCTTTTATAGGGCTTTGATTTGGGGACTCTTTCCTTGATTTCGCCTCAGGAATGTCAATCTGGTTTCTTACCTCTGTTCTGATCTGGAAGTTGCTTAGAAATTGGGCCGAAGACAAGAATGGAGGATGAACACATCTGCATTGAAATTTAATTAGTCATCTTGGGTCTCCTACTAATTTCCCATCCCCAGGTGCTTTTTTTTGGAGTGATTTCAGTTATCTTTTTGTGCGTATGTAGTTAGAAGGAATGTACTCAGAGTTCTTGGTTTATATACCTTTATCTCATCCTTTGTTAATAACCTGGTCATTGTTTGGTTTAGAAATCCTTTTTGTTTTGCTGATATGAAACAACTTCTATATGCAAGTTTTTGATGGGCATACAGGTTTTTAAAACTTACTCAGTTTTGGCTAATTATACTCTGAATAGTTGTTATTACACAAGTAATCAACATCTATTTTACAAGTTGAAGACACACTATCTGTCTTTCTTGAGTATGTCTTTGGGTGTTCTATGCACAAGATACTTCAAGAATATAGTGCTTTTAGGGAAGCATTGATTCATAGCTACATAACTCAAATACTTTCTGGACTTGCTTACTTACATGGGAGAAGTATTCTACATAGGTACTTGGCCACTTATGTTTCTCATCATGTGCATTGCCGATAAGAAGCCTTGTTTGTTTTCCCCTCTCTATATTCATTGAAAATTGAGTCAATTTATGCAGAGATATTAAAGGGGCAAACATACTGGTAGGTCCTAATGGTTAAATCAAACTTGCTGATTTTGACATGGCTGAATATGTAATTTTGTTGCTATAATCTTACTTGTATATTTCGTAAAATTGGCATGCACCTACTACTGTGATTATGAGCTAAGAAAAGTCATGAATCATAAACCTTTCTGTTACTTAGTATATTACTAACTGATGACAAATTTCCTTGGCATGGCTACTTGAGTCTCGACAGCACTATTCCATTTATGTACTCAAGTGTGGAAAGACAAGAGAATCAATCCTTAACCTTGGTAAAGTTGATAGCATTGAGTGGAATTCATCTTATGAATATATTCTAGCAGTCAACTTCAGAGCCTAATCTTTCTCTATCATATCTATCGCTTTGTTCTTTTATCTATGCCTTTAAAGATCAAGTTCGGTTGCTAAAAGATAGGTATGTAGATATTAGAAAAAAAGTATCCGCTGAGGATACTTTATGTTCTTAGTTATTGAAATTCATTTGTGAGGATATTGATCAAGAAAGTTCAAGCAAGTGAAGGCTTTATGAAGTTACTTGGAGATTCTAGAATTGGAAATTAATCATGGTTATTGATATTCATTCTAGGATACATTTGTTTTGAAAGTTGAAGCAAGTGGAGGCTTTATGAAGACAAACTCAGTTTCTAGAATTGGAAATCAATCCAGTGGTTATTAATATTCGTTCTAGGATAAAATTGTTTTTTTTTTAAACAAGCATGCTTGCAGCATAGTGACCACATGAAAAATTAGACCTAGCTATCATTTACTATGCTAGGCATGCAAATATGATTCTATTACTGTGCTTGTACTGAGAGTTCTCATCAGATACATGTTTATTTATTCATTATTACTGAAAACTCTATTTTTAAAAATTTCTGTAGGAAGTAGATGGTTGCATATGCTTCAATAAAATCTTTCAAAGTAAGTCCTTACTGGATGGCACCTGAGGTAAATTTATACATTAGTCTTTTTAAGCGATAAGTTTGTATGTTGTGAATTTAGTCTTTTAGTAACTTTGTATACGGTTAATAAATCACCGTAACAAATTCAAATAAAATTTTAAAACACAGCAGGTTATCATGAATACCAATGGCCATGATCTCTCAGTTGATATTTGAAGCCTGAGTTGTACATTTATTAAGATGACAACTTCCAAACCTCCATGGAGCCAATTTGAAGGGGTATCATATCTGTATTTCATACATTATTCTAAAGTCAATATCCAATAGATAATTTTTTAAAATTTTGATAGTTTTTTATTTAACACTTCCTAACTTTATTATTTGTATTCCAATTGATAGGTTGCTGTCATATTTAAAATTGGCAATAGTAAAGATTTGATGGTTTTTATTTAACACTTTCTAACTCTATTTTTATGACATATGCTTAGTTTTGTTTTTTATTTGTTTATATTTGTTTTTTTTAATGAATGATTTTATGGAATTAATATTTTTACAAACATGTTTGTAGGAATAATCATGAATCAATATTACAATCAATGTCAATATGACGAAGTTAAAAGTGAATAAAACAAATTTGTCTACTCATATGTAGGTGCCTAAAAAGGATCCTGTATGGAATAAATATTTTATTTTTCATTATGGATTTTTAAATATACTTGAATACACTTTTAGTTATGTGGATATATTTTTGGATTATACTTATGAATTTGTGGATATATATTTGTGGATTGGTGGATATATTTATGGATTTATTGGTATTTGTTATTTTTGAATGGATAATTATTAACGGTTATATATATATATATATATATATATATATATATATATATATATATATATATATATATATATATATATATATATTGTTTATTGTATATTGAATTATTATACAATTTTCATGAAGTGAAAATTATGTTTTTACTTCACTCCTTTATTAAATACGGTGGTAATCAGTGGTAATCAGCAATTACTTGGTTAAATTAATTACATTGCAACAATACATTGATGATGAAGCAAGAAAAAAAATAAAATACTTAGTCAGATTAAAATTGTGTCGAAATTAGAGAAAGTATTTATTTCACAATAGTTTAATAATTGCAAAGTTAAACAAATTAATTACTTTATTATAGAATTTATTTATTACTTCGACATATTACAAAATCAATGAAGTAAAAGATATCTTTTTACTTCAGTATCGGTCCAACTTAGAATCAATTTTGCTTCTATGAACTGGTCAAAGACTTTAATTTTTTGGATACGACTTCAGCGATAAGATGAAGTAAAATAGTATCCTTTTACTTTGCGTGCGTCTACTTCAGTAATTATCTATTTACGATTTCAGTGAATATGCAAAGTAAATCAAGAAAATTCTACTATTGTAGATTTCCATCCTGTCAACGTCCGATCCTTCTTGACCCATTTGGACTTTACTTTGCCTAAATGTAGTTAGATCTAGTAGACTTTCATCCTGTTAACGTGCGATCCTCCTTGACCCATTTAGACTTTACTTTGACTAGCCGTAGTTAGATTTAGTCACTCGGTAGACTTTCATCCTACCAATGTGTGATCCTCTTTGATTCACTTAAACTTCTCTTTCACATCCTTATCAAATATCCAAGAAACTTTAACTTATTTGACCTCTTCTTATATATTGTTCAAATATCGAAACTCAAATTCGAACCAACCCAAACTTAGTTAAATTGGTCAACTTTAATCCAAAAAAGATTGTACCATCACAAATTAGAGAAATAATGACTGACGTTGTAACACATAATGAATAAGCATACAAGAAGTTGCTTCAAGCAAAAAAATTAAATTAGGTTAAAATCCTACACTAGCTAAACTAGGTTAAAATCCTTTAGAATCATATTTAGGTTTTTATCCTAAACCTTATGACCAGTTAATTGGTTGAGGACTTGTGGCCAAGGTTGATGTCGCGGCTGACCTAAGTCCGAGGCAGATCTAGTCGGGCAAGCTTGTAGTCGACCAAGTTTGCCGCTGCGAACTCACGGCCGGCCAAGATCGCAGCCGACCAAGCTCACGGTCGAGAGCTCAAGGTTATCCATGAGCCAGGTTTTAAAATTCGCTAGACGTTAGTCAGATGTCGAATCAGCACCTAGGCCACTTAGGCGGAGACTAGGCATCGTTAGATGGATTCCATGATATCAACATAAATTACATAATAAATCATATATTATAACTCCAACATAATAATATTAAATTTAAAATGAGTTCAAAATTATATAACTAACAAAGTATCACACTCTTGAACTTTTTTAGTTTCCTATGTTGATGTTTAATTGTATAGCACATACAACTAGACTTTTAATTGATAGAACAACCCCCAATTTTGTATTGGGCTTTTAGATTTAAAAGCCCAAAGGCAAAAAAAAAAAAAAATCTGGTCGCCTAGCAGCTCACAAGCACGCCTAGTAGCACTTAAGGTCACCTAGCGCCGCACAAGATTGCCTAACACTTTTTAGGTGCGGTTGGTAACCGCTTAGAGCCTAGTCGACGCTTAGACGACCACCTAACTTGAAATTTAAAACACGGTCCACGAGCTCACAGCTGACCAAGCTTATCACCGTTAGGGTTAAAAATGAGAGCAGAGGGAAGGGAGAAGATCATATTGAGATCGTGGAGGAGAGGCTGTCGGAAACGTCGGAGACACCAGATATTGGAGAGGACGCCAGAGATCGGAGAGGGCACAATCATCGGAGATATCGTCGAAGAGATTAAGAACGTGTGGAGAGTTTGTGAGATCAGGATTGAGACTTAATTTTGATCCTGAAATTAGTAATGGAAACTTTATTCCGTTGCTAATTAATGATGAAATTTAAATTCCATCTCTAATATAGAAACAAAAATAAATGTTCATTTCTATATTTAAATACGGTAATGATAATTCGTTATGAAATATAATATCCGCCATTATTTAGCGATGAATATTATATTTTCGTCGCTATTAATTTTTGATTAATTATATTTTTTTATTAATATCAACTGATATAGCAACAATATTATGGTTCTTTTCAAATTAGAGATAGAATTTTAATTTCGTCTAATATAAAGATGAAAATATATTTCTATCTTTAATTCCATCATTAATAATATATTTATGACTGAGGATCCATATACAATCGTCCGGTTTATCATCTCGGTTTGGGTATGAAAACATTGTCTTTAGTTCATCAATACAGTTTGGTGGAAGTTTATTAGTACTTAGTGCTGACGGGATCCATCTGTTGATAAATCCGTCGGACTTCACAGTTTTGGGCCCCAATAATATTTAATCCTGAAAACGCCCATATTTATTCCATTGGAAGTCTATCTGTTTGTTTGTTAATTTTTCCTAAATTTAGTAGGATAAAATTTAATTATTATTGTAATTATTGGTCAAGTTGAATATTTTAGAATTTTATATGCCAAAAAGTTTGTATGCTATTTTTCCAGAATAAATAGATTAACAATGCAGTGTGTTTTATATGCATTTAATTAACAGTATAGTTTTAGCACTTAAATCATCACCCAGTCAATTGAGTTCGGCTCGGTACAAGAGCTCTTCACATTGCATCAGGCGAGGGTCGTGGAACTCCATGCCAGCTAGGATGCCTCTGGCTCGTTGGTACCCCAATCCTGTTAAAAATCGCCCAACTTAGGAGCGGTCGGTAGGTCTTTCCTCCAGCGAATGAGGTCGAAGGGGTGCTCAGGGTGACGGATATAAAAGAAACGTTTCTTCCACCCCTTATGGGAGGAAAGAAGATGCTCTATAAATCTATGGCTGGGGTGAGCCGTGAAACTGAAAGTCCCCCTAGACACTTAGGTTGGGAGGAAAAAGAAATGGAAAAAGCGTGGAGTCAAGGGAATGTCGAAGAGTTTGAAGAGGATGAACGCCCCGTCCATCTGGACGAAGGCGTTTGAAGTCATTTGATGAAGGAGGATATCGAAATATGAAGATATGCTCATGAAGACATGTTGAAGAGGAAAGTGAAGTCCTAGTTCTACTTGCCCTAGGAAGAAGGTGAAAAACCCTAGAGAAGGTTCTATGGGTGACTGACCTACTCTAGGGACTTCTACCTCCAAGTCCATCGGAACGCCGTATGCCTCGCAGGCGGTTCGGAGGGTTTTCGACTTAACCCTAGAGGAAATGGTTTCGTACCATTCCGGATGGTAGACCTGTTCCCCCACCGGTCTCTCTTCCTCACCTTGAGTCTTCTTCCCCTTTCCTACTTTACTCATGATGATGAAAGGAATAAGAAGAAGGACAAAGAGTACTTACACTTGAAGAAGAAGCCTTAATGAGGTGAACAGAATGCGAAATCTCTGATAGCCGACAATGCAAGAAGATGGAAGGACGCTTCTACGTCCCCTTTTATAGGGAAGAAGCCGCCCTCGTGTGGACAATGGAGGCACGACACGTGGACGACGATGATTGCTCATCCCGAGGCGTTGCCCCTCTTTACGGTCGTCGTTTCGTATGGCCCTACGACGCGTATCAGCAGGAGATCGTGAAGAAAAGATTTGAACACGTGGCGAGGCTACATTCGCAGAGATGTTTTGTCGCCATTAAGAGACTCGCTGCGCTTTTAATGGGTCATTGGCATCTATCATTGCCTCGCCTCGAAACTCACAGGGACTTTTGGACTGCTCCAAAAGATCGTCGAGGGCCCAGAGACAAATGTTTCGATTCCTCGGACCTGACAAGCCGCCAGAGGAGAAGTAATGGACATATGGACTCACAGATGCATAACTTCCCTTCGTTGTACCACCAGTCTAATCAGTCAGTCACACTTCCTTTGATTAGACTTGAAGGGATGGACTTGTGATGGAGTTGAGCATCCCAGGGTGAACACGTGACACGAGGAAGCTACGTGGCAGGGTCCACTGAAGTTGAGCACCGGGATCGTACCATGATCGCCTCGGGAGAGTAGATCAAGGCCTTATAGTCAGACTGGGGGTCGAGCTCCCGAGACTACCTCAGGAGAACAGACGCCTGAGGTCAGATTGGGCTTTCAACCCCAAGGCCAGGCCAACAGCCTCCGAGGTCAGGCCGAGCGGTTGGGCTCCCGAGACTACCTCGGGAGGACAGACACCCGAGGTCATGTCGGGCCTCAGGCTCCCGAGACCACCTCGGGAGGACAGACGCCCGAGGTGATGCCATGCTTCAGGTTCTCGAGACCCTCTCGGTAAAATAAATGAAGACCTCGAGACCAACTTGAGAGAGTGGAGCCCAAAGATCCATACATCGGATAACCCGACTTCAAGTAACCGCCCTTCTTTCCAGAATAGGAAAGTCATCGATAATTATTGGATAATTATTGCCCGCGATACGCGACAATTAAGGCCTTAATGATCGCAGCGACCGTTATCAAGAGATGTCCAGTAACCGATAATTAAGGGACGTGAAGGAGAACGTGGGGACATGTGTGACTGCAGCCTCAAGTATAAAATGTTGGTGCTTGGATGGCTAGAGAGGGGAGGGGGGGGGTGAATATAGCCAGACACAATCTTTTTCTCTTTTAGGTTTTTCTGCACTTCAGAGTTAGGCAGCGGAGCAAACAACACAAATCAAAATTGCAGAAACTAAAAACACCAAAAATCCTAAACTAAGCACAAGCTCAAAACGCTAACAAGGAGGATTTACAAGGTTCGGGGATAACTTGCCCCTACTCCTTACGTACCCGTAAGGTGGGTGATCCCTTGATCGTCGACAGATCAAGCCCCGAAAAATCCGGATAGAATGGGACCTCCTTCTCGGTGGAGTAACCTCTCCACAGTGTTTCAACAGAGTAATGAAATTAAGCACAAAGAAACAAGAAGGATTACCGAACACTTGGACAGAAGGACCACAAGAACTATACACAGAGCTCCACTCAGCACAAACCTCACGCAAGAACTCCCAGCTCTTCGTTTCTGCTTGCTGATGGACTCCCCGAGCTCTTTTCCTCTTCCAAGTGCTCAAGTTTGCAGTCTCCAAAATGATGCTCAAGTGTTGCTCAAGTGATTCCCCGTTATTGCTCAAAGAGATGGATCAATTTCTTGTCGAGACTTCTTTGCCACCAGCACTTAAGTCTCTGCCCAACCACCCAGGTCACAGGTGCGCCTGCAGCTCCCAGCTGCTCACCAGCTTGTCTGCAACACCTCAGCTACTCCTGACCTCTTCTGGACTCACTGAACTCTCTTTAGTCAAGCCCAGGTCAGCTCGTCAGCTTCCAGTCGTTGCCAGCCCGCGCCAGACGTCTGTTGTAGCCTGAGAAGGAGAAACAGCCAAACCTGCTCAAAGGAAAGCTTCCCATTGACCCTCCATGAGTGTTTGAATCCTCCTGTATCACCTGCACACTTAGCAGACACTTAGCAAAACATATCAAATAATATCGGCAAGGTAGCAGAGAATCGATAGAGAAAACAGACGCGATCAGAGCGTCTGACAGTGAATTTGAATTAAAGTTGCAGCTACTGATCGGTCACCAGACCGATCAGAGAGACAGGTCCAGTCCGATCAGGCTCCAGCCTAATCGGTCCACGGTGAGAAATCCGGAATCGCGACCTTCTTATGATCGGTCACCAGACCGATCAGAGTGACCCCTGATCGGTCACCAGACCGATCAGGACAGGTCCAGTCTGATCAGGCTCCAGCCTGATCGGTCCACGGTGAGAAATCCGGAATCGCGACCTTCTTATGATCGGTCACCTTGACCGATCCCATGTCGTGGATCGGTCACCAGACCGATCCACTCCTTCGCAGAGTGTTTTTCCAGCTTCGCAGCCCAAACCCACTGATCGGTCACCAGACCGATCAAGATGTGGCCTGATCGGTCTGGGGACCGATCAGAGCACCTCCTGACCGATCAGGCTCCAGCCTAATCGGTTATAGTGAGAAGCTCGTGACAATTGATCGTTCACTAGACCGATCTGAATAGTCTCCCTGATCGGTCACCAGACCGATCAGGAGACGATCAGTAGCCTAACAAACTCACTGTATGCTCCCTGATCGCTCACCAGACCGATCAAACATCACTGGATCGGTCACCAGACTGATCCACGAAGGAAGTTCGTGCCAACTTCCCTGATCGGTCACCATACCGATCCAGGCAAGGCCAAATCCACTCTAAGTCAAGAGAACGGGCTCCCAGCCTTCTTTGACTCGTGCTCAGTCCCCCGGACCAAGACTCCACGCCCAGTTTCACTCATCGGGACTTTAACCTAGCTTCCCAAGCTAGGACCTGACTTCACTCACCAGGATTTCATCCAACCTAGCTTCCCAAGCTAGGACCTGGCCCTCCAAGCCATGGTTTCATCCAACCTAGCTTCTCAAGCTAGGACCTGACCCTTTAAGCCGGAGTTTCATCCAACCTAGCTTCCCAAGCTAGGGCCCGGCCCTCCAAGCCAGGGTTTTATCCAACCTAGCTTCCCAAGCTAGGATCTGGCCCTCCAAGCCAGGGTTTCATCCAACCTAGCTTCTCAAGCTAGGACTTGGCCCTCCAAGCCAGGGTTTCATCCAACCTAGCTTCCCAAGCTAGGACCTGGCTTCCTAAGCCAGGATTTCATTAACCTAGCTTCCCAAGCTAGGACTTGGCTTCCCAAGCCAGGGTTTCAGTTAACTCCGTGCCCAGTCCCCGACCAGGACTTAATCCAAATTTGCTCAACTAAATTTAAATCGTTGTCAACACCAAAACAACAATTGGGCCAGACTGCTTCAACAATCTCCCCCTTTTTGTTGTTTGACAATCCGATTTATGTTTAGGTATTAATGATCAATTGAAGTCTATTCAATTTTCATAAGGGAATCAAGATCCTCGCCCTACAATGATGAACCCTAAACTTAATCAATCATTCTCTCTCCTTTTGTCAAACATCGAAAAGGATATGGTTATTAAGTTTCAACATAACTCCCCCTCAATCAAAGGTCTCTCCCCAAAACCCAAAATAACCAAAGCATAATTTTTGAATTGCATATGAGAGACATATACTATAAATGTATCATGGCAACAATGTATATGCATCATACGACAATAAGTGTGAATTGCACATGAAAATATATACCGAATAATATCATGGTCAAACATGTATATGTTTCATATGACTAGTAGTAATGCAGCTTCATCAGACTGATGATTAATATAGAAAAATTTCTGATTTATCTATGAACGATCAATTTTCAGAAAAATTTCAGTAATTCTGATACGTTCAAGGTTAGACTGCATTAACAATTGAAATTCCATAACAGGGGTGTAGACTTCATCGATATTCGACATTTCAGAAAAATTTCTGAACCATGGTTTGGGTTTCTTGACTGAAAATTATTCCTTATCAAGGAGCAAGAGATCAAGGAACATGATTCAAACAACCCGTTCATGTGAATTTCAAAAATTTCAACACGGGTTTGTATCGAATCAGTATTAAATTTGCTCCAAGTATGATGAGTATATTCCAATTGTAATTGGTTTGTTTCAGATTTATTCGTATCAGTATGATCAAGTAATCTGATACAATTGGATGAAAGGGGATCGGACTGAGAAGTTTTTTGAATCAATCAGGGATTTCCCTGATCTGAATTGGTCTGATCGGTCACCAGACCGATCAGGGTGAGTCCTGATCGGTCGGCGGACCGATCAGGTCTGATACAGAATGTTTTCTGAAACTGATCAGTTTCAGAAATAGGCTTATTTTAACTCTTAACCATTCTCAAACCCTAATACAGTCAGATTTGACCCATTTGTTCCCAACAAGGGTCCCTTAACCAGAAAGTATATTTTCATATCAAGAATTAAGAATTTCTATGGATTAAGAAAATACCAAAAACAGGTTTGTTTCAATTTCAATGGATGATCAAAATTTCAAAACATGCTTATATCTCATTATAATTAAAATCCGATCAAATTTTGGGTATCAATACAATTCATAAGGTTGTATTTTGTCCGACATGTATTATCTCATTTAGACCGTTTCAAGAACATCTCAAAAATATGCATTGATTATAAAAGCATGAAGTTGCCATGAAATTGTCTAAATTCTCTATAAGGAGGCAGTTAACTAAACTATATTCATGTACTCATTCAATTTAGACAGTTTCAGACAATTTAAAATATTGATCACCAAAACATGAAATTGTCTAAATTCTATCATTGCAAGCAATTAACAAAACCTAACTTAGACCTCAGATATATAATAAGATATTGCAAGAGTAAATTATTATTCTAATATTGTGGCTGACCTTTAGAATTATAGTGAACTATAGAGTTCAATCCTAAGCAATTCATGGTCCTAATTCTCCATTCTAATGATAACTCATGGATTGGATTGGAAAATTCATAGTTCCAAATTTCTATCAAGTTCATTAACCATAGACCTAATTATATTGGAGTAATCTTGATAAATCATGATCCCATATGCATACAAATACAAATAAGAAAGTTTCTAGTGACACTAAAATGTAGAGTAAATGGGAAACATTTCCATGTATCTATATGGTGTATGAAATTTATGATTTCCATTGGTTTTAACTCCAATCATCTAAGTTCACTATTGAAAAGACAACATTCCTCATAGGTAGAAAATGGTCATTCATTAAATGAAGGAAATAGTAGGCACATCCCTAACTAGGAATGACCATGTTTTTGGAGCATCAAATATCAGCCACCCATGTTGATAGATGCTCCCCCTCAAGTAATGCTTATACAATTCTAAATATAGAAGTTTTAGATACCCATATTTTGGGACCTAAAGCATCTACAATGAATGACTTTGGCACCCATGCTTTAGTCATTTTTTTTGACTTTTTGAACCCTAGAATCATTTGATGATCTAAATTGGGTTCTTGACATTAATGATACAAAGGTTGGTTCTTTAGGTCGGTAACCTATACCGGCCTTGTTGTAAACCACCCTTTGGGAATTTAGTACCATGTCTAAGGTTTTTGAGTCAATTGAAAACTTCTCAAGAATATTCTTGAGGTTTTCAACTTTGCTCTTCAAATCCTTATTTTCATCCTCAAGGGACTTATCATACATAACATCAATTACCTCATCCTGAGAGGTTTTCAATTTTTCTACTTCTAATTTTAAAGATTTAACTTTGGTCTTAGATTTCTTAAGCATGTTTGTCAAACAAGCTATTGTTTTATAGCACTTATCTAACTCGGGAGAAATTACCTCTTCATCATTCGAAGATGATGAAGACGCGGTTGACGAGTCACTTGATTCATCACTCTCCTCCTTTGACTCCTCTAGTGCCATGAAAGCAAATTGATGAGTGTTCTTCTCCTCCATTTCCTTCTTCCTCTCCTCCTTCTTTCGGTCACCTGCCACAAATGCAATCCCCTTCTCCTTGGGGCCTTTGTTAGCCATTTCGTGCAGCTCCATTTCACAAAATAAGTCATCCAATTTTACAATTGCAAGTTCTTGGAAACCTTGTAGGCATCCACCATGGATGACCACAAGGCATTCCTTCGAAAGGCTTTTAGAACGTACCTCACAAGGTCGCGGTTATCGACCTTTTCATCAATGGAGTGGAGACCATTCAATACCTCTTTGAATCTACCGTGAAGTTCACTTACCGTTTCACTCTCCTTCATGGAGAGATTTTGTAGTTAATTAAGGAACAAGTCCCTCTTGGCTATTCTTGAATCCCGGGTGCCTTCATGAACTCGATGAGCTTGTTCCATAAATCCTTTGCGCTTGTGAAGGGACCAACTTTGATTAGTTGGTCTTTGTTCATTCCACATTGCAAGGTGACAATAGCTTTGGCATTGGCTTCCCCCTTTTTGATTTGCTCAGCCGACCACCTCGAAAACTCAAGCTCATTTCCCTCATGATCCTTTGGAGGAGAGAAACCTTCCTTGACTAAGAACCACATGCTTATATTTGTCTTCAAATAAAATTCTATTCTTGATCTCCAATATGAAAAATCAGCTTCATCCAAGAATGGAGGTCGGTTTGTGCTGAACCCTTCTCCTTCCATTGCCATCTTGTAGACTCTCGGATGTTAAGCCATTTGAACAGAGCCCCAAGTTCTAATACCACTTGTTGGTGCTTGGATGACTAGAGAGGGGGGGGGGGGGAATATAGCCAGACACAATCTTTTTCTCTTTTAGGTTTTTCTGCACTTCAGAGTTAGGCATTGGAAGCAAACAACACAAACCAGAATTGCAGAAACTAAAAACACCAAAAACCCTAAACTAAGCACAAGCTCAAAACACTAACAAGGAGGATTTACAAGGTTCGGGGATAACTTGCCCCTACTCCTTGGCGTGCCCGTAAGGTGGGCGATCCCTTGATCGTCGACAGATCAAGCCCCGAAAAATCCGGATAGAATGGAACCTCTTTCTCGGTGGAGTAACCTCTCCACAGCGTTTCAACAGAGTAATGAAATTAAGCACAAAGAACAAGAAGGATTACCGAACACTTGGACAGAAGGACCACAAGAACTCTACACAGAGCTCCACTCAGCACAAACCTCACGCAAGAACTCCCAGCTCTTCGTTTCTGCTTGCTGATGGACTCGCCGAGCTCTTTTCCTCTTCCAAGTGCTCAAGTTTGCAGTCTCCAAAATGATGCTCAAGTGTTGCTCAAGTGATTCCCCGTTATTGCTCAAAGAGATGGATCAATTTCTTGCCGAGACTTCTTTGCCACCAGCACTTAAGTCTCCGCCCAACCACCCAGGTCACAGGTGCGCCTGCAGCTCCTAGCTGCTCACCAGCTTGTTTGCAACACCTCAGCTACTCCTGACCTCTTCTGGACTCACTGAACTCTCTTAACTCAAGCCCAGGTCAGCTCGTCAGCTTCCAGTCGTTGCCAGCCCACGCCAGACATCCGTTGTAGCCTGAGAAGAAGAAATAGCCAAACCTGCGCAAAGGAAAGCCTCCCATTGACCCTCTATGAGTGTTTGAATCCTCCTGTATCACCTGCACACTTAGCAGACACTTAGCAAAGCATATCAAATAATATCGGCAAGGTAGCAGAGAATCGGCAAAGAAAATAGACACGATCAGAGCGTCTGACAGTGAATTTGAATTAAAATTGCAGCTACTGATCGGTCACCAGACCGATCAGAGTGACCCCTAATCGGTCACCAGATCGATCAGGACAGGTCCAGTCCGATCAGGCTCCAGCCTGATCGGTCCACAGTGAGAAATCCGGAATCGCGACCTTCTTGTGATCGGTCACCCTGACCGATCCCATGTCGTGGATCGGTCACCAGACCGATCCACCCCTTCGCAGAGTGTTTTTCCAGCTTCGCAGCCCAAACCCACTGATCGGTCACCAGACCAATCCGGATGTGGCCTGATCGGTCTGGGGACCGATCAGAGCACCTCCTGACCGATCAGGCTCCAGCCTAATCGGCTATAGTGAGAAGCTCGAGACAATTGATCGTTCACTAGACCGATCTGAATAGTCTCCCTGATCGGTCACCAGACCGATCAGGAGACGATCAATAGCCTAACAAACTCACTGTATGCTCCCTGATCGGTCACCAGACCGATCAGACATCACTGGATCGGTCACCAGACCGATCCACGAAGGAAGTTCGTGCCAACTTCCCTGATCGGTCACCAGACCGATCCAGGAAAGGCCAAATCCACTCTAAGTCAAGAGAACGGGCTCCCAGCCGTCTCTGACTCGTGCTCAGTCCCCCGGACCAAGACTCCACGCCCAGTTTCACTCACCGGGACTTCTACCTAGCTTCCCAAGCTAGGACCTGGCTTCACTCACCAGGATTTCATCCAACCTAGCTTCCCAAGCTAGGACCTGACCCTCCAAGCCAGGGTTTCATCCAACCTAGCTTCTCAAGCTAAGACCTGGCTCTCCAAGTCAGGGTTTCATCCAACCTAGCTTCCCAAGCTAGGGCCTGACCCTCCAAGCCATGGTTTCATCCAACCTATCTTCCCAAGCTAGGACCTGGGTTCCCAAGCCAGGATTTCATCAACCTAGCTTCCCAAGCTAGAACCTGGGTTCCCAAGCCAGGGTTTCATCAACCTAGCTTCCCAAGCTAGGACCTGGCTTCCCAAGCCAGGGTTTCAGTTAACTCCATGCCCAGTTCCCGACCAGGACTTAACCCAAATTTGCTCAACCAAACTTAAATCGTGTCAACACCAAAACAACAATCGGGCCAGACTGTATCAACATAAAAGGTGCTTCGACACCCAAGTAAAGGGATCTTCTTTTTTGAACTTAACACAATTCCTGATTTCCTCGCCCTTCTCCTAATTCGCATTTATGACTTGAGCGTTGGAGTGGACTCTGCCGGAAATCTTCCGGTGTGTTCCCATTAACGCTCGTGTTACTCTCGCAGGGCCCGATCGTCTTCTCCCCATCACCATCCTCGTGGGCTGCATTTTGTTGACTCGCCATCTGCGTCGTTCCTTCCGGAACAGTAAGCTTCTGTGATACTTATTAAAAACACATACTCGTGTATATATTCTTCCGATTCTATCTCTGGTGATAATTTTTTTTCTTTCTTTTATCTCTTCTCTTTTTTCTATATCTTCATCTTTTCCTATACATGCAATCTTAATTTTTTCCTCTCATTTTTCTTTTCTTTCTTCTCTCATATATAACGTAAGACTTGTTGATGCAGTCTGGCCTTGATTGTTATTTTGGTGTTGACACCGATTTTAGTTTAGGTTGATGATTGTGATGATTATGATTAAGTCATGATCGAGGATTAGGCATGATATGAAAAATCCTAACCTGAAGGGTTAGGTGTGAAAAGTCCTAGCTTGGAGAGCTAGGTGTTGGAAAAGTCCTAATTCGGAAGGGTTGGGTGAAAAGTCCTAGCTTACAGGGCTAGGTAAAAAGTCATAACTTGGAGGGTTAGGTGCAAATTCCCATCTTGGAGAATTAGGAGAAAAGTCCTGGCTTGGAGGGTCAGGTGCCTAGCTTGGAGGGCTAGGTTGGATGAAGTTCTAACTCGGAAGGGTTGGGTGAAAAGTCCTAGCTTGGAGGGCTAGGTGAAAAGTCCTAGCTTGGAGGACTAGGTGAAAAATCATAACTTGGAGGGTTAGGTGCAAATTCCCAACTTGGAGAGTTAGATGGAAAAATCCTTAGCTTGGAGGGCTAAGGTGAATGAAACCCTAGCTTGGAGGGCTAGGTTTGAGTCCCTGGATCGGTCTGGTGACCGATCAGGGACATTGACACACTGCTCCTTCGTGGATCGGTCTGGTGACCGATCCAGCGATGTCTGATCGGACTGGTGACCGATCAGGGAGCGCACAGTGAGGTTGGGAACCTACTGTGTGGCTCCTGATCGGTCCGGTGACCAATCAGGGAGCAAGCTGCTTCCTCGCTGCCTTGCCCCTGATCGGTCTGGTGACCGATCAGGGAGCAGATAGTGAGTGAGTTCCCTTGCTGATCAAGTCCTGATCGGTCCGGTGACCGATCAGGGACTTAGGATTTAATTTCCGGAGTTACTGTTCATTAGACCTGATCGGTCTGAGTGACCGATCAGGCTTCACTCTGATCGGTCCGGCGACCGATCAGGCCTGTGTTGCCGTAAGAGCTGGGAATCCCAGCAAAGCAGTAGATCGGTCTGGTGACCGATCCACAAGTCCTGGATCGGTCCGGTGACCGATCACTTTAATTCAAATTGCGTTGTCAGACGCTCTGAACATATCCGATTCTCTGCGCGTCACTTCTGAATCTTGATTTACTGTTTGATATGCTGCTCTAACACTCTGATTAAGCTGCAGGTGACAGAGGAGGATTCAAACACTCAAGGAGAAGTCAATGGAGGCTTTCCTTGGAGCAGGTTTGTCCGTTTTTCCATCTCATGTTTCAACGACCGAGCTGCAGACTGGAGCTGAGACTGGAGCTTGGCTGAGGGAAGCTCAGGGAGTCCAGGGATAGCTCAGTGGTAGCTGGCGTTGGCAGATGAGCAGCTGGGAGCTGCAGAGATGGTGTCATCTGATGCTTGGTGGAGAAACAAAAGCGAGAAGAGACTTCGGTTGAAGCAGAGTTTGAGAATCCTAAGTGTTCGAGCTTGCTGAAGTTCTTGCTGCGATTTTGTGTTCTCCACATTTGACTTGCTGCGTGCGTGTGCTATTGATTCCTTGAGCAAGTCATTGAGATCTGAGAAGCAACCAACTCGTATGTGAGTACTGGGAGGAAAGAACAAGGAGCTTGGAGTCCAACAGTGAGAAGACACGGAGGAGGGAGTCCTTGCGTGAGATCGTCGCTGGGTGGAGCTCAAGATAAGCTTGCTGTGATCTTGTCCTTGCTGGGTGCTGAGTAAGAGTATTCTCTGTGTTTCATTAAGCTTAACTCTATATCCTTGTTTGAAACGCTGTGGAGAGGTTTCTCCACCGAGAAGGAGGTTGTGTTATATCCGGTGAAAACCGGGGCTTGATCTGCTGACGATCAAGGGATCGCCCACCTTAAGGGCACGCCAAGGAGTAGGGGCAAGTTATCCCCGAACCTTGTAAACCATCTTGTTAGCGATCTTGGTAGTTGCGTTTGTTTGCTTTCATTTCTGTTTTCGTTTACTGCACTGCTTCATTTTCCTTTGCTTCTTCCGCTGTGCTACTGATAAGTTGAGTGCATAAAACTTACTAAGTGCCAAGAAAAGCGTGATTGGCTATATTCACCCCCCCCCCTCTCTAGCCATCTCATTCCCAACAAGTGGTATCAGAGCTTGGGGCTCTGTTTACTGCTTAACATCCAAGAGTTATCAACAAGATGACGTTGAGAGAAGGCTTCTCCACCACCCGACCTCCATTCTTTGATGGTGCTGACTTTCAATATTGGAGATCAAAGATGGAATACTATTTGAAGATGGACATCCATACTTGGTTCGCGGTGAAGGAGGGATTCACCCCTCCTAAGGATGACGAAGGCAAAGAGCTTGAGTCGTGGAGGTGGACTGCTGAACAAACTCGGAAGAGTGAAGCCGACGCGAAGGCGGTTGTCACTCTACAATGTGGCATGAACAAAGACCAACTCATCAAGGTTGGTCCTTTCACAAGTGCGAAGGACTTGTGGAACAAATTCATTGAGCTTCACGAAGGCACCCGAGACTCTAGAATCGCAAAGAGGGACTTGTTCCTCAATCAACTTCAAAATCTCTTCATGAAGGAGAATGAATCGGTAAGTGAGCTTCATAGCCGGTTCAAGGAAGTTCTCAATGGGCTTCATTCAATTGATGAAAAGGTCGAGAATCGCGACCTTGTGAGGTATGTCTTGAAAGCATTTCCAAGGAATGCTTTGTGGTTATCCATGGTGGATGCCTACAAAGTATCCAAGGATCTATCTATTATAAAGTTAGATGATTTATTTTGTGAGATGGAATTGCATGAAATGGCTAACAAAGGCCCCAAGGAGAAGGGGATTGCCTTAGTTGCAGGGGACCGAACCAACAAGAAGAAGAAGGAGAAGAAGAAGGAGAAGGAGGTCTCCTCATCTTCATCCTCTTCCGAATCCGAGTCCGATTCCGAGGAAGATGGCAGCGGCTCCTCTTCATCCGAAATGACAAACTTTGTGCGAAGAATAATGCGAAGGAATCGACGCTTTAAGAGTAGAGGTAACACTAGTGAAGTTAAACATGATAAGACTAATGCATCTTGCTTTGAGTGTGGTAGAGAAGGGCATTTCAAGAATGAATGTCCAAAGCTAAAGAAGAAGGAGGAGAAATCCAAAAAGAATGAAGAAAAATCCAAGAAGAAGAAGAAGGCTTTGAAGGCCACTTGGGATGAGTCATCCTCTAGCTCATCCGATGAAGAGAAGGAGGAGAAGAGCACAAGACATGTGACACTTATGGCTCTTGGAGAGGAGAGCAGTGATGAATCTTCAAGTTCCTCAAACGCGGCTTCATCATCTTCGGATGATGAAGAGGTAACTTTTCCCGAGCTTGAAAAGTGTTATAGAGCAATTGCATGTTTAACTAGTATGCTTAAGAAGTCCAAAAATAAGGTTAAAGCATTACAATTAGAAATTGATCAATTGAAAGCATCTAGGGATGATAACATTGATGATTTACATGTTGAATTGTTAGAAGATGAAATTAAATCATTGAAACTTGAAGTTGAAAATTTGAAATCCTCTAAGGTTGAGGAAGTAGATGATTTGCATGATAACTTGTTAGTAGAGGAAAACCAATTATTGAAGAGTGAAGTTGAGAAGCTTAAGAATATTCTTGGGAAGTTCTCAACTAGCTCTAAGACCCTAGACATGGTCCTCAATGCCCAAAGGGCAGTTTACAATAGGGCCGGTATTGGTTACCGACCCAAAGAACCCTCATTTGTGTCCTTGATGTCTAGGACTGATATGAGACAATCTAGGACACCCAAGACTCAAAAGAAAGTTGTCAAGGCATGGGTGCCTAAGTCGTGTTTAGTTGATGCTTTAGGTCCCAAGGTTTGGGTACCTAAAACTTCTATTTTTCGAATTGTGTAGGTTATGATTGAGGGGGAGCATCTATCAACTTGGTTCGTTGATAGTGGATGCTCCAAACACATGACCGGGGATAGATCATTGTTTACCACACTTTACAAGAAAAGTAGAGGTAATGTATCATTTGGTAACAATGGTAGTCTTAAGGTCATAGGAATAGGAGACATTCAAATATCCGAATGTCTTAGAATTTCAAATGTCCTTTTTGTCAAGGGGATGAAATTTAATCTCCTAAGTGTGAGTCAATTGTGTGACACGAGTTACACAATTGACTTCCAACCAAGTCAATGTCTAGTTAGACAAAATGACACCTTGAACACGGTACTAGTAGGAGCAAGAGTAGACAATATTTATCAAGTTTCTTTTAAAAGTGCTACTAATGTTTCTGCTAAGTGTCTCATGTTAAAAGAAGAAAGTCCACCCTTTGGCACCGGAGGCTAGCACATGTGAACATGAAGAACATCCGGAAATTTGCCAACAAGGGGTTAGTCCGTGGCTTACCAAGCATCAAGTATGAGAAAGACAAACTTTGTGTTGCATGTCAAATGGGTAAGCAAACAAAATCTGCACATAAAGGTAAAAGCGCTGTAAGTACTTCCAATGCATTAGATTTATTCCATATGGATCTATTTGGTTGTAGTACTATCATATCATTGAATGGAAGTAGATATTGCTTTGTTATCATTGATGATTTTACTAGGTATACATGGATTTACTTTTTAAAATATAAGGACCAAACCTTAGATGTTTTCATTTCTTTTTGTAGAAGAGTTGAAAATGAAAGATCATTAACAATTGAGTAATGATAGGGACAGTGAATTTGGGACAGTAAATGAGACAGTGAATGACGTGACCATTATTGTGTATACGTCCGATCGTCGATCGGACAATTAGAAGTGATCATGGAGGTGAATTTTAAAACCAAAGGTTTTTAGAATTTTGTCAAGATAGAGGTTATAAGCATGAGTTCTCTACTCCTAGAACACCACAACAAAATGGCGTTGTAGGGAGGAAGAACCGTGTTCTACAAGAGGCTGCACAAAGCATGCTTAATGAGTACTCACTCCCGAGTTACTTATGGGCTGAAGCTGTAAATACAGCTTGCTATGTGCAAAACAGAGTCCTCATCCATAGGTTTTTAGGAAAGACTCCCCATGAACTTTGGTTTGGAAAACCACCGACAGTCAAACACCTTAGGGTGTTTGGTTGTAAGGTGTTCATTCTAAACACCAAGGACCACCTTGGGAAGTTCACGGCAAAGGCTGATGAAGGGATACTAGTCGGGTACTCCCTCGTTAGTAAAGCATACCGAGTCTATAATAAGAAATCTAAATTAGTTGAAGAGTCTTCTGATGTGGTCTTTGAAGAAATTCCAAAATCAAGTGACCAATCAGAAAATGTAGAAGGAGTTCAACTCGAACTTAGGAGACTGAGTTTGGAAGAAACTCCAAGTGTTGTTGATGGTGATGAGTCTGATGACGGTGAACCAAGACAACCCATTGATCAGCCGGATCCTGAGGCTGAACTTGTGTCTAGTGAACCCGTTCAAGAAGCACCACCAACTCCTAGGCAAACTAGATTGGCCTCTAGTCATCCCCAAGATCAAATTGTTGGAGACATCCATCATGGGGTTAGGACTAGATCATTCTTCCGGAATGAGGCAAATGAAGTTGCCCTAATTTTCGAAATTGAACCTAGGAAAATTGATGAAGCATCAAGTGACCCGGATTGGATCATTGCAGTGCAAGATGAACTAGGTCAATTTGAGAGGAGTCAAGTTTGGGACTTAGTCCCTAGACCTAAGAAGACCACCATTATTGGAACCAAATGGGTCTTCAAAAATAAATTGAACCATAAGGGAGAAATCATTAGAAACAAGGCACGCTTGGTTGCCACACGCTTAGTATCAAGAATCCTGATTGGTCACTGGACCGATCAGGCATAGGGCTGATCGGTCCTTGGACCGATCTGACTCCTTCCTGTGGTGATCGATCCAAAGACCGATCAGCGTGGCAAGCAATGATCTTCCGGAATCTTGACCAAGTGTTCTGAGCTAGCCTGGATCGGTCTCCGGACCGATCTGGCACCCTATGATGATCGGTTCACAGACCGATCAGGGAGCCCAGAGTTTTTCTCTGGATCCTACTGATCGTGTCCTGATCGATCAGCCGATCGATCAGGAGCGCGCCTGATCGGTCACCTGAATGATCAGGCCCAGGCTAGTCCGATCAGCCTAGAGCCTGATCGGTCTGGGCTCCATCAGATCGAACGGTGATCCGTTCAGGTGCATTAAAATCTGGTTGGTGGACCGATCCACCAACCGATTAACTTCGCGAAAAACCCTTTCTTGCCGAACCCTATCGCCGAGACCTCTCCCTTGCGCCTCTTCATCCTGAGCGAGAGTGTTCCTGCGTCTCTCTTCTCGTGCGTGCGAGTTTGTGCGAAGGTCTCTATGGAAGTCCCTTGCTCCCAGCAAGTTCTCGATTTGCTCCAACTCTTCTGCATTTTTCTCTTGCGCCGAGAGCTTCTCTTGCGCAAGCGTTTTTCCCTTTGCGACTCAAGAACTCTACTAATGGCACCAAAGTGAGTTTTTGGCTTCGATTTTCTTGCGAATCAGTTCATAAAATTGTGTTTTGAGGCTAATCATGGTTTGGTGTTGTTCTTGGTGTGGTGCCGTGACCCTCTTGTATTTGCCGTGACCTCACTTTCTCACCAAATGATCAAATCGATTTTTTACCTCATTATTATTCTACTGTTGAACTTGATCTAATGTCTACCTATGATTGAGTCTTACCTTTGATGATCAATTCTTGAATTTATGATTCAACTTATGTCCATCTTGATCAATTGATTCACACTATGTGTATGACCAATTCAACTCTTTAGAAAATCTTCCAAGGGCAAAGAAGCTGCAGAAGGCAGCTCGAAGGGGAAAGCCACCTCTTCCTCTACGCCCTCCAAAAGGCCACAGCTCTCTTCGAGCTCTAGATTTCCAAATGCCGCTTGTGAGCAGTCCTTCCAATCAAGGACTTTCAAAATGCTACATTGCCGATCAATAGACGTCCCTTTCCTGACTGAGTACTGTCCATCGATCATGGAGATCGTTGCTTTTTACAATCTTGGTTTCCTCCTCTCCTTAGAGCGAACCATCAACTATGACCTTGTTTCGGAGTTTTACAATAATCTTCAGCAGGGTCCTCAAGGCGGCTTCGAGTTCACTACTCGAGTCGCCAAAAGGACTCTCAATTTTTCCTATGACATACTTACCGAGTTTTTGGGTGGTCGACGATCATCAAACATGTATTCGATCTATCCCGAGCTTCCTAATCCCCTCCTAGCACCATTTGCAGATGTTACCCCTGATTCTGTACATCAGTATTTCTTCGATCATCCCCGCCCAGACGGTCTTGATGAGCTGGGCCCTGACTTTCCTACCTTTGCTGCTCTACGTCTCTCTCCCACTAGCTACATATTATTCAAGATCATCACGAATTGTATCCTCCCAATCACGTCCAAACCTTTAGCTGAGATTCGACCCTATCACTGCCTGATGCTCTACGGCATGCACCGCCGTTTGGATTTCGATATCATGGAGAGCATCTTCCAGTCCATCTTATCTTATCGAGAGCCCAGCCGCCGCACGGTCTACATGCCTTTTGGTCATGTCATCACCGACTGGCTCATGTCAGTTGGTATTGATGTCACCAAGGGTCGCACGATGCCTATGGTCCGACAGGATTGCAGACTTGGCCGGCGAGCATTCTCCAAGTCCGGCATCATGGTTCGGGAGCACGATCGGGCGTTGGTTTGGAAAGATGGTAGGGTCCTTGGTGAGTTACCTAGGGGAGGTCCACAGGTTCAGGCGCCAGCCGATGCTGCTGCTGATTATGACGACGAGCCGGAGCCAGATCTGCGCTGGCAGATCTCAGAGCTGGATCAGACGCTACAGGAGGTTATTCAGTTGGGGGCGACAGATCGCGAGGAGTTTCGGTCCTGCTTTCGCTCCCTCGATTGCCGACTGACCAGGATCGAGACCGAGGTCTCAGGGACCCATACACTCCAGCAGACATGGTATGATGAGTGGCGCAGCCACACATTTCCAGGAGGTGCACCTTCTTCGAGTACTGCACCAGGGTCCTTTGCCCCCACTGATACTACGATGGATGATCTTGTGGACGATGACGACCCTCCCGCTGATGTTTAAGCTTGGATGTCTCTTACCTTTCCTTGTGGTCTGTGTGGATGATTTGTGTGACTTTTGGGTTGTATGCCCTGTGACTTGACTATTGTGGCCTTGTGCCACACGTATCTTGCCCTTGATGTATGTGTCCTGCATCTTGCTACTTGTCTGGATATTTTATGCTTTGACTTGTCTGACTTTGCCTCACATGCTTATCTAATCTTAATATGCTTATTGTTGATGCTATGTTGTTTAAATGAGTTTTATCTGCATGTTTGCCACTTCGCCATGTTCATACTTATAATGTCATGTCGACTTGATACATATGACTGTTATGGCATACTTTGTGAGTTGTTACGTCATGTTCGTATGATGCATGTGATTGCTATATCTTGCTCTATATTTTTCACATGTGTTCGTATGGTTATCTAACAACCTATCACATCTTTGTTGATTTGGGATACCCCTAGGGTTGAGGGGGAGTTTGTTTTAAACTTAACAGCCCCTCTAGCCCCTTTTCGGTGTTCGACAAAGGGGGAGAGTGTGGATTGGTTAAGTTTAGGATGATCATGTTGTAGGGGGAGGATCTGAATTCCCCTATGATTCTAAATTTGGAAAACTTGATTAAGAATCCCTAAACTTAAAATCGAGTGTCAAACAACAAAAAAGGGGAGATTGTTGATTAGTCTGGCCCTGATTGTTATTTTGGTGTTGACACCGATTTTAGTTTAGGTTGATGATTATGATGATTATGATTAAGTCCTGATCGAGAATTAGACATGATATGAAAAATCCTAACCTGAAGGGTTAGGTGTGAAAAGTCCTAGCTTGGAGGGCTAGATGTTGGAAAAGTCCTAATTCGGAAGGGTTGGGTGAAAAGTCCTAGCTTGGAGGGCTAGGTGAAAAGTCCTAACTTGGAGGGTTAGATGCAAATTCCCATCTTGGAGAATTAGGTGAAAAGTTATGGCTTGGAGGGTTAGGTGCCTAGCTTGGAGGGCTAGGTTGGATGAAGTTCTAACTCGGAAGGGTTGGGTGAAAAGTCCTAGCTTGGAGGGCTAGGTGAAAAGTCCTAACTTGGAGGGTTAGGTGCAAATTCTCAACTTGGAGAGTTAGATGGAAAAATCCTTAGCTTGGAGGGCTAAGGTGAATGAAACCCTAGCTTGGAGGGCTAGGTTTGAGTCCCTGGATCGGTCTGGTGACCGATCAGGGACATTGACACACTGCTCCTTCGTGGATCGGTCTGGTGACCGATCCAGCGATGTCTGATCGGACTGGTGACCGATCAGGGAGCGCACAGTGAGGTTGGGAACCTACTGTGTGGCTCCTGATCGGTCCGGTGACCGATCAGGGAGCAAGCTGCTTCCTCGCTGCCTTGCCCCTGATCGGTCTGGTGACCGATCAGGGAGCAGATAGTGAGTGAGTTCCCTTGCTGATCAAGTCCTGATCGGTCCGGTGACCGATCAGGGACTTAGGATTTAATTTCCGGAGTTACTGTTCATTAGACCTGATCGGTCTGAGTGACCGATCAGGCTTCACTCTGATCGGTCCGGCGACCGATCAGGCCTGTGTTGCCGTAAGAGCTGGGAATCCCAGCAAAGCAGTAGATCGGTCTGGTGACCGATCCACAAGTCCTGGATCGGTCCGGTGACCGATCACTTTAATTCAAATTGCGTTGTCAGACGCTCTGAACATATCCGATTCTCTGCGCGTCACTTCTGAATCTTGATTTACTGCTTGATATGCTGCTCTAACACTCTGATTAAGCTGCAGGTGACAGGGGAGGATTCAAACACTCAAGGAGAAGTCAATGGAGGCTTTCCTTGGAGCAGGTTTGTCCGTTTTTCCATCTCATGTTTCAATGACCGAGTTGCAGACTGGAGCTGAGACTGGAGCTTGGCTGAGGGAAGCTCAGGGAGTCCAGGGATAGCTCAGTGGTAGCTGGCGTTGGCAGATGAGCAGCTGGGAACTGCAGAGATGGTGTCATCTGATGCTTGGTGGAGAAACAAAAGCGAGAAGAGACTTCGGTTGAAGCAGAGTTTGAGAATCCTAAGTGTTCGAGCTTGCTGAAGTTCTTGCTGCGATTTTGTGTTCTCCACATTTGACTTGCTGCGTGCGTGTGCTATTGATTCCTTGAGCAAGTCATTGAGATCTGAGAAGCAACCAACTCGTATGTGAGTACTGGGAGGAAAGAACAAGGAGCTTGGAGTCCAACAGTGAGAAGACACGGAGGAGGGAGTCCTTGCGTGAGATCGTCGCTGGGTGGAGCTCAAGATAAGCTTGCTGTGTTCTTGTCCTTGCTGGGTGCTGAGTAAGAGTATTCTCTGTGTTTCATTAAGCTTAACTCTATATCCTTGTTTGAAACGTTGTGGAGAGGTTTCTCCACCGAGAAGGAGGTTGCGTTATATCCGGTGAAAATCGGGGCTTGATCTGCCGACGATCAAGGGATCGCCCACCTTAAGGGCACGCCAAGGAGTAGGGGCAAGTTATCCCCGAACCTTGTAAACCCTCTTGTTAGCGATCTTGGTAGTTGCCTTTGTTTGCTTTCATTTCTGTTTTCGTTTACTGCACTGCTTCATTTTCCTTTGCTTCTTCCGCTGTGCTACTCATAAGTTAAGTGCATAAAACTTACTAAGTGCCAAGAAAAGAGTGATTGGCTATATTCACCCCCCTCCTCTCTAGCCATCTCGTTCCCAGCATGTCTAATATACAAATCATATCAAGCCCACAACGTTTATACTTTAATTGATTCTTTTGATAAAATTTTAATATCTTCAGAAAAGTCAGAGTAAATAATGGATAACATATTTGAATTTCTTACAATTTCAAAAATCCATATAACTTGAAATTATTACAATCTAATGTCTCTAGGTTCATCAGTGGGATTTGATCAAAATCCACTGATAGACCTAAAGAGCTCTGATTGCACCTATTTCAATTCCTATAGATTTTTGAGATTGTAATGAGTTCAAATATGCAATTCATTATTTGTTTCATCATTTGTAGAGATATTAAAATGTAATAAGGATGAATCAACCAAAACTCTTATATTAGCCCTAATATGATTTCTTATCAGACTCACATTGGGTCTGATATGCACTCATATCAGGCTTAATATGGAAGGTTTTTATTGATTTATCCTTATTATATTTTAATATCTCTAGAAGAGTCGAAATAAATAGTAGATATCATATTTGAACTTTTTATAATTTTAGAAATTCACAGAACTTAAAATGGTTGTAATCTGGGATCTCTAGGTCCATCAGTAGGTTTTGACCGAAACCCAGATCTAGAGAGCTCCGATTGCATCTATTACAGTCTTTGTTAATTTTTGAGATCGCAAGGAATTCAAATATGCTATCCATTATTTATTTCAGCTTTTTCAGAGATGTTAAAATGTAATAAGAAAGAATCAATAAAACCCCCATATTGGGGCTAATATGAGTTAATATCAAGCCCAACATGGGCCTAATATGAGTTAATATCAAGCCCAACATGGGGGGTTTTGTCCATTCATCGTTATTACATTGATGGATTTAGATAGTTCTGATTACACTTATTTTAGTTCCTGTAGATTTTTGAGATTATAAGGAGTTTAAATATGCTATTCACTATTTATTTTGATTTCTCCACAGGTGATAAAATGTAATAAATATGAATCAACAAAAATCCCCCTACGTTGAGCCTAATATGAATCAAATTAATTAGGCCCACGTTAGGCTTAATATGATTCCATATCATAGCCATATTAGGTCTGATATGACTTTATTTTAGGCTCAATGTGAGCTTGATATGAGTTCATATCAGACCCAACGTGGGCTTGATATAAACTCATATCAGGCCTAATGTGGGAGTTTTGGCTGATTCATCTTTATTATTTTTTAACACTTTCAAAGAAGCCGAAATAATTAATAGATAGCATATTTCAACTCATTAACAGTCTTAAAAATCCACAAAATCTGAAATGGATGCGATCAAAGCTTTCTGAGTCCATTAATGAGTTTCAATCAAAATTCATTGATAGATCTATGAACATTAGATTGTAACCATTTCAAGTTCTATGAATTTCTAAAATTGTAAGGAGTTCAAATATACTATTCACTATTTATTTCAATTTTTTTGGATATTAAAATATTATCAAAATAATCATGTAAAGCTTAAATGTCGTGAGTCTAATATGATTTGCATATCAAGTCTATGTTATATATGAGAGAAGAAAGAGAAGAGAGGAGAGGAGAGGTAAAAAGAAGAGAAATTGCATATATAAGAGAAAGGAATAGATATAACATAGGGAAGAAAAAAGAGATCAAAAAGTTAGATTTATCAGGAGGGATAGAACCAGAAATGCATATAAGTGAGTACACCCTTTAATAAATATCAAAATAATACATATATATTTTTTTGGTAGATTCGAAAATCTATATGGATGATATGATAAATATTCTCACTTTTCGTGGTACTCCCCCCCCCCCCTTAACTTAAGGGTTACAACATGAATTAGTTGCCAGTATGCAATCATTGACCGTCGTGGTTGACTATTAGAGAAGCAACAAGGATGAATGATTAAGGTTAACTAAATACAAGAAAAATTATTATGCAAGTAAGTAGAGGTTGAGGACTCCCATGCTCATATTGAGAAATATTATTAATTATATTAATTTAGATTAATCAAATATAAAAAATTATCTCTTTATATTTTTGAAATCATATTGAAAGAGAGGTTTCTTTTAACTGTGTTCAAGATGCAGTCATATTTATACATCTTTGTGTGCCAACTGATACAGTTAGAGAACATAACTGAAAATTATTGATATTAAGTTTGCACATCAGAAATAATATCTCCTAAGTAAATTCTAAATAGAGATATCAAGTATGGAGAAATCCAAGTATCCTAAGTCCATCAGTGAGTTTTCACCGAAACCCACTGATTCATCCTAGAAAATTCCTATTGCAACATAATTCATAATCATTAGAAGTTTGGACACCAAAAATACCATCTCCTAGCTCAACTCTAACTATTGATATTGGAATTTGAGAAATCCAAATATCCTAGGTCTATCAGTGGGTTTTGGTGAAAACTCACTAATAGACCTAAAAATCTCCCATTGCAATATAATTTATAATCATTAGAATTTGGACACCAAAATTACCATTTCCTAGCTCAACTCTAACTATTGATATTGGATTTTGAGAAATCCAAATATCCTAGGTCCATCAGTGAGTTTTGGTGAAAACCCACTGATAGACCTAAAAATCTCCTATTGCAACATAATTTATAATCATTAGAAGTTTGGACACCAAAAATATCATCTCCTAGCTCAACTCTAACTATTGATATTGGATTTTGAGAAATCCAAATATCCTAGGTCCATCAGTGGATTTTGGTGAAAACTCACTGATAGACCTAAAAATCTCCCATTGTAACATAATTTATAAGCATTAGAAGTGTGGACACCAAAAATATCATCTCCTAGCTCAACTCTAACTATTGATATTCGATTTTGAGAAATTCAAATATCCTAAGTCCATCAGTGAGTTTTGATGAAAACCCACTGATAGACCTAAAAATCTCCTATTGCAACATAATTTATAATCATTAGGAGTTTGAACACCAAAAATACCATCTCCTAGCTCAACTCTAACTATTGATATTGGATTTTGAGAAATCCAAATATCCTAAGTCCATCAGTGGGTTTTGGTGAAAACCCACTGATAGACCTAAAAATCTCCTATTGCAACATAATTTATAATCATTAGAATTTTGGACACAAAAAATATCATCTCGTAGCTCAACTCTAACTAGAACTATTGATATTTTTATTTAATTTACTTATATTTATCCAAGATTGTGTTCAGGCCCAAGGAGGGCCTGAACATTCCTTAGGCCTGGAGGGCCTGAACACATCTGTGTTCAGGCCCTCCTAGCGTGACTTCAAAACTTGCGTTTTAATCTGAAATTAAGTGTTTTGATAGATTTTTTTATATATTAATATATTTTTAAAATAGAAAAAAATTTGAGTCCACGTCGGGCCTGAATCAAAAGATTTCAGGCCCAACGTGGGCCTGAAATAAAAAATTTCAGGCCCACGCTGGGCTGAAATATTTTGGGTCTGAAATATTTTTATTTCAGGCCCACGCTCTATTTTTTTCAAAATTTTTTTATACATTAATATATTTATTAAATATTATTTAATATATTAATTTCTATTATTTAATATATTAATTTCTATTAATCAAATATAAAAATCATTTATTTATTTTTTAAATCACGTTGGATGAGATATTTTTTAACTGGAATATTTTTTTCGATTTTTATCTTACGTTTTTTAGTTTAGCGCCGATTCCATAATATATTATTTTAAAATAAAAGTATGAAAAAGCATGTGTAGACGTCTTAGAATTTATTACTGAGAGAGAAAGAGAAAGGCAGTACATAGCAGGAGGGGTATAAGAGGAAGTCCACTAAAATGAGTGTGCCCTTTGATGAAAATGAAACCATGGTACGTCTTTTGATAAATATCAATTCTTAGGTACGTCCTTTGGTAAATTGCCGAAAAAAATATGTATAGTAATAGACCTATAGCCTATCTTGGCATGTAAGGGCGGTGCTTTTTATACTGAAAGAGGGAGAGATGTCATATCCAATGTTGTCAAAGAAATGATATACTTCTAACTAGATGTAGTATCATAGTAAAGAGGGTGTCCCATCGCCATACAAGGGATTATATCACCTATATATGGTACTGTGAAAGAGATTACGCTAGATCAATCATACTGCTCCACGTATTCTAATAATTATGTGTTTTGTCAATTCACATGTTTTGCAACCCACAAGAGGGTCTCACATTCTATTTTGAGTATTTGGGCCCGAGAGAGACATTGGGTCGGAGTGAAAATGATCCGGAGGATCTGATCGGCATGGCTAGTCGGATAGGAGCTAGATATGGACTAGCAAATCGGTTTTGACAGATCCATTTTGCCAAGCAAACTAGCAGATCGGCTCTGCCAAGTGGACTAGCATATCGGCTTTGGTGGATCAGTTGTATTAAGCAGACTGACGGATCCGGTCAGGCTTGGAAGATTGAAAAAGCATCCGATTAGATTTTGATATCCTCTGTCTCCTTAAGGACTTCAGACACTCTTGACTTTGATCCAATTCAACTTGTTATTTTTATTTTCATTTTTTTTCTTTTAGGATCGTATCTCCCCGGATCAAATTGAGAATCGAAGAGCGGATATGACTGAAAACTGAGATTCTGTCGTCTGGTTCAGCACCTCGGTTTCGGTCTGAAAACATTGTGTTCAGCTTTGCAATCCATTAGTACTGGCCGGGGGATCCACCAGTTGACAAATCCACTGAACATGACGGTGTTGGTCACAAACAATATTTAATCTTCAAAACCGCTTAAATTCATCGCATTGGAACTGCACCTATCTGTCTGTTTGTTTATTTATGTTTCCCGAGTTCACCATTCTCACAAATCATATTGTTGTAGTCTTCATGAGTTGTGTCTACCTTAGTTGGCGTTTTCTTATTCATCCACGCCATTTGCTTCAATATTAAAGCTTCACAAGTTTTGCTGAAATAGAGGAACTGAAACTTTGATTAAGATTTGAAATATATATTTATAATACAAAGTAAAAATAGTATATATAAAATTTAAATTTAATAATATTAACTATAGCAAGACGATTATAAGTAACTTTTAACTTAGAATTTTAGGTATGTAGGATTTATTTTAATTTTATATTTATTTTTTATTTTTATAATCCATGTATCCAAACTTTCAGTCCAATTAGACTAGGAGATAGTGGCTTGACCTCATAGATTGGCAACAAAATCTGAAAGCATGAGCGATTTCTCGCTCAGCAGTTAATATCTTAAAATTTTCATTCCATTAGAAAAAAATACTTATACGTCGTAATTGAGATTTGAAAACTACTTGAGCGCTTTACCATTATACTATGGCTTAAAAGGCATATAGGATCATTTTTGTAAAAGATAAAGATGTTAATCAAAATAATTTTATGTAAGTTACAAGATAGTTAAATTGGAGAATAACAATAGGTAGTAAATTACCTTTTAAATTTAAAAGAAAATTTTATAAATGAGAGTTAGATCTATTATATTATATGAAATTAAGTATTGGATTAAGAAGTGAATATATGAGCAAAAATTGATAATTGTAAAAATGAAGATATTAAGATGGATATGTTGACATATTAAAATAGAAAAAAAAATAAGAAACATAAAATATTAAAGAGAAAATTAAAATCGATTAAATCAGTATATAATTATTGACGGTCTTAATCAACTTTTTGAGAACAAACAAGAATGAAAGATTAAGGTCCACTCAACTTAAATAGTAGTTAAGTCGGTAGGCATGTCGGCTAAGCAAAGCAATGCCTTTGAGTTGGACCAAATTTGATCATGATCGAAATGAAAAGGAAAGCCAGTAATTTCTAGTCAATTATAATAATAATAATATTATTATTATTATTATTATTTGATTTACAAAGGATATCCAGGTTTACGTCTGACTAATTCGCTTGGCTAACCGGCTCTGTCCCATAGCCTTCAACGAGAGTCTCCACTGGTCAACGAGGGTAAATCGTAGGACGGAGACACGTGGCGACTCTATCACTGATGATATCGGTACCTGATGACCCGACCACGTATGGTGATTTTTTCCGTCAACATACTGCCCGCTCTATTAGAGGAATCGAATTTGGAAAATGAAGGATCATCCAATGAATCATTACCAATCGTGTCACGCTCGTGAGGACAATTTCTTGTCAATTATTGCTTCCTCTCTAATTTGATCATGATCGAGATGAAAAGGAAATCCAGTGAAAGCCAGTAATTGCTAGTCAATTCTCGCTTCCTCTATAATTTGATCATGATGAAGATGAAAAGAAAAGTCAGTAATTGCGTCAAGTCTTGTTTCTTGCTTCCTCTCTAATTTTATCATGATCAAAATCAAAAGTAAAACAGTAGTTACTAGTCAATTCTTTCTTCCTCTCTAGTTTGATGATAAAAGTCCAGCAGAGGAGGCCGGACTTTACGGCCTTAGCCCCAAACAATATTTAATACTTAATACTCGAAATGCTCATATTTATCGCATTGGAATTGTATCTATTAATTTGTTTGTTTGTTTATGTTTTTCTAAATTCACCATTCCTCACAAGTTGCAATTGAGTCTTCACACCCCGGGGATACGGTATAAAGAATATCAAATTATATATGTGATTCGATCTACTGCATTTCTCAAAAAAAAAAAATTCAAACAGAACGTATAATCATCTTTCTAGATCACTTATCACAAATATTTTTAAATATATTAAGATAATCAATAAAAAAATTTTATAGGATCGAATTGATATTCCTATATTTGATATATTAAATATCAAAAATTAGAGGGGCTTAAACATATATAAATCTTAACATAAGGACTTTTATCGGATTAGCCAAATTTAAGGGACTACATTGCAAATTGGCACAACCACTTGGCGATTTCTTCTTCTCCTTTTGCAACCAACGCCGCAACCCCTCTCTTTTTGATTCTTCTCTTCCCCACGGGCCCGAGCCGGCGCCACAACCTTCCCCTTGCGATCCTTTTTCCCCACGCGTTTGAGATTATCTCCCTTTGAACGTGCTTTGCCTCTTCTCGAGAACATCTCTTAGCAGACCGATCAGCCCTAATAGATATGGACTTGGTCTCTTAGCGCTCTTCCTCTTTGGGTTGCAAGTCAAGTAATATCTATTGGGATTGGGTTCTTTGTTTATGAGTGCACATGTGCAGTTTCTGATCTTGCTCGATGTATATGGTTCTAGGGGGTTGTGGCGAGTTGATTTTGTTAGATCGATAGGGGTGGACTTGGAAGAGACCAGTGGTGCCATAGAGTCTCTAGAAACTGATGTTCTTCTGGCCGAATCAGGTAAGGGTTGCCCGCTTCAATAGGGATTTCGGTTGTGATCTTGTTTTAGGTTGGGATGTATTAGTTTTGCTTACATCAGTATGGGTGGTATCGTGGGATCGAATTTGGGAGGTTACAGATTGGTTTTGAATTAGTACAAGGAGTATTTGTGTTGTTCTATTTTGGTCAGCTGTTTCTGCCGTATTTTGCTGCTTATCATGAGCTTGGGTATGAGATGTTGTGATAAGTTTTATTTGATTTGTATATGGAATGATCTTATTTTGTGTTGTGGGTTGTTTTTTGGTATTTCTATTACTTAGCTCTGTGGAAGTTTGTTGGAATTTTGATTTGAGTGTGGAGTTATTCTTTTGGTCTCTCCATGAGCAACTTATGGAAATGGCTTTGTTTTTGGGGAGTTCATTGATTGCTATCTCAATTATGTTGTGTGATCGTACTTGAGTTGTAGAGGATGAGTTGGTGTATAATATGGAGGTTTGATCAATAGATAGGAGCAAGAGTGCGTTGCTTCAACTCAAGGATTGAAATTGAGTTTAGTTATTAACCACATATGGGTTGTGGGATTTAACCTAGCGACCTAATCTTATTAATAGGTTTAGAAGGAATTAATCATTGTTTAATATTTAATTAAATAGATATGGTAATTAGGATTAATCCTAATATAGCTTGTATTTAGTTTAGCTAAATATTATTTGTACGATAGCTAAACTTTGTCTTTGATACATGACTTTGACTTTTGGACTCACACAGTTGATCGTGGGAGATTCTCTTGGATACATTCTACATATAAGTCAGGTATTTCTCCTTTGTATGATGTAGATTATTGATCTTAAATGCATAGTTGTTTGTTTCTAAGTATGACTGTTTTAACTTGTTCTTTATTTTTGTTGATATCATCCGTTGATATTTTCTTTGCTTGATCTTCGAGCTAATCAAATTTCATATCCATACAGTCTCACAATTGATTTTCTATTCTGTAAAATACTGTTTGTACGCGAGTACTTAGAAATGATCATTAAACACAACTAGAGTTTGGTTGACATTAGACATATCCGACCTAGTAATTTAGTTGAATGTTTGGTGATTTTGGTATTTATTTATTATATGCTTGTATCGTTTGTATTTGGTTGATTGTACATTTAGTATCATGCACTATATCTGTATAGTTGTATGCTGACGAGTATTGACTTCCATATGGTTAAGTCATTATTGGCCATTTAGTTGCTCTCCTCACTCAACCACTCATCGTGGTAGTTGCTAGAGTGCGAGTAATTGTCCTGTTATGCCACACTCGACAACTCATGGATAGTGGATGTTGAAGTTGTAGGCAAGCAATTGACACCCTCACCGTTGTTTTCGAGGGATACCAGAGTTGTTGATGGCTCCCTCTTTTTCCTGGGATTTTGGAGTAGTTGGCTCTCCAATATCCTGTCCACTCAACCACTTATACTAGTGGTAATCGTTGGAGTGCGTGCAGTTGTCATAACCTTATCCACTCGGCAACATAGATGTGATGTGATGACGGCTTGACTAGCGTCAGGGGTGACACATGTCATTGCTGTTGATGCAGTCTGGCCAGGTTGTTATTTTGGTGTTGACAATGATTTAAGTTTGGTTGAATGAATTCGGATTAAGTCCAGGTGGATCGGGAGATCGCATGCTGGCATGGGAAAAGACCTAGTGGGACTAGGTGAAGTGGAAAAGACCTAGTGGGACTAGGCACACCTAGTGGGACTAGGTGAAACCCTAGCTTGGGAAGCCAGGTCCTAGCTTGGGAAGCTAGGTTAGATGAAATCCTGGCTTGGGAAGCCAGGTCCTAGCTTGGGAAGCTAGGTTGGATGAAATCCTGGCTTGTGAAGCCAGGTCCTTGCTTGGGAAGCTAGGTTGGATGAAACCTTGGCTTGGGAAGCCAGGTCCTAGCTTAGGAAGCTAGGTTGACTGAAATCCTAGTGAGTGAAGCCAGGTCTTAGCTTGGGAAGCTAGGTTGAATGAAGTCCCGGTGAGTGAAGCTGGGCACGGAGTCTTGGTCCGGGGGACTGAGCACGAGTCAGAGAAGGCTGGGAGACCCGTTCTCTTGACTTAGAGTGGTATTGACCTTGGCTGGATCGGTCTGGTGATCGATCAGGGAAGTTGGCACGAACTTCCTTCGTGGATCGGTCTGGTGACCGATCCAGTGATGTCTGATCAGTCTGGTGACCGATCAGAGAGCATACAGAGACTTTGATTGTCTTTTGTTCGGCTCTTGATCGGTCTGGTGACCGATCAGGGAGAGAACAGAAGCTTTTCTGTTCGGCTCCTGATCGGTCTGGTGACCGATCAGGGAGACCTTCAGATCGTTCTGGTGAACGATCAATTGTCGCGAGCTTCTCACTATAACCTATCAGGCTGGAACCTGATCGGTCGGAGAGTGGCCTGATCGGTCACCAGACCGATCAGGACCCACTCTGATCGGTCCGGTGACCGATTAGGAGGGTTGGTCTGTGAAGCTGGAAAATTCTCAAAGAAGGGGTGGATCGGTCTGGTGACCGATCCACTACTTGGGATCGATATGGTGATCGATCACTAGAAAGTCGCAATTTCGGGTTTCTCACTGGGGACCGATCAGGCTGGAGCCTGATCGGACTGAGCCTATCTTGATCGGGCTGGTGACCAATCAGGGTCCTCCCTGATCGGTCTAGGGACTGATCAGAAGCTGAACTTTAATTCAAATACGCTGTCAGAAGTTTCTGATCGCGTCTGTTTTCTCGTCTGATACACTGATACACTGCTGATTACGTTTGATATGATTTGCTAAGCTTCTATTGAAGTATGCAGACTTTACAGGGATGGTTCAAACATTGGAGGAGAGTCAATGGGAGGCTTTCCTTCGAGCAGGTTTGGCTGTTTCTTCTTTTCAGGTTACAACGGATGACTGGCGTGGGCTGACAACGACTGGAAGCTGACAAGCTGACCTGGGCTTGACTGAAGAGAGTTCAGTGAGTCCAGAAGAGGTCAGGAGTAGTTGAGACTGTTGCTGACAAGCTGGTGAGCAGCTGGGAGCTACAGAGGTGCGTGAGCAGCTGGGAGCTGCAGAGGCACGCCTGTGACCTGAGTTGTTGAGCAGAGGCTTAAGAGCTAGTGACAAAGAAGTCTCTAGGTGTCTTGGCAAGGAAGTGATCCATCTCTTTGAGCGATAACTCTGATCCTTGAAGCAACACTTGAGCATCATTCTTGAAGATACTGCAAACGTGAGCACTTGGAAGAAGGCAGAGAGCTTGGCGAGTCCATTAGCAAG
The DNA here is from genome assembly GCA_024364735.1 of Boesenbergia rotunda. Classification (NCBI taxonomy): domain Eukaryota; kingdom Viridiplantae; phylum Streptophyta; class Magnoliopsida; order Zingiberales; family Zingiberaceae; genus Boesenbergia; species Boesenbergia rotunda. The sequence continues at coordinate 76,796 of JAGFNQ010006365.1, forward strand.
AAGACACGAAGAGCAGGGAGTTCTTGCGTGAGATCTGTGCTGAGTGGAGCTCGGTGGATAGTTCTCTTGTGTTCCTTTTGTTCTAAGTGCTCTGTAAGCCTTCTTGTGTTTCTTTGTACTTATTTTCTTCATTCTGATTGAAACGCTATGGAGAGGTTACGCCACCGAGAAGGAGGTTCCATTTTATCCGAATTTTCCGGGGCTTGATCTGCCGACGATCAAAGGATCGCCCACCTTATGGGTATGCCAAGGAGTAGTGGCAAGTTATCCCCGAACTTTGTAAATCCTCTTTGTTAGCGTTTTGAGCTTGTGCTTAGTTTAGGGTTTTAATTTCTGCAACTTTGTTTCTTTGTATTGCTTCCGCTGTTGCTGCTAACCCTTGAAGTGCAGAACCCTTTTAAAAGAGTGAGAAATTTGTGTCTGGCTACATTCACCCCCCCCCTCTCTAGCCATCCAAGTACCAACAATTGCATCATATGCACTTGTTGTATTATGCATTTTCTTGTGTTTGATGTATTTATATGAGCTATGATTGTTACATTTGATTGACATGCATGTATGCTCTGATATTTTGCTATCATTCTGTTTCACATATGCTTAGATACTATTCTGTTTTTAAGAGACTGTATATTGTTGATTTTTTCTGCTTGTTATACTTTTTATTATGTCATGCGTTTATCCGCTCTTATACCCGCAGAGTCCGCCCGAACTCACCGTCTCCATCATCTAATTTTATTTCAGGTTTCAGATAGATGCATTACCAGGAGCTAGGAGAGGATCCAGTTGTCAGTCCTAGGGTGTCGAGTCGTTTTGGAGTTTCTTAGTATTTATTTTATTTTCATATTTATTTATTTTGCACTTTCATGATTTTCGTATTTATTTTATTAGACTGGTGTTTATTTCTCATTAGACTTATATATAGTCTGGTGTATTGATGTTTGGATTTAAATTTGAATTTTATTTTAAATATGTACTATCTGTTTTTTATCTTTTATCACGATATTATCTGGGTGACTATGAATTTATTTTATTATTGTGATACTAGCCTGTGAAATTGAGACTATTGGACTTATTGGGACTATCAGATAGGTTCGGAGATGGGGTTAACATCTCATACCCATCCCAATTTATTACAGGGATTTGAAACAACCGATAATGTCCCTTGAATAAGTTCCGTTTCAAATTTTTCTTACGGATGAAGAAAATTATCATCCGTAATGAAGTTAGATTGATGTTTATTAGTATTTAATACTATTTAATACTGTTGTCTAGATCCACCGATAAATCGGTTGGACTTCACGTCTTTGGTCCCAAACAAGATTTAATAATGAATCTTCTGATATTTGTGGCATTGGAATTGATTGGAATTGTACCTATTTATTTACCTCACCAGCCACAATTGGAGTCGTTTTCTCATTCGTCCACACCATTGGCTTCCATTTTGGAGCTTAACCGGCCAGTTTTGCTGAAATGGAGGAACTGAAACTCTTATTAAGACTTGAATTATATTATTATTATTTTTTAATTCACTTCAAGTTTAGTTTTTAGTATGTAAATGTAAAATTTGAATCTCGGCTAAAAAAATATTAAAAGTATAAAAAAATTTAAACTTAATAAAATAAAGATAAAAGATATGAAATTTAAATTTAATAATATTAAAAGTAACAAAATAATTATAAGTTGTCTGTAAATAAAAATTTTAAATTTAGAATTATTTAAATATAAATTTTAATATTATAGAAAAAAATATTGTCGCAGTCAATCGTTGTAGACTGCACTTTGCATCATTCATTCGACAGCCATTTCGGTTGTAGTTATATATATTGCTTTTTTCAGCCATTGAGATGGTTTTGTTAAAGAAAATTGTTAGGGAGAGTAAAAATGGGAGAGTGAAAGGCAAAGTGAATAATATGGTACTTTGCATGTAACGATTTTCGACGAGTTCACTGTGCCCCCAAGGTATAGTTTGATTCGAAACGGTGGCCGAATGCCACCGACGATGTCTAAGCGATAATCGAACATATACATATAAAATGTCATGTGATTTACTTTGCTTTCCTCTTCATTTTTACTCTCTTTATTATTCTCTATATTATTGCTCTTTGTTAAAACAAGATGACCTGAGTTATCAGCTTGGCCTATCCTTCATCGTCCTCATCTTTCATCCTGACCACCGCTGGACGGAGATTGGCAGCATGGAGACGACGATAGCTATGAAGCTTGTGACCTTCTCCTTTCAGTCCATCACGGGAAAACTAGGGAAGATGCTAGAGGAAGAAGCCGCGTTGTTGGCCGGAGTCGAAGATGATGTCCGATACATAGTCGCTGAGCACAAAAGCATCACCTCTTTCTTAACGGCCATGTCAACCAAGCGCAATCTGGATGCTGAACTGCAGAACTGGATGCAGGAACTGAGGGAGGTGACCTATGATGCTGAAGATTCGATCGATGAGTTCGACTGCCGTCTCCGGCCGACACATCATTACGGAGTCATGAAAGGTTTTTTCAAGCACTGCAGCATAAAATCATTGAAAGCTCACATCGCTTTGGAGATCAAGAAACTGAAGGTTCAAGTAGAAGATATTAAAAAGAGACAAGATCGCTATTTCCACCCAAATGAAGCTACAAGCTTTGGCACCGCCACCGGCTTGGACATGACCGACGGATACTCCGATCCACGGATTATCGGTCATTTTGTAGATGAAGCTCAACTCGTGGGCATCAACCAGAGTAGAGACATGCTCATCAAGTGGGTGATGGACCAAAACTGTCTCGAGCTCACAGCCATTTCTCTCGTTGGGTTCGGTGGTTTGGGAAAGACAACTTTGGCCAAGACCGTCTATGACAATCCTATTATCGTCGGAGGCCATTTCCAATTTCGAGCTTGGATCGCAGTGTCACAAAATTATAGCATCAAGGAACTTCTCCAAAAGATCATTCGACAAATTTCCGTCAACGAACAGCAAATCCGAGATGTTTATGGGTGCCAAGATGCCAGTTTGAACACAGAGCAACTTCTGAGCAAGATGGACGAGTCGCAACTGGTGCAGACAGTCAAAGGTCATCTCCATGGAAAGAAGTATTTGCTTGTTCTTGATGACGTTTGGAGCATTGACGCATGGGAAAGCTTGCGCATTGCATTGCCACCAGGTAAAGAAGGAAGTAGGGTGATAGTGACCACCCGCATTGAGGAAGTGGCAAATACAAGTTGTTCTCATAATCGTCAATTTATATTTAAAATCTCTCCTTTATCACCTGAGTTATCTTGGGAGTTATTTTGTAGAAAAGTATTTGATGCACCGGGCTATAGTTGTCCTCCAGAGCTAGAAAATGTTGGCAGAGAAATCTTGCAAAAGTGCGATGGACTGCCGCTTGCCATTTTGACAGTCGGAGGTCTTCTAGTTGCCAAGCCCGAGAATAAATTTGAGGAATGGAAAGACTTGCTCGATTACTTTCATTTGGAGATACAAACTAATAATAAGCTGTCGAAAATCCATCAGATACTAGGTTTGAGTTACAATGACTTGCCTTACGATCTCAAGCCTTGCTTCTTGTTCTTAGGCATCTTCCCTGAGGATTATGAGATTGGTCGGAAGCGTCTGATGAGACGGTGGATTGCTGAAGGGATTGTGAGTGGCGTAGGTGGCTTCCCTGCTGAGAAAGTCGCCGAGCGCTGCTTCAACGAGTTGGTGAGTCGTAGTTTGGTGCAGCCGTCAGCATTTAATGATAATGGGACAGTGAAATCCTGCCGCGTCCATGACATGATGCTCGATGTCATAATCTCGATATCAAGGAAGGAGAACTTTGCGGTGCTACTGAATGAACAGCATAGTATTCCGCCACAGCATCAGAAGATAAGACGCTTATCGTGGCACGGAGGAAGCAGTGGACTAGTAGTGTCTAACATCGATCTGTCCCACCTCCGATCCTTCACTGCAACTGCATTTGGTGAGGATGTACCACCACTTAAGGATTATAGAAAGCAGAGGCTGTTGAGGGCAATTGACCTAGAAGGAGGTCGTTCGTACATGCTTGATCTCCATCCCAAGAGCTTTTCCAAGTTGTGTCTTTTGAAGTACTTGTCTCTAAGAAATAATATTGAATTATGGAGATTGCCAGATTCAATAGGAGATTTGCAGAATCTAGAGTTTTTGGATATAAGAGGAACTTTTATTTATAACCTACCCAAAGCCATCGTCAAACTCCAAAAACTGGTCCATCTGCATGGTAATAACTTTATTTGTAAGTACATCACACGCCCCCCGTTCATCGCACGCCCCATGTTCCTTCCCCCGAAAGGAATAAGAAAGTTGAAAAAACTTCGCACGTTTGTAATGGCGCGTGTTAATAATGTGCAGTTGCTACGAGAGATTGGTGAGCTTGTCAACCTCGAGAAGCTTGCCATCTTTTTTGGTTTTTATGATCGACAACGCAAAATGCTGGAGGAGATTTGCGCCCTGCTTTCGAAGCTCAATGGCAGCCTTCGATCACTAACAATTTCGGATGAACCAAACAATAGCCATCTGAAAAAAGCACTCGATGAGGTAGCTTCGCCGCCATTGCTGCTATGCAAATTCCAGATACGAGCCGTGCTTGGCAGATTGCCTGCTTGGTTTGCATCTCTGAATCAGGTTGTCAAGATAAGTCTGTCCGAAACACAACTGCAACTCCAGGATCTGCAAGTGTTGAGAAATCTTCACACTCTGGTTAAGCTGGCCCTATATTCTAATTCATTTGACAATCCTGCTGAGGATTTGGTCTTCCATCAGGGAGGGTTCACACATCTCAAATTCCTGGAAATTGAATCGCACTGTGTGAGTTTCGAAAAAGGTGCACTCCAAAGCCTCGAAATTCTTAAAATGATTTCTTTCACTGGATATACCGTCAATGGCATAGAACATCTACACGGGCTAAAGGAGGTCTACATTAACACTAGGAATGAAGATAAAATAGAGATGGTTAAAAATATTGCAGCAAACCATTCAAATCGTCCCAAATGTTTTGCAACATGACAAACCGGTATCTTTAGGTATATGATCTAATTTGACTCATAGGAAGCAGACTATCGATGCAAAGATGAAATTATTAAAAGTATCTGGTGTGGTGTGAACTAGTTCTGCTCTCCAACTTATCCATTGTTAATTTCTTCCATCATGCTTAATCTCTCCAACTTGTTATTTTGCTATTCAAAGTATCCTTTGTCAATCTCATCCACTGTGTTGCTTGCTAGCCGTTGTATTTCTGAGCAGTATGTAATGTAATCTTCAATCATTGTTCTCTTAATAAATTGCTATTCAAAATAAGAGTAATTATATAAAACCGATATGATTTGGGAAAATATCATTATACTATACAACTGATATGTACCATATTGTTCTTGAATCAGACAAGTAGTATGTCAAAACGAGAAGTGTACACTCTTTTATCATCCCTTTGATGAATTCATAATTATGTGCTCAGGAATAAATCTATATAATTTAACGATGACGCTTGACTATAATACAACTGTCAATAGTTATGCTAATCACCCATGAAATCCATCACATAGCAATAAAGGATAGCATGATCTAAATTCTAATTCCATATTTAGTTAGACATGTAAAATTATAAATGACACTAATATAAAAAAAATTATCGAATAATTTTTATATTACTTTGATAACTTTACGGGCTTTTAAAAAATAATTTGTATATTTTTAAAATTATTAGAATAAATAAAATTAATATTCAAAGTGACAAAAGACGATTCGTTTGACTCAACGCCCTCGCCAACCCGTCTCAAGGTCAACACGGAGGAGATAAATTACGGGGGCTACTAGCCCGGATGCTGTAGCTAACACGTGAGGAGGAAATATATTAGCTTTGTCAGATTTTAACCTCTAAACCTCATGACGATAATATCCATGGACTATCCATCAGTTCATCCGTGAGGACGCACAAAATTAATATTCAAGCTCGATGTCAAATTCTTAATTTTCTTTGTTTATCTCCTCATCTTTTATCAAAAACAAAAAAAATCATCATTTGAATTGCTAGCACGCATATACAAATCAGAAATAGATATTAAAATCAAACAATTTGATAACATTAGATTCAGGTAATTGCAAACGACACGATGAAAGATAAGGAATTGAAACCAACCATCGAAAACAATAGGAGAAGAAAAAGAATATCACATTCAAAGCTCCCTGCTTTTGCTTTGATTCCGCCTTCGTTGCTTTGACAAGGTAATGGAAGTTTTAATCTTTGCAACCAGTGGTAGGTAATGTTGATTTTCATACTTGGCTCGTCGTCAAAAGTAGAATTTTGATGGATTGAAGCAGAGAGATTACACCTTTATTGATTTAGATATACACAAACAAAACTAATTTAGCTTCAATTTAATTCAAACTTATTTATGATCATCATGTAAATATCATGATTCATTAAGAAAAACGTTCCACTAGCAGAATAACATCAGGCACAAACTTTAAGACCAAAAGCGTGATAATATCAAGTATAGTATAAGTATTTAAATGAAATGAACAGAACTTGTTTCCATGATCCAAAAAAATAACTAGTTTTGATTAGTAATAACAAAATAAATAGACTAAATTTGCCAGAAAAGGGGAACGAGTTCAGAACTTCAATAAAATGGAGCAAATGATTTTAGATCGTGTGAGAATGATCAGACCTGTTGGGATATCTTGAGAAACATCATGAAAAATAGATTGACATATTTTGTCATATACAGAGATTACATATGCATTAAAAATTTAGTAAATTTCTTAATCGTTTTCGCAAAGTAAAAAAAACATGATATCCATTTACAAAAAAATTATCTAAATACACAAAATTTGGGATTCCAACAAATATTTCTAATGTTTAAATGAACGAATCAAGATATTTCATAATATATCGATCAACTTGTTGCTTATAACTTGGGAATGTAAAAAATTAAATTTCAGAAACATGATCGCCAGCATTTCCAATTAACTTTCCAATCTACAACATCCTGTGATCATTCCTACAAATGCTAATAAATAATGCTTCCAAAAGCATGTCTTTGACAATTTGGAACAACACGAACAAGAAGCATATATTTACTGCTTTTGCACTTGTTTCAGAAGTAGGAAGGCTTTCAACATTGAGCTGCTAGAAACCTCGAATCATTTATCCTCACGAGTACGTTTCTTAGACTTGTGTTTGAGTGTTTTATTCAATGACTTGTCTCCTGTTGTGGTGTCTATTGTACCTTCTTCCTGCATCTCCCTTTGGATATCGCTTGTTTTCAAACTTCTGCAGATATTTCCAAATAGTTTCTTCAGATGATAATGCGGTTAGTCTGACGAGCAAAGATCCATTATACTCGGCCAGAGTTTTGAGTGGCACAACAAAAGAATAAACCTGAATTTCCTCATAAAAAATTCTGGAGTTCATAATAAGAAGATTCTAGAGGTTTTTTTTAACATAGACAAGGTTTAAACAAGTGTACAAAATCATCATTTGACAGTAAATATCCATAAACTAAATGACCAAATTGAAAAGTTAGAGAAACAAAATTAAACCTGTCTACATATGATCCATCTTCTGTTCCATGTTTAGATAACCATTGGATGCATCCAGTGTTCAATGGCATCAATGATCCCGATATGTGAAGTATTTCCTCATCAAAACTGTATGAAACAAAGTTGTTGAAGTTTGTCAAGTTTATCATGTGCACATACTATACATTCATGTAGATGAAAGAAGAGACGATGTGTAATGTAGATTTATCACCATTCTTAACATGATCAAACCATATTTCTAGATTCCACACAAACCATAATTATAGAAAGTAAGAAGTTTTAGGAGAAATTAAGAACTGAGAATAGCTATTATCACATAATCAGATACTGGAATAGCGAATGATGCAGACAGAATAAGAAAGTAAATCATACAATAATAACTCAACACAATGTTAAGTAGCTAGAAGACTGGCATAATTTACTGTGTGAATATCCAAGAATATTGAAATAATAATTTCAAGGTTCTCACACTTTTGAGAGGCGATGATTGACATGAACATCTCTGTATCATATACTGTGTCTACCTTCTATCATCATTATATATCATGTGACCAGGCTACAAACTCCGATCACTTACTAGAACTGCATTATGATTAACTATTAGGCAGAATCAATGATGCTAACCTTTTGACTTGAAAACGTATCATACTTCCGGCTTTAATAACATGATGTTTGTGAGAGGAACTAGCAAAAACACCTTCACCATGTTTCTGTAATTAGGAATATACAACTCTATTCATATACAATGTGACAAGGAATAATTATAACTATAAGAAGAGGAATCTTACAATCCTATAGGAAAAGAAGGCAAAACTCTTACAATTTTATACTTAAATTCTTCACGGATGTCTTCTAACATTATAGCTGCTGACGAAAATCCAAGCACAACAAGATGAATTGATTCCTTCCCTAGCTTGACAACTTTGCCCCCTGAAAAAATCAAGTGCTCCACAAAGTAAAGTAGAATCTAGCTACATCGAAAGCATTAGGTTTATTATATGCTACATATAGAGCAACTGCTTACTTTAGTAACCAGATAATATTCCCGAGGCACTCTTAATATCTCAAAAATATGTAACTAAGAAACAACAAATTGGACCGAAATAAGAAAGAAATACTGCTATTGCATAATCAAGACTAACATTAGAAAGGGCATGACAAAGATGAACATGTATGATGCATGCATATGTATCACGCAGGTGCACTAAAAAAGCTGTCCAACATCACTTTGTGATGGTTTAATATGCATGTAATAAGACAATCTGAATGAGCACAAACCTAATTAAATAAAAGGGATTCCAATGCATAACTAGAAGGCGGAAGTCATATAAGAACTAATCTCTGTATCTCCATTCCATGTAAGATATCTAGAACTCTTCCGAGTTAAAAACAACATGGATCATAACTGAAGAACTGCATATGATTGTCTCATGCACTGATCGTGCACATCAATAGGGAATAACTAATATTGTGTTCCATCTGGACCAGCTTGATTAGAAGAACTTCTCAAAACTGGTAAAACAAGAAAGTGCCTAGTCATCTTAGATTGTCAAATAGTTAAATCTGTTTCTTGCATCAATGGATGAGAATCCATTATGCTTAATAGGTTATGTGATCTAATATTGATAGAATAAATGGTAGCACATCAAGTAACTACCAGAAAACAATGAGAACTCACCTCCGAAGCTTAGTGATACATACTTCTAGTTTTCTTTATACTACTACATCGTAGGATCACGGTTGAACCTCTACTGTTTACCTATAACCTCTACCATTGAGTGGTTTTGCTGGTTTGAAAACATTGGGCTAGCACATATAAAATAATAATAACAATGTCAAAGTTGAGAAGAAATACATTGCTTTAAGTATATAGAGTTTCCATTACTTGATGGTTTCATAAGAACAAAAAAAAAAGGATAATCAAATACAAAAATAACTGAAACCTTTCAAGCTTACAAAACTACATCGTCTCAGTTTGTCCTTTAAGCAAAATGAATTAGTCATTAAATTTCACCAGGTAACTATTTATCCAAAAAAAAAAAAACTTTCAAAAAAACAAGTCTATACATTTATTCTTATAATACTTCGCATATGTTATGCGCAAGGGAACTAGTATAACTTGACCTAAGCTCACTGTATATCCCAAGTTCAATACATGAATTGATTCAACTTAATTAGGGATATATTGGTGGTACTCATGGCAACCAAGATATATTTATATTCTTATTGGCCCTCTTAAACTGGTAATTTATATGAATCAAACTTAACAACAAACTCTTGTCACAGAATCAGCAAGAGTAGCATAAAAAAAAATATGGGAAATGAGTTGAGGAGCTAATTATTTGGACAGGGTCTGAATGTAAGCATGCTGATTCTCTTAAAAGAATAACCCTCAGAAAAAACTCATAATAGAATAACATGCGCTGAAATAGCATGATCAACAACAAGAGATAACACACCTAAGAACATGCTCGGCTTAGGAGAAAAAAGCAACAAATTTGCTTTTATTTTAACTCCTATGTAGGGAATTAGTCCTGATATGATCTTTGCACGTTTGCTGGGGATATTGACTTCATATGCCAAAATTACGCCATCAAATTTCTCATCATGCCTGTTGCAGAAAAGAAGAGTCATGCAAATAATTTTTTTTAATAAAAAAAAAATCATCATTCCATTTCATTTCTTTGAGGTTGCTTGAATCAAAACCAATGCAATTGTGTGTTGTTTGGTGAAGAAACTAGAAACATAAGACACAATAAACATTTGATGGGAAAAAATTCAATTGCCAAAAACTTCTATAAAGAAATTTCTAGACAACAATTTATAAATATTCTCAAGATGAACAAATATTCAATTGCGAAGGAACAAAATCATGTGATCAACGACCATTCATTAAAAAAAAACTGATACCTCATGACAGCATTGCCATAATAAAAAAGTTATAATTTAACAGAACAAACAATTAACCATTAAAGGGTATTATTGATCATAGGAGGAGGTCGGGAGGAGAGATGACCGACGTGAAGAGAAGAGAACTGAGCTGGCGAAGGACGGCGCGGCGTACTTGGTTGGATTTAGAAGGGTGGACGTACACCACCAGGTCCGCCTCTGCCACTTTTAAACCTTCCATCTACCCACGCTCCCTCGCCGTCGACGCCTCCGCCTCCGCCTCGGTTTCGCTCGCTCCAATCGATCGCCCTTCAAAAACCTAAACCCCACCTTCCCCGCGGTCTGGCCCAGTATGGACAGCAAGTACAGCTGCCTAAACCCGGATCCAATAATCTAAATGCCCGATCCGAAACTCATAACGGATCGCTTTTGGATTATAGTATTCTCTTCCTTTTAAAACAGTGAGAAATAATAAAAATAAATAACAAACGATAAAGTAAAAAAATATTATTTAATATACAAATGTTTTTTATGTTTATTTTAATTTAAAATCACCAAATCAAAACTAAAAAAGAGATTGGGGACGACAATTTACGGCGTTTAATGAAGAGAATGAGTTGAGCGGCTATTTTATTTGAATTTCATTTTTTTAATGACCTCTCCTCGTATAAAGGATTATTATATTATGATAAAATATTTTTATAATTTTTTAATCTATATCTAATCGAGGGACTAAATGAATATTATTACCATTTACTTTAATTGGAGCATACGATATTTGATAGCATCCTTGATAAAGGGATAGAAATTAATTGTATTCAATTTTGTTTTCCTTTTTTCCCGTATTCAGTTTATTTTAATTAAAAACGATATTTTGATATATTTGAATAGAAAATTAAAAATTATTATAATTGAGTTTTAAAATTTAACAAATGAATTATTTGAGAGTTTGTTAATTATTTTCTAGTGTATGTTGATTCCAAATTAATATGATATTATTTTATTTTATTTTTGTTTGGCAAGCCTCAAGATAAACTAAGGCTAGTAGGTTTAGGGTTTAGAGTCCAAGTGCTAAAATATTAATATGTATGAAAATACTATAAACATTATTAAAGTTTTAAAAAAGCATTAATCAGTCACATTCAACGTTATTAAAGCTCCCAAGAGAGGATATTAAGGAATCTTCAGGACAGCCGAAGAAAGGATATTAAGCAGTGTTCTGAAAATCGGATCGGACTGGTCGGTCGGACCGGTTGAATCAGGAACCGGTTAGATTTCTGATCCGAGTTGACTCTGAAAATCGGCTACTCAAGAACCGGATGCGAACCGTTCTGAACCCGCCGGGAACCGGACAAATCGAAAAAATCGGTCAAACCGACTTGGTTTATTTTATTTTTTATTTTTTGATTTTTCCCCCTTTTGCAGTTTTGCTTTCTTACTGAAAATGAAAATTGAAAAATAAAATGTCAAAAACCAAGTTTGCTTTCACCTAAAGTCTCAAACGAACAAACCTGTTGTTTGCTTGCAAGAGAGTCACCGCCGCTAGCCTCTCGCCGTGTTGCCCTGCCTCTACCAGCCTCGTCGCACCGCCCTGCCTCCGCTAGCCTCGCTTCACCGCCGCTAGCCTCTCGCCGCGTTGCCCTGCCTCTATCAGCCTCGTCGCACCGCCCTGCCTCCGCTAGCCTCGCTTCACTGCCGCTAGCCTCGCCCCGTCTCCAGCCTCGTTGCGTCATCGTGCTGGCATATGAAGGCAGCAATATATGACATATTTGGAAGTGTAATTTTGCATGTGCTTTATTGGCGTCCCATGTTTAAGTGTTTATGGGTAAACAAATGCTATTGTGATATAGTTTTAATTTTTAATAAGATTCTTTAATTCGTATCCAGATTTTGTGAATCCAATGGTTTTAAACTTGATTTTTTCTTTGAAACTAATCTTTTTTTCAAGAATACCGTACTGAGTTGCTGACAAAAACATATCACATGCTCGACCTAATTGATCTAATCTTGAAGAAAGTAGTTGGATAAGTTGTTAGTTTTATATATTTATATAAATACATACTTTATTATATATCGGTTATATGCCGGTTGGACCCCCGGTTAAACCGGTTGAACCTCTGAACCCTTGCTCCAACCGGTTCGATGTCCGGTCCGGTTCTTAGAACCTTGGATCTGGCAAATAGGTGTCAAAACTACATTCCTTAATCGAAATCTACTCAAGGATGTATACATGATACAACCTGAGGATTTTATGGATCTAAAGGATGCTAGAAAAGTATATAAGTTGCAAAGGTCCATTTATAGATTAAAGCAAGCTTCTAGAAATTGGAATCTTTGATTCGATTATGTAATCAAAGAGTTTGGTTTCATTAAGAATGAAGATGAACATTGTTCTACAAAAGTGTTAATGGGAGCGCAGTTATATTTTTGATCTTGTATGTAGATGATATACTTCTCATTGAAAATGATATCCCTGTCCTACAGTCTATAAAGACTTGGCTTGGGAATTATTTTTCAATGAAAGACTTAGGTGAAGCAACTTATATTTTAGGCATCAAGAACTATGGAGATAGAACTAATAGATTGCTTGGCCTAAGTTAGAGTATATATATTGACAAAGTACTTAATCGTTTTGCCATGCAAAATTTTAGAAAAGGATTTCTGTCAATATCACATGGTGTGAGCCTTTCCAAGGCTCAATGTCCCTCTAAAGGGAGGAGAGGGACCACATGGGTAAGATTTATTATGCATTTGCTATGGGGTCTATCATATTATGTACTCGCCTTGATGTCTCATATACATTGAGCATAACGAGCATATATCAATTGGATTTAGGTGAAAGTTGTTGGATTACAGTCAAGAATATTTTTAAGTACTCGAAACGAACTAAAGATTATTTATTGATATTTAGAAGAAATATGAGACTATACAAGAAACCAATAGATGCTAATATAGCAGAACCACTAACCATGGCTTTGGCACAAATGAAGCATGATGGTCACACTAGGTCACTCTGTATTAGATACTTCAGTTATTAACTGTAGTGCTAGTGGGAGATTATTACTATAAGCCCTAAAAGTCAATCATGAGTTGATTGACTTAAGTCATAATATATTATATTTATTAATAAAAGGCAATGTTATGTTTATTATATTTACTTCATACTAGTATCAGCTGAATAAATATAATAATACTTTAGAATAGTAGGTTCTAATTTATAGAATATCAATTGGTTGAATTGATTGTAAGAGACTATCAATATGTATATAGATACACACACACACACAAGGGTGATACTCTGCACATCACTACATGGGCGATCGTGGGTAACGATAAGAGTGGCATGTTAACTGATCTTAAAAACCAGTTAAAAGATGTTTCTCTTTCTCTTTTTTTTTCTCCCCGCGCCATGCAAATTGGCGTTTCTCTCTGTATATTTGGCCGCTCGCCTCTCTTTCCAAGTTTAAAGTCGCGCTCCACTATCTTCCAGTCCTCTCTTCCCCGATTCCAACTCTAGGGTTTATGGTCGTCTTCTCCAACTTCTTAGAGCATCGACAGTGAGTTCGTGTTTCCAGCACCACCAAAGTGATCCTCTCCGTCGTTGGTACTTGTGTTAAAGAATGGCGCAAGAACATGTTGCAAAAGTATGTTCCGTGTATCCCAAATCACCGTCCCCTCCTCTCAAAGCATTAGCAGTGAGTTGGTGCTATTTTGCACCATGGAACATAGCAAAAATCAGTCGTAATGTTTATGCTGGTTTTTGCAAAAATAACATCAACCTTGTGGCTGGTGTAATCAAAACTAGCCCCAAGGTTGGCGCTGGTTTTTAGTGCTGGTTTTTGCTAAAATAGCATCAACCTTGGGGCATGTTCAACCAAAACCAGTCCCAACATTGACGCTGGTTTTTGGCACTAGTTTTTGCAAAAACCTTTACACCAACGTTGATTAATAGTTTGGGTGAACCAACCCCAATGTTGGTGCTAGTTATTCTTACTAACCAGACCCAATGTTAGTGCTGGTTCGTGCGAAAACCCAGCACCAACATTGGGGCTGGATCGTGCGAATAACTAACACCAATGTTGGGGCAACACCAGCAACACCATTGGTTAGTGGTTCCTCCAAAACCCATGTTGATGGTTTAAGTAAATCAATAGTCTTTCTTGACTAAATAAATATATTTATAGGCATACCATAATTTCAATGAAAGTATTCAATTACAGTGAAGCTCATCCTCAAAAGCAAGAAAAGATTTTCTCGATATATTCATAGTTACTTTTTAAACTGATATACTATTGTGCTTCCACCCACCTGTAGGTATATCAATAAGAGATTTAACATTAATGGAAGAAAATCTCTGTGAAGTTCAACAATACATTCCCCAAGTTGGTGATGATCGAAAGCCAAAAATTGAGATGAAATTTGTATCATTGGAGGAGACATTTGCATTCTATAATTAGTATGCCCAAGAATCATATGATTTAGTGCAAGAATAAGTAATAGTAAGCAAAATTAAAAAACTAATGAAGTTACCTAGAAAAAGTTTATATATTTTAAAGAAGGATATGTTGGTGCAGGAAGCACCATATCGAACCTTGTTTTGATATTGGCAAAGGATTCAAAGTTAAGTGTTATTTGTGATCTAACATGCTACTCAAGTGTGCAGGAAAAGTCCTAGCGAAGGACTACTAGGCACTGGCGAAGGAATGCCAGGGTAAAAAGTCCTAGTGAAGGACTGCTAGGCACTGGCGAAGGAATGCCAGGGTAATGAAGCCCTAGTGAAGGACTGCTAGGCGTCAGGCGAAGGACAGCTTGGGACTGAAGACCTGGCGAAGGAATGCTAGGCACCGGGCGAAGGACAGCATGGTATCCAAGACCTGGCGAAGGACTGCTAGGCAAAAGTCCAACCGGAGGAGCCGATTGGCATCAGGTACATTCTCCCGAGAGGAGTAGGTGAGGACGCGTTCCCCGTCGAGGGAACAGTAGGCGTCGATTCGACCTAGGGTTCCATTTTGGAGACCCAAAGTCAGAACCAAGACAGCTAAGGCTGTATAAACTAACATCTTATTGCTTTATGGTGTTTTGGACTAACCCCGGATGCAGGACCGAAGGAACGAGTGTCTGTAGCTCAGAGAGCCTCAAAGGAGTGAGACAGCAGCTGACCAGGGCGCCCGGAGTGTCCCGGGCGCCCCCAAGGTGAACCCAAAACAGTCGAAGTAAAAGAACTGCTTCTGCAGCTATTGGACAGGGCGCCCCCACTGCTCCCGGGCACCCTGGATGGTCCGGGCGCCCCCAGGTCAAGCAGTCGAAGCAGCTCCAGCGAAGCCAAGAGGATAAGAGTCTGACCCGGTCAATCCGGGCGCCCCGGTCAAAACTTGATCCCGAGTTTCAAGGGATCAGAGCTGACCGAGAGCGAAGCGGATCGGCTGACACGTGGGGGGGCGCCCCCGACATTCCGGGTGCCCCCAGGTGCTATAAAAGGGGCCTCGAACCAAGGCTTCAGAAAAACAATTCTTTCAATGCTTCTACGCTCTTCTGCTCCCGCGCTCTGCTCCGGAAACCTCCCAACTCAAGATACAAGCGCCGACGACGTCCCTCCGCTCCAGAAATTCAATCTACACCGGACGTCGGTAAAGAAGAGCTATTTTTCTTTAAGTTTACTATACTTCAATTGTACAACTCTTGTAAACGATTTTTGCGCACTTATAGAATTGCCCGCAGAAAACGGTCAACGACAGTGGGCTTTGGAGTAGGAGTCGACCTAGGCTCCAAACCAAGTAAAACTACCTGTGTTGGCGATTGTTTCTATTTCCGCTCCGTACTTGCTCTAGTTCTCATCCGAAAAGCGTTTAACGATATTCACCCCCCCTCTATCGTTTCTCTCAATCCAACAGGATATAGTGATGATCAACGGAATATACAAGTACAAGGTGGTAAAATAAAATAGACAGGAGCATGTGGCGAAGTTAGAACTGGATATAAGTCAAAATTTTCATTAGTGAAGAAACAAGCTGGACTTAATTGGGTTCTCACTAACTTTGTTGAAAGTCATAATCATCCTCTAACTACTCCTTCAAAGGTGCATTTGCTACGCTCACATCGTAATTTTTTTTGTATCAAAGAAAGTATTGACTCAACAGTATTCAGAGGCTAATGTGTCAACTTGTCAATAAGTACGATTATTATATATAGAGTATGGAAGGCTTGAACATGCAGGTTGCACAGAAAAAGATATTAGAAACTTTATACAAGAGCTTAGGGATAAACAGAAAGGTAATGATGGCAAAACATTTATTGAGTTATTTGTCACTAAGAAGGAGAAAATTTTAAGTTTTTTCTTCAATTACGATACTAATACAAATAATATATTTAGTAAGTGTTTTTGAGCGGATCATGTATCAAGGAGGGCATGTAGTGTATTTGGTGATGTAGTTGTATTTGATATGACATATAATATCAACAAATATGATTTGATTTTTGTACCATTTATAGGAGTTAATCATCATCAATAGTCAATTATTTTTGGTTGTGGGCTTCTAAGTGATTAAAAAACTAAGACTTTTGTTTGGTTGCTTAACAAGTTCCTAGAAGTCATACCTAAAGGTACACCAATTGTTATCATCACCAATCAAGATCCTACTATGACGAAAGTCATTGCACAAGTTTTCTCTCAAACTGTGCTCGTTATTGTTTGTGGCATATATTAAACAAATTTCCAGATAAATTAGACCCTTTGACTTTTCAAAACTATTATTAGAGCATAAAGAATATCATTGTAAATGCTAGATCATCTAATAAATTTGAGAAGTCATGGGAATAGGTTATTAAGTCTGCTAACTTGGAGAAAAATGATTAGTTGTTATTGATGTACGACATGCGACATAAGTAGGCTCCACTTTATTGTAGGTATCTATATTGTACTAGAATGTCAAGTAGTCAGAGATCTGAAAGCTCACATTCATTTCAAGAGGTATGTCTCAAATAAGAACTCATTGATGGATTTTATCACCCATTTCAATAGGGCACTAAGATACTTAAGACACAATAAGTTAATTGCGGGCCATATTGATATGAACAAGAGTCCCGAGGTTAAGATAAACTGGCCAATAGAAATTCAAATTGTTAAGCTGTACACAAAAAAAAGTTTTGGTTGGAGTTTCAAAGTGAATTGAGTGATAGTTATTGATATTATGTAGAAAATGTTGGATCGAGAATAACGATAGAGGGGGGTGAATATCGTAAAGCGTTTTCGGATTCGTAAAGAGAATGCACAGCGGAAAATTAACCCGAAAACCAAACGCAAACACCACGATTTACTTGGTTCGGAGTCGCGGTCGGCTCCTACTCCAAGTCCCACGGTCGTTGACCGTTTACTGCGGGCAATACTATAATCGCGCAAATAATTACAAGAAGATGTACAGTAGAAATGCAATAAAAGTACAATTAAAAATTGACTCTTCATTACCGACGCCCGGTGTAGATCGTTCTTCGGTGTGTAGGGTCGTCGTCGGCACCAGAATCTCGAGATGGAAGTGTTTCGAAGCAGAGCGCTTGAGTCGAAGAGCGTATTAGCGTTGGAAAACTGTGTTGAGAAGCCTTGGGGGTCGAGTCCTTTATATAGTGAGCTTGGGGCGCCCGGGACGTTGGGGGCGCCCTCCACGTGTCTCACGATCCGGTAAACTCTCGGTCAGTCGTTATCCCTTCAAGATCGGGCTGAGGTTTGACCGGGGGCGCCCGGGACGCAGGGGGCGCCTGGGTTGAGTCTTTCCGCGAGCTTCTCGGCTGGATAAGCTTTATCCGCTTCGTTGGCTTGAGCCCGGGGCGCTCGAGGCATCCGGGGTGCCCGGGAGCACGGGGGCACCCGGGAGCATGGGGGTGCCCCCTCAGTGAGCTTCCGAAGCATTTTCTTGCTTAACTTGTTTTGCCTTGACCTTGGGGGCGCCCTGCCCAGCTGCTTGCCCCTCTCCTTTGGGGCGTTCTGAGCTGCAGAAACACATTCCTTCGGTCCTGCATCCAAGGTTAGTCCAAAACAACACAAAGCAATAAAATATTATGTTTATACAGCCTTAGCTGTCTTGGTTCTGACTTTGGGTCTCCAAAATGGAACCCTAGGTCGAGCCGATGCCTACTGTTCCCTCGACGGGGAACGCGTCCTCACCTACTCCTCTCAGGAGAATTTACCTGTTGCCAACCGGCTCCTCCGGTTGGACTTTTGCCCAGCAGTCCTTCGCCAGGTGCCCAGCTATCCTTCGCCAGGTCTTCAGTTCCAAGCAATCCTTCGCCTGGTGCCTAGCAGTCCTTCGCTAGGTGCCCAGCAGTCCTTCGCTAGGTGCCCAGCAGTCCTTCGCTGGGGCTTCGTATCTTAGCAGTCCTTCGCTAGGTGCCTAGCAGCCCTTCGCTAGGACTTTGTTTCCTGGCAGTCCTTCGCAAGGTGCCTAGCAGTCCTTCGCTAGGACTTTGTTTCCTGGCAGTCCTTCGCCAGGTGCCTAGCAGCCCTTCGCTAGGACTTTGTTTCCTGGCAGTCCTTTGCCAGGTGCCTAGCAGCCCTTCGCTAGGATTTTTCCTGCACACTTGAGTAACATTGTTAGATCACAAATAATACTTAACTTTGAACCCTTTGCCAATATCAAAATAAGGTTCGATATGGTGCTTCCTGCACCAACAGAAAAGGCATGTATATTAGTTGACTCAGTGGTTTACCATGTGAAAAATTTTCAAAACTGTTCTTCATCCAAACCAAGAGTTCTCACACATGATCAAAAGAGCGACTACATATCCTATAGCTGTATGAAATTTGAGTTCGAGGGCATTCCAAGCAGACATATGTTAGCTTATTCTTGTATCAACTATGTGTCTCATTCGTCGAAGAAGTATATACTCAAACTATGGACATGAAATGCAATGATTGGATCAATATATGCTTTGGGGAAACAAAATATAACTAATAATCCAGAAAGATTTTTGATGACAAGACACTCGAGGTTATCATATAAAGCTTGAGTACTAATAGATGATGTATCTTTGACGAATGAGGGGACAAATTATTTGGATCAACAATTCGATAGTATCTATACTAAAATTCAAGAGATCAACATTAGTAGAATATGTGGCAATGAAAGTCAAAGAAAAAATTTTATGGATGAGTCCCTTGGTATTGTTGATTCGTCTATAATAAGAACAAAAGGATGTAGGAAGAGATTGAAATTAGCGAAGGAGAAGTCAACCTCAAAGTCCAGGCTATGTCATGGATGCGCCTTCAAGATGTGTCATATGACAAGCGCAACTGTTCAATTTTACAGCAAGGGTATGTGTTGACAAATTATACATTTATATTATAAATTGAATTCCAGAAAAAATGGGTTATTAAATTTTGTAAATATGTGGATATGTTAGATTTCAGTTCAATTATAGATAATCGAAATATTACAAGCGATGATGACACATATGAAGAAGATTTACCATCTGTAGTTGGTACTATCAAATTTTATTTACATTAAAATATAGTGGTTGATTAAGAAATTGAAGTAAATGATTTCATGTATTCTTGCAAGTTATAACAATATGGATTAGGAGGAATTAAGGTTTAGCATATTTCTTCTATTTGTATTCTTCAGTTTGATGTTGCAACATAATCTTTGTTATTTGTATTCTTCGACATAGTTACCACAAGGGTTAATTACTACATTATAGATTGAAAAGGGTGAAGTAACTAATTTGAATTTTCTTTAGATGAATTAGAATTTATATATTGCAGTGTTATGATACTGATGAGAATGAGGATCTACATTCGGTTGGTGTTATATCTTGTCTACCAGTTAATTTGTTAGATTTCAACCCTATACTTCAAGTAAGTATAATTCATTTAATAGATATATGAAGTCATGCCTTATTTTTCTATTTATTACAATTTGTTTATTGATTTGCATGGCATACAGATTTATCTTCGAGGACTAGATTTGGGACATACTGCAATGAAGTTGAAGTTCTATTAGTATTGAGATAGGAATGCATTCCTGAATCTACAACTGTGTGAGACATGGGATTTGGGTAGTTTGGCCTTCTTGTAGAAAATTTTCCTCATGGGAAGTACATTTTATAATATTGAAATTTATAAAACTATAATAGCTTTAACATAGGTGGAGACCGGGTTTGCAGGGAGACGGGGAGCATCCAGGTCGCCCTCCGATCATTGCCATGGAAATCGATCGGTGACCTCCCTCCTCTCTGATCTCGGCTCCGCCGCTTTTCAATGCCGGCGTTGAGCACTCCATCGCCTCCACAGAAGCAGCTGCCTCGCGCGGATTGTCGTCCGCAGACGCTTCCTCAATCGCCGATCCCGATCTTCGTGAATCTTGGAGAGGCACCCGCGTCGTGTCCACTTCTCTCGAAGTGGTTGTCTCTGCTGATGCCCCTGATGACGTGAACCTCCAAGAAACCAAAGTGGTGACCGTCGATCCTCCGGATCTCTCTGACAAACTTCGCGATCGGATCGTTCGGCAGGTTGAGTATTACTTCAGTGAAGAGAATCTGGCTACTGATAGATTTCTACTAAGGTTTATCAAGAAGGACAAAGAAGGATATGTTCCTATAGAAGTTATTGCATCTTTCAGAAAAACGAAAAAGCTCACTAAAACAGTGTGTGTAATTGAGGCTGCACTTAGAACATCATCCCAACTTGTTGTTAGTGAGGATGGGAAGAAAGTGAAGAGATTGCATCAGTTATCAATTGAAACCACAGACTCAAAGCTTCGGACTGTTATAGTGGACAATCTACCAGATGATTGCTCAGAAAACAATATTCGAAGCATCTCTGGCAAATTCGGAAACATTCTAAAGATCACTCTCCACAATCCACACCTCCACCACAAGCCCGCAAATAACAGGAAATCTGGAATCTTAGTCAATAGTAAGGCACGCGCTCTCATCGAGTATGGAACAGCTGAGGCAGCAGCAAGTGCTGTAGGTTACTTCAACCAGGAAGATAATTGGCAAAGTGGCATGCGTGTCGAACTCCAACTCACTAGAATGGGGAAGCATGGGCTTGCTCTAAAAGGCCTCAAAACGACATATGAGAAGAATAATAGTGTTCATGTTGAAGAACCAAATGCAAACCGGGAGAAAATTTCTATAGTGAACCATGAGATGCTAGCTTTAAAAGAGGGCAAAGGCGTTCCAAGGAATAGACAGAGGTTGAGGAAGAGGTCGAATTAAACAGAACCTTGGCAGTGATGCTAGAGCTCAACAATTTCAACAAAATGGCCATGTGTTTGCGTACAAGCCTCTACAATGGCCAAGGATGCCGGATGGAACAAGAGGTTTTGCTTTTGGACGGGGCAAACCTGAAGCCAAATCAACATGATGCTCGAGTTTTCGAACGGCTCCATGATATTAAGATACCATCCTTCCTCTAATAAACTAACTACATTCTTGAATCTGCTTCGGTAAAAAGATCCTCCAATGAGCTAACTATATTCGAGGAATCTGCTTCAGTAAAAAAGAGCATATCATATGTTGTGCTCTTTCTACAAAACAGTGTATCGCGCCATTTTTTTATGCTAAACCAGATAATGAATTGGGATGCGCCCAAAAAAACATAGGTTTAAGTGTTTTGTTAATCGTGTATTAATTATTGTTATATATGAAATGTGAAATGTATACTAAATTGCCACAGGATTCTATTTGTTATGAAGACAAACACATTACACAATGAAAATTACATGGTGGTGGTGGTATTAATGTAGTAGCTCAAATTTGGCTTTGGTAATGCAATACCAGCTTCACCTTTGAGTTATTTTTGCAATATCAGCTCTACTTGAAGCTATTTCTGCAATACTAACTCCAAGGGGTGTGCCACTTAGCACACGACTATAGATTCATGTGGGAGTGTGATAACAAGAGTTGAAGGTCATATGTAGATTGTAGACACTCACCCCTTTCAACAAATGCCAAATTTTTACAAATCCAAGACTCCTAGGTCAATTAATGGGTTTCGGTCAAAACCCATTGATGGACCTAGGGGACCCTAAGCTGACCCATTTCTTACTCTGTGGTTTTACTTAGCTCAAGGCAGTCAAATTATGGCCTCTATTATTGTTTTCATAGCTTGCAAGAGTAGCTCCAAAAGATTAAAACCTGCATGTGAATGGTGTCGCTGATATTGCAGAAACAGCTTCCACTTAAAGCTGGTTTTCAATACCAGCTATAAGGGACGTGCCACTTGACATGCGACCATTGATTCATGTGAGGGTGTGATAACAAGAGTTGGAGATCATATATAGATTATAGACACTCACCCCTTTCAATCAGTGCTAAATTTTTAGAAATCCAAGACCCCTAGGTCAATCAATGGGTTTCGGTCAAAACCCATTGATGGACCTAGTAGACCCCCGATCCAACCCATTTCATACTCTATGATTTCACTTGACTCAATGCATCTAAATTATGGCCTCAATAACTATTTTCGTACCATACATGAGTAGCTACAAAAGATTAAAGCTTCATGTCAATGGTGTCGCTGGTATTACAGAAACAACTTTAACTTGAATTTGTTTCTGCAATATCAGCTTCACCTTAAAGTTATTTTTTCAATACCAGCTTCAAGGGGTGTGCCACTTGGCACACAGTCATAAATTCATGTGGGAGTGTCATAAAAAGAGTTAGAGGTCATATATAGATTGTAGACACTCATCCCTTTCAACTAATACCAAATTTTCAGAAATCCAAGGCCCCTAGGTCAATCAATGGGTTTCATTCCAAACCAATTAATGGACTTAGTGGACCCCGATCCTACCCATTTCATACTCCATGGTTTCACTTGGCTCAGGATAGTCAAATTATAACCTCTATTACTGTTTTCATAGCTTCCAAGAGTAGCTCCAAAAGATTAAAGATTGCATGTCAATGGTGTCACTAGTATTGCAAATACAACTTTAATTTGAAGTTGGTTTTTCAATACCAGCTTCACCTTGAAGCTAGTTCTATAATACCAGCTTCAACTTGAAGTTGATTTTTCAATACCAGCTATAAGGAGAGTGCCACTTGACACATGTGGGCGTGTGATAACAAGAGTTGGAGGTCACA
This sequence comes from Boesenbergia rotunda, assembly GCA_024364735.1. Taxonomy (NCBI): domain Eukaryota; kingdom Viridiplantae; phylum Streptophyta; class Magnoliopsida; order Zingiberales; family Zingiberaceae; genus Boesenbergia; species Boesenbergia rotunda. Next base: position 100,309 of record JAGFNQ010006365.1, read on the forward strand.
TGTAGATTGTAGACACTGATCCCTTTCAACCAATGTCAAAATTTTAGAAATCCAAGGCCCCTAGGTCAATCAATGGGTTTCAATCAAAACTCATTGATGGACCTAGTGGACCCCGATCTGACTCATTTCATACTCTGTGGTTTCACTTGGCTCATGGCAGGCAAATTATGGCCTCTATTATTGTTTCCATATCTTGCGAGAGTAGTTTCAAAAAATTAAAGGTTGCATGTCAATGGTGTTGCTGGTATTGCAGAAACAGCTGTAACTCGAAGCTAGATTTTCAATACTAGCTATAAGGGCATGCCACTTGGCACGCAACCATAGATTCATGTGAGGGTGTGATGACAAGAGTTGGAGGTCATATGTAGATTATAGACATTGATCCCTTTCAATCAATGCCAAATTTTCAGAAATCCAAGAGCCTTAGGTCAATTAATGGAATTCAGTCAAACCCCATTGATAGACCTAATAGACCCCGATCCGACCCATTTCATACTCTGTGATTTCACTTGGCTCAAGGTAGTCCAATTATGACCTCAATTACTGATTTCATAGCTTGCAAGGGCAGTTCTTAAAGATTAAAAGTTTCATGTCAATGGTATCGCTGGTATTACAAAAACAACTTTAACTTAAAGCTATTTCTGCAATACCAACTTCACCTTGAAATTGGTTTTGCAATACCAACTCCACCTTAAATATATTGTAAACCAAATATGTTGTACATATGTGGTATGTATACATGTATTTATGAGAAACATTTGAGCTATGGTTTAATACAAATGTTTCAATAAGTAAAGATGATAATTACTTTAAATATGAAAATTTTTAAAAATATAATTATTTAAAAAAGCATTCATTTATTAAGGTAATTAATAGAATTATACATAAATTAAAATATAGATATTAATAATACTAACGCCCAATGAACAGTAATTGAGGTCATATTTTGGCTCCCCTTATCCAAGTGAACCCAAGTGAAACACTAATAGAGGCTATGGTTTTAATCTTTTAAAACTACTCTTACAAGCTACGAAGACAATAATAGAAGTCATAATTTGACTGCCTGAGTCAAGTGAAACCACAGAGTATGAAATGGGTCGGCTCGAGGTCTACTAGGTCCATTAATGGATTTTGACCGAAACTCATTGATTGGCCTAGGGGCCTTAGATTCTTAAAATTTGGTATTGGTTGAAAGGGATCAGTGCCTACAATTTACACATGACCTCCAACTCTTGTTATCACATCCCCACATGAATTTATGGTCGCGTGCCAAGTGACACGCCCCTTATAGCTGATATTGTAAAAGTAGCTCCAAGTTAAAGCTAGTATTGTAGAACTAGCTTCAAGGTGAAGCTGGTATTGAAAAACTAGCTTCAAGTTAAAGATGTATCTATAATACCAGTGACACCATTGACATGTAGCTTTTAAGCTTTTGGAGCTACACTTACAAGCTATACAAACAGTAATAGAGGTCATAATTTGACTACCCTGAGCCAAATGAAATCACAGAGTATGAAATGGGTCAGATCAGGGTTTACTAAGTCTATCAATGGATTTTGACCAAAACTCATTGATTGAACTAGGGGCCTTAGATTTTTGAAAATTTGGCATTGGTTGAAAGGGATCAGTATCTATAATCTACATATGACCACCAACTCTTATTATCACACCCCCATATGAATTTATGGTCGCGTGCCAAGTGGCACGCCCCTTATAGATGGTATTTAAAAACCAGCTTCAAGTTGAAGCTGGTATTGCAGAACTAGCTTCAAGTTGAAGCTGGTATTGCAGAACTAGCTTCAAGGTGAAGTTGATATTGAAAAACCAGCTTCAAGTTAAAGTGTATCTGCAATACCAGCAACACCATTGACATGCAGGTTTCAATCTTTTGGAGCTACTCTTGCATGCTATGAAAATAATAATTGAGGCCATAATTTGACTACACTAAGCCAAGTGAAATCACAAAGTATGAAATGGGTCAGATCGGGGTCCACTAAGTCCATCATTAGGTTTTGACCGAAACCCATTGATTGACCTAAGCGCTTTGGATTTCTAAAAATTTGACATTGGTTGAAAGCGGTGAGTATCTACAATCTATATATGGCCTCCACTCTTGTTATGACACTCCCACATAAATCTATGGTCATATGCCAAGTGGCATACCTCTTGGTACTAGTATTGAAAAATTAGCTTCAAGGTGGACTTGTTCATGCAATACTAGCACCATGTTGAAGCTGTTTCTGCAATACCAACACCAACGTGGTAATTTCATTATATAATCTTTTTGGATTCACAGTGAATAGAATCCTCTGCCAATTCAGTATAAATTTCACATTTCATACACACTAATATTAAAGTATATACAGATTGTTACAAATACACTATATAACTCACACAAGATTGATCAAACAATAGCTCTTATATTTCTCAGAAATACACATATACATATCACATATGTATAACTTATTTGGTTTATAATACACACCCAAGTTGTGAGGTTACAACACAATGAATATTTACACTGAAAACATTAAAAACTTGTCCCTCAAAATTAATACTGATACATCAACTCTATATTTATTTATGTCTCTTTGTTTGTAGTCTATCTTCTGATCATATAGCAAACTTCTAATGTATTGCATCACAAAGAAGCCACAATCATTATTGTAAATAACACTAGCATTTTAAAAATTCAAATTAAAGTTTGTACACACTGAATCTCTTATACTTACCTAGCTTCTTTTTGTGGACAATCAACCGTGCCAGAAATCCATTTCTCAAAAAGATGGTGATATTCTAAACCAGGATGAATAGAAGCAGGTCATTAGAAAAAACTTTTACTTCGGCAACCTATAAGAGTGAATTGAAAAACTTATACTGTAATTATTACTGAAATACTATCATAAATAAGCATTTTGTTAACTCACCAAAGCTTCAAAATCTGTCGATGATTTACGATCATATGCAAAAGAATTGTAAAGTGTGAAAATCCTCGCTTTGGTATTGATAGCCACCAGATGAAAGTGTGCATTACTTAAGTTAATAGGTATAAAAATATAACTTACTCCTCTATCTACTATAACAATTTTTACTATTTGTGTCATGGCAATCTTCCATGACCATTTTGATTTGCCTACAATTGTCCAAAGAGATATATCATTATCCAATTAATATAACATATTCAACAAACATATATTAACTAATAATTTAATTTCCTTACATTGTCAAATATATGAGTTGTTGTATGACCTACTAAATGAGGATGTCTCCCTAAACATAATTAAATAATATGTCAATTAACTCCCCTATTATAAATACATTGTCATTAACACTAGATAATAAGGAAGTCGTAGTTAAAGAAAAAGGTGCTCCTCCCAAACAATTTTTGTAGTAGGCCTGCAGAGAAAAATCAAAGTTTTTCAATAAAGATCAATCTTTAATAAAACCTATGAATTTTTAAAATTGTGACATGATTTAATTAACTATAAAGTGAGGGGTTAAAACTATGGTACTTTAATTTTTTCAATGTACTTAACAAGTAGGTCACATCTTCATCTTGAGCTTTCTTCTTTTGAGAGTTTTAAAAGGTTTCTTGACATACTACCATTAGCAACAAAACTATATCATTTAGTGTTTGAAATCAAACTGAACATAATTTATATGTAGAAACTAATAGTTATCGCAATGGCCTACAATCTTAGTCTGTCAAGTTTTCTAATGCTTTCAATCTCCATATCTTCATCTATAGAATTTAGTCCTGCAATGAGTTTCAAGTCAACCCGAAATTAGTCAAACTGATCAATCTTGACTAAAAAAAATTACACTAACAGTTATGTATAATGAAAATATATTATTTTGAATGAGATTTAAATTTGTTTTTCTTTTTTTAATATGGACAAGGCCATGGACAGTTTGTGCAACCAAAGAGGTAAGAAAACATGATTATAGAGTTTTTCTAGAGATCAAGTAGTTATGAAGTAGTAATGTGGAAAGATAATTGGTGAGATATACTCTTGTGATGATAACGTTATCTTAATTCTTTATAAGATAAGTGTATATGATACAAAAGGGCCATAATAGTTTCTATTATATTCAAATATTTCTACAACTTTATGGATTCATTTTACTTAGACCGGAAGAACAAGAGACTTGATAAATAATAAAAAAGAGTCAAGATGTCAGTGTAGAAATTGATATTTAAAATTCTCTCTCTAGTTCAAGTAGAGAGGAGAAATTCTATTGTTAAAGTAGCATTCAATGTCTTTGAAATTGTAAAAAAAAAATGTCAAAGCTATAATTTTTTTCATAGTAAATAACCAAGTATAATGTAACATAATAATCAGGAAAAGTTATCAAATTATAGTTATATTGATAATATGTTCAATAAAACAAAGAGAATGGTAGCCAAGACAAGTATGCTAGAAATACTTATTGATACATTCATCAACTAGAGCAATAGTAAAAGAACATTAGATAGAACAAATTCATGTCTAGTTTACATATGAAGAAGAATAGTTTTTGTTACTAGTGATGCTGGGGGTGTCAAGTCAGAAACTACTTTTTGAATTTACCTAGGGATGAAATGTGGGGTCAGGCCATCTACTTCAAAATTAGTCGGGTTATAAGATATGAATACTTGTATAAAAAAGTATTTTTTGTTGCTCAATCTTTCACAACATTCATGAAGATTTTATATATATATATATATCAAGAGTGAATTAATTATAAAAATAAAATAACTTTTAGTAATAGAAAGAACAAAACAAGATATTTATCATGTGAAAAGTTTGATTAGATGAATGAAAATATGTTTTATATAAGGTAAGAAATGTGCAAAGGTAAATCGTTATATCTACTAATTGTCACATGTTGTAGCAATGGAAGTGTGTAAAATGAGCTTAGTTGGTTGTCAAGAGAAAGAGATTCAAGCTCAAGATAAGGATATAAATCCACAAATGAAGTTTCGATCTAACGTATTGTAGTATTCATACTCATTGTTATCCTCATTCTCTACTTCTTGCTAGCTCCTTGATTGCTTCGATCTACTCTAGGGGGTGGTTTAGGATTATTACTAAATTATGTATAGTGAAGGAAAAAAGGCTACAAAGTTCCTTACCAGTATTTGGTTGTGCAACCCTTGAATTAAGGGTTGTGTGCACTAGCTAGAACAACTAGTGTTGAAGAAGAAGAAGCCATTATTGTGAATGGAGATGTGTTATAGGATCAACACTTTATAGTAGAAAATCTTTGGCAAGCTTGATAAACAATATAATCTATTGCTTAATCTAATTAATCAAAATTACTTCTATTCCATGTTTGGTTCTAGACTATTTCGATCATCATAATTAATACTTCTCACTAAATCATATGAAATCAAAAAGAAGAGATCCCTCTTAGATTCAAAATCAGGTATCAAAGGATGAAAGATTACTTATGTTACCATGTAAATGTACTAAAGCTAAAATATGCATCTCCTATCAATTGTTTGAAGACCTCAGAGAACAAGCATATACATCAAAGTAAGCAAAACCCTAAGTCAAATAATGGTCTTGTGAATTGAAAGATTGATATAAATTGACCTTCTCTATCAAATTGCAAGCAACAAGTTGCTTATATAATTAAATGAATTCAATTAATTATAGACAGTACTGCTTTGCTTCACCTCCTTTATTTTGTCCTTTTTTCCTCAGAAAATGCTGAGACTTGAACAATTAATACATATCTACTTAAATCGTATCATAGGAATCAGGCAAAAAAAAAAAAAACAGAAAGATGAACACAATGAAGAATGGAATCTGAGAGAAGTGATTAGATCTGACCTGAGGTATGTAGATTGGTAGGCATCCATTGTTTCTTTTGCTGCTGCTGAAGAAGAAGCCTAGGAAGATGAAGGCTTCTCTCTATCAATTGATTGAATACAAATCAGAAAGCAAATATGAATGAAACCAAACAAATTGTTGTTGATTATGCAAATCAGTAATGGAATGTTTGGTGTAAATTAAACAAATTATACTTACAATTAGACATATTTAAATTAATTATTACATAGATAGAACTTGATAATTAGCTACTACTACACATGCTTGTGTTTCTTCCTCATAAATAGAGATCCAAATCTGAGCGCTTTCGATCTTGCTTCATCAAGGCAGCCACCGCCGGCGGCGAACTCCTTGGAGTTTCTTTAATGGTGGCGGACTCGGGGAAGCAGTCCAAGTTGACTCCGAAGAGCCTGACTCGCTTCGCGCCGCTGGCCGACGCCACCTGTTCGCTAAATTGCCTGACAGAAGTCATCCTCTGCACTTGCGCTGCCGCCGGGAGCGGCGGCGGCAGCGGCAGCCCGAAGTAGCTCCACGGCGGCGGGGGGAGAGGCGGAGGGAAAGGGAAGGAGAAGCCTCGGAGGATCGGCCGGTAATTATTGTAATCATTGAGATAGCAATTGTAGCTAGCAGTGCGCTTCTGGCGCTTGCAGTCGATGAAGAAGAGCTGGCGGTGGCGCGCGAAGGAGACGGTGTCGCCGGCGAGGAGACCCTTCTCCTTGACGAATCGGCTCCACCCCTTGGTGATGACGTAGCTCTGGCTGCTGCTCCAGTAGGAGTAGCGGAACCGCCAGGCGCGGCCGGTGCACGCGTCCTCGAAGCTCAGCAGCACCCCCTTGGCGCTCTCGCCGGCCGAAGACTCCGGCGCCGGGAAGTGCCTCTCCGCGTGCTGCTTCGGGATCACCAGCCGGTTCAGCTTCCCGACGTCGCTCGGCGTCACCACCTTCTCGAACATCAACTCCCTCGAGCTCCGGTCTTCCTCCATGCCAACAAGCCCAGAAGATGAGCAGTCAGTGAGAAGAGAAGGAGAGGAGAAACACAAAACTTAAAGGCCTGAAAGGTACGTGAAAGAGGGAGTGAGTGGAGGGGGTGAAGGGGGGAGTGGTGGGTCGGCAGGGACCATGAATCATGCATCTCATTGATGTAGCTCATGTGAGGGTCAACATGTTTTTAAACTCTCATCTGATCGATCGATCGACTCCATTGTTATCTTCTTTGATCCGGTCATAATTAATCTCAACGCGGTCACAAGGCGATAGAAATTCATCCCGCGTCAAAGTGCAATGACATCGAAGTTTTCTTCTCGTGACGTAGCCGAATCTACTAAGCATAAACGCGCATCAAATAGCTCATCGGGAGTTTTCCGACGACATCTCTTCAATGCTTAAGTCATCGTGAAGCACCAAAAGAAGTATAAGTAGAATAGAAGATAAAAAAAAAGTAAAATAGGTAAGATTGTATTTTCTTCACAAGAGCTTCTCTCCCCATATCTTATATGAGAGAAGTCGAAAGGCATCTCTTATGGCAGAGAAGCCCAAGACACACATTGTCTTGGGTTATGTTCTCCTACTTAGAAGGCCGCTGCTTGACGTATTTTATTGTGAAATCTACTGTACCAAATTATTTGGGAGGAGTGATATCACTTTTTACCTTCATCCCACTAGGCTAACGCAAACCAGATTCCAATTGACCGTATCATTCTACTAAGTTGTTGAAAGCACATACATAAAGCAACTGTTTCATGGCAGGAAATTAAGAGGGCACTGTTACAATGACAGTGTGTGATTTGATTTTCAATGAATTATATCGATTAGGGCAGAATTCAGAAGACTGATCATGTGAGGCTGTCCTTTTTGAATATCATATGGGGAATTTATATCCATGTCTCCTGTGCAAAACTCTGACCTAATGTTATTATTGTCATTGGCTCGCGCCAGTCCACAGTGCACAGACGGTGTCTCTCTGAACAATAGGCGTATGTCCTGCAATGGAGACAAACTGTCCAGTGAATGCATGCATGATGAATCTACAGTGTAGCCAATAGAGTTAACTCAGTGGCCATGAACTCACAAACCATCCACACTTAGCTCTCTTAACCAGAGAATAAAAGGTACAGAGGCTTCCAATATGGTTAAGCATGGCCAAGAGCAGGTAGGGGACCTTCGTGCCATGCCATGCATGTACCATCTCCTTTGCTAAGGGCGTATTTTGAGTGTTGGGAAATACGTCGAGCTTTAACAGAAACTGAAAAACAGGGACCTCTCTATATGTATATCATTATTGATCTATATATGCGTAGGGATTTACTGGTGTGAGGTACATGCATGCTGATATTTTGCAGTCATGATCAGTAGATATCATGATGAGTGGATGGCAGAGGTTTACAGGGAGGATCTGGGTGACGCCACTTGGAATGTCCCCAGCCCTTTGCAAAATTTGTTAACAGTGATATATAGAACTTAAGAGGAGTTGAATTTTATCTAATTAATTGCTTTCTAGCTAGTCATTCTTCTTTAGTGTTCCTGCTGTTGGAGAATTAATTGCTTTCTTTTCCTCTTCTTTTTCTCGCCATGGAAGCCAGGCGTACGTCGCCGGGGGCTATCAGAAGCGGCGCCGTCAAAGGCGACGCCATCGCCGGAGCAGCAAATCATGCATTCATCGATCATCTGCAGCGATATTATAAATTTAGATCGTAATTGTAGATTTTTGGCCATCTCTCGTGGCGCTTATTCATTCTCATGGTCACGGAAACTGCGCGTTGGAAGCCTTCTTCGCTGTTGGGTCGCTTTCTCGGCCTCTCTTTTTCTCTGCAGCGATTCATATAAAAAAGAGAGAAAAGGACAGCGTAAAAGGAGAAATAGAAAGTAAAAGAAAATAATAAATTATTAATAATAATTTATTATTTTAAGATAAATATCTGAGTTTTTCAAATATATTTTTTGATTTTTTTATTGTGTATTTGAAGGGCATGGAACATGTTGCATTAACTTAGTTTGGAAGCATCAGGCAAAAAGCTGCGGGTCACACAATTAATGCACTGGATGCAAACTAATACTTTGCTCCCAATAATTGATCTGGCCAATAAAGGTTTAGGTCTTAATTTGTCCCTTCCTTCTCCTTCTCCTTCCTCCTTACTTGCTATGACTATGAATAATATGCAATTAGATTTCTCAAGATTTAGATTTCATTTTTCAGATGGAAAGGGAAGAAAAGTGTAACTCTATTGGATTTTCAAAAGAAAGATTCGTATCCAACCTATAAAATTATTTAGATTTTTGTTAAGCACAATAAAACCAAACAAAGTTCAAGGGCCTTCTTGGGCTTATGCCATGGCCCAAACCCATAATCATATAAGGTTCAACCGTTATGTAATCGAATATATAAGTTGAGAAAATCATTTAATGATAAAAATTTGCTGAAAATAAAGTTTCATTCTCTTCTAGAATATAAATAATATTGCAAAGAACAGAAATGTGTAATTAGCCTAGGACAACATATTGTATATAATCAAAGTCATAATTACGTTTGATGGGGCTGAAGCTTATAATAAAAAATGATATTTTTATTATGATAAATAACTATTTCAGTTTATAAATAATAAATACATTAAATGGACTGTGCCACATGATTAGGTCATGCGAACAGAAGTCGGTCGCGAGCGGTGTCGTGTGCGATAGCCTCCATGTAAATTAATGCGCTTAGGTCTCACGAACAACTGTCGTCGCGTGATTAAGACACAACTAGTATCATGTGTTACAGATGGAAAAGAAAGTCAGAGAAAAATATTATGATTACCTCTTGTTCGGTAGATCCATACTTTGGCGGAAAGAACGCCAGAGAAAAAATCGCAGGTAAAGAAGAGTCATATGTCGATGTAAACCTTCGAGCATGAGAATAGGGTTTAATTGGTCCGTACTTTCGTTTTTTGTATAATTAAAAAAAATAAGCCTCCTAGAAAAATTAAGCCCCGAGGCGATTTTCTATCTCGGCTTATGGACGGTAACGACCTTGTATATAATAATTACTCCTGTAGGTGTAATACATAGTAAAATACACAAAGTAACAAATAAGGTGATCAAAATTTGAATTTCAATAGAAAAAAATATTTTAGAGTTTACCTTCTGAGTTTGTTGCGCTCAAAATTTATCTGGTACGCCAACTAAAAAAAAATCTACCTCTAAGATTAGACATGAAAAGTCTGACATCTAAATTATCGAAAAAGAATTTAGGTATATGTTTGCACCCTTAATTTCGTTGTCACCTCTCCTCATCAATTATCTTTATTATGTAGTAAGTTTTTTTTTTAAGACATTTTACTAATTAAAGGATGCATATAACTTCTCGAATTAATTAAAAAGTGAAAGCTATTTGATATTTATCAAAAAATATATTTTTCAGTACTCTTCCCATTTTATCGATCTGTCAAATATAACTTACATATATGCAATCATTTTTTCCTTTTCTCTCTCTCTTATGTACGCAACCTATCTTCTTTTTCTTCTTCTCTCTTTTCATTCCTCTTTCTTTTTCATGCATTTTCTTTCTCTTTTCTCTTCTCTCTTTTAGATGGATGCATATATAATATGGGAAAAATATCAAACTCACGTTAAGCTTGATATGAAAGTTGTTCGACTTCGATAGGACCATCATCGACTGCGACAGCGACAATGGCTGGGACATCGACCAATTGGGGCTACAAGAGATCTCCAACCAGCTTCGTCCAGTGGTGCATCAATCCACCAATGTTATTTTTGCATTATTCTTGAAGTTCTCTGCTTTTTAATTTTGACTCAAGTTTTTTTTCGAAAACAAAGTTTAAGAATTAAAAGAAAAATAAAATGAAATAAAATTTTATCTTCAAATGGTTAAAATGAGTTAAACTGATGTACTTTTTAGATTTAGATTTGAATATTAATATTTAAATTAAATAAAAATTTATTTATTAAATTAAAACTAAAAGATCATATCAGGCCCACGTTGGGCCTGATATGATCTAATATTAGATTTTTTTTCTTGATTTTTCATTATTACATTTTATCACCTTAGAGAAGTCCAAATAAACAATAGATAGCCGACTCATTTAGATGCACTAGAGTGTGAGGGCCTCGAGTGGGAGTCGAAAAGGCCCCGCACGACGCCCATTCACCGTAGGATCTACAACGACACGAACCCTAAAGCCAAGGGCTTAGCCAACCCATCGACGATTCCCAACCTCTACCGAAGAGCTAGGCCCGAGACCAACCGATGGGCGAAGCACAAGCCGAGAACCCTAGGGCGAAGCCCAACCACAAGCGAAGAGCTAAGCCCAACTCCTACCGATGGGCGAAGCCGAGCCGTGGGGCGACCTCCCGAGGGCCTAGAATCAGACCGCCGACTTCATCCATAGACTGACCCATCATATGTGATCAAGCCCATCGTTCTTTATAAGTAGCAGTAGCACCTGTTGAAAGTAGTGGAATCCGGACCCCTTTATGCAGCATCTCTTCCGGGAGCGCGCAGATGAAAGACCTCTTATGCTCAGTCATCCTCTTAAGGAATGAGTCTAGAACAAGCCTCTGACCTATCATTCTAAAAGCAAGGGTATCGTCAAATAATTCGACTGAGTTGGAGAGGGCCGATAGGCTCGAGCGCATGCGTTGAGGGTATTTCCGACAGAGTATAATAGTTGGGGGATCGACTCCTTGTAACCTCAGAAATTCATGGAAACTGAAATTTTTACAATCGGAGCTCTCTAGGTCAAATCAATAGATTTTGGTCAAAATCCACTGATTTGACCTAGAGAGCTTCGATTGTAAAACTTTCAATTCTCGTAGATTTATAAGGTTATAAGGAGTTCAAATATGATATCCATTGTTTATTTGGACTTCTCCGAGGTGTTAAAATCTAATAACGAAGAATTGAAAAAAAAACTTATATTGGGCCATTGGGCCTGATATGAATTATATCAGGCCCACGTTGGGTCTGATATGATTTTATATAGGGCCAACGTGGGCCTAATATGGAATCCATATCAGGCCCAACAACCCCAATGTGTGATTTTTTCTGGATTCTCCGTTATTATATTTTAACACCTTGGAGGGGTCGAAATAAAAAATAAATAACATATTTGAGCTCCTTAAATCCTCAGAAATCCACGGAAACTAAAATTTTCACAATCGGAGCTCTCTACGTCTAATTAGTGGGTTTTCACAAAAAACCACTGATTTAACCTAAAAAGCTTTGATTGCAAAAATTTTAGTTTTGTGGATTTCTAAGTTTACAAGGAGTTTAAATATGTTATCCATTATTTATTTCGACCTCTCCGTGGTGTTAAAATATAATAACGGAGAATCAAAAAGAAATCACACATTGGGGTCGTTGGGCCTGATATAATTCATATCAGGCCCAATGGGCCCAATATTAGATTTTTTTTCTTGATTATTCATTATTACATTTTAACAACTCGGATAAATCCAAATAAATAATGGATAGTATATTTGAACTTCTTGTAACCTCAGAAATCCACGCAAACTGAAAATTTTACAATCAAAGCTCTCTACGTTAAATCAGTGAGTTTTGATCAAAAACCACTTATTCGACCTAGAGAGCTCTGATTGTAAAAATTTCAGTTCCCATGGATTTCTGAGGTTACAAGGAGTTTAAATATGTTATCCATTATTTATTTCGACCTCTTCGAGATGTTAAAATGTAATAACAGGAAATCAAGAAAAAATCACACATTGGTCAAAACCCACTGATTTGACCTAGAGAGCTCCGATTGTAAAAATTTCAATTCTCATGGATTTCCGAGATTACAAGGAGTTCAAATATGCTATCGAATAAACAATAAATAACATATTTGAGCTTCTTATATCCTCAAAAATCCATGGAAATTGAAATTTTTACAATCGGAGCTCTATACGTCTAATCAGTGGATTTTGACAAAAACCACTAATTTGACCTAGAGAGTTCCGATTGTAAAAATTTTAGTTTCCATGCATTTCTAGATTACAAGTAGTATAAATATGTTATTCATTATTTATTTCGACCACTCCGAGGTGTTAAAATGTAATAACGGAGAATCGAGAAAAAATTACACATTGGGGTCATTGGGCCTGAAAAGGATTCTATATCAGGCCCACGTTGGGCCTAATATGATTTTATATCAGGCCCAACATGAGCCTAATATAATTCATATAAGGCTCAATGGGCCCAATATTAGTTTTTTTCTTGATTCTTCGTTATTACATTTTAACACCTCGGAGAAGTCCAAATAAACAATGGATAATATATTTAAACTCCTTGTAACCCTAGAAATCCACGAAAACTGAAATTTTTGCAATCGGGGCTCTCTAGATCAAATCAGTGATTTTTGGTCAAACCCCACTAATTAGACGTAGAGAGCTCCGATTGTAAAAATTTTGGTTTCCGTGAATTTCTGAGGTTACAAGAAGTTCAAATATGTTATCCATTATTTATTTAGACTTCTCCGAGGTGTTAAAATGTAATAATGAAGAATCGAAATAAAAATCTGATATTGGGCCCATTGGGTCTTATATGAATTATATCAAGCCTACGTTGGGCCTGATATGAATTTATATCAGGCCCAAAGTGGGCCTGATATGGAATCCATATCAGGCCTAATGCCCCCAATGTGTGATTTTTTTTTCAATTCTCCGTTATTACATTTTAATATCTCAGAAAAGTTAAAATAAATAATGGATAACATATTTAAACTCCTTATAACCTCAGAAATCCACAAAAACTGAAATTTTTACAATCAGAACTCTCTAGGTTAAATTAGTAATTTTTAGTGAAAACCAACTAATTAGACGTAGAGAGCTCCGATGGTAAATATTTCAGTTTCCGTGTATTTCTAAGGATATAAGAAGCTCAAATATGTTATTCATTATTTATTTCGACCTCTCTATGGTGTTAAAATGTAATAACGGAGAATCGAGAAAAAAAATCACACATTGGGGTCGTTGGACCTGTTGTGGATTCCATATCAGGCCTATGTTGGGTCTGATATGATTTTATATCCGGCCCAACATGGGTATGATATAATTCATATCAGGGCCAATGAGCCAAATATTAGATTTTTTTTCTCAAATCTTTGTTATTACATTTTAATACCTCGGAGAAGTCCAAATAAATAATGAATAGTATATTTGAACTTCTTGTAACCTCAGAAATCCACGGGAACTGAAATTTTTGCAATCAGAACTCTATAGGTCAAATCAGTGGATTTTGACCAAAACTCACTGATTGACCTAGAGAGCTCTGATTTCACAAATTTTAGTTTCCGTGAATTTCTGAGGTTACAAGGAGTTCACATATGCTATCCATTGTTTATTTGGACTTCTCTAAGGTGTTAAAATGTAATAACGAAGAATCGAGAAATAAAATCTAATATTGGGCTCATTGAGCCTGATATGCATGGGCTGATATGATCTTTTAGTTTTAATTTAATAAAAGAATATGTTAATTAATTTAAATATTAATATTTAATCTAAATATAAAAAACACGCAGGTTTCAACTCATTTTAACCATTTGATGATAAAATTTTATTTCATTTTATTTTCTTTTTAATTCTTAAAATTTGTTTTCGAAAAAAAACTTGAGTTAAAATTAAAAAGCAGAGAACTTCAAGAACAATGCAAAAATAACATCGGTGAATTGATGCTCTACTAGATGAAGCTGGTCAGAGATCTCCCGTAGCCCTAGCTGATCGACGTCCCAACCGTCGTCGCTGTCACAATCGACGACGGTCCTATTGAATAAATCAACTTTCATATCACGGCCACATTGGGCCTGATATGAAAAATATCAGGCTCAATGCAGATCTGATATTAAAAATATCATGCTGAACGTGAGCCTGATATTTTTCCTATGTTTTTCATGCATCCATCTAAAAGAGAGAAAAAAAGAGAAGTGGAAAGAAAAAGAAAATGCATGAAAAAGATGGAAGAATGAGAAGAAAGGAGAAGATAGATTGTGTGCATAAGAGAGAGAGGAAAAGAAAAAGTGATTGCATGCAGATAAGGTAGATTTGACAGAAGGGTAAAATGAGAAGAGTATTGAAAAAAGTGTGATTTTTGGTAAATATCAAAGTAACTTGCGTCTCTTGGTTAATTCGAAAAGTTACATGCATCCTTCGATAAAATGCCGATTTCTTTACATTAGCAAAAAATCAGTTAAGAACGTCCAACTTATGAATCTCATTTTCTAAATAACATCTAGATATTTCATGATAAGATTAAGACATAAAAATATTTTGAACTTGTTACTTTCGTTTGGTATTGCAAACTTTGGTAGGATCCAAATTGAAAAGGATGCCTAGCGGCCAAATGCCAAATGAATCTCTCGTCATTTCATTTGGTCATTGTTTCCGTTCAATCCACTCCTTTGAATAATTGTAGTTGAGCACAAACTTCCTTTTCGAAACAACATGACAACAATAGCACTGAGATATTTCTAAAATTTATTTTCTCAAACAATTTTTTTTAAATAATAATAATATTAAGGTCCACTCTTAAAAAGCCTTAAAAATCACAATTTTACTTGAAAGAAAGAAAAAAAAAAAGTAATAACTATCACTTTTGTTCATTTAGGATTGGGGAGTTAAAATCATATAATTTTAGGGGTCGAATCGAATATATAGGATCTCTCCCCACCTGAGCGGATCCATGTCACAACGGGCCATTTATGCTCACCGCAACAAAAATTCGGTGGACGTCGGGACCCACACTTCATTCCCAATAACAGTGCGGGTGATATTGGGAGTCTCGATTGTCTGACGCGTTAAAATTCTCGCAGCGCAAATCTACTGTCCGTTCGGTAGATTTTGTTTATAAAGAGCCTTATCCATGGATTTCTTCCTCTAATAAATAGAGGTTGGTTTCCGTAGCTTTCGCAGCCGACCGCGAGCAGCAGAAGAAGAGGAAGAGAGAGAGGCCGAAATGATACTCGTTGCGATGATGGCGGCGGTGCTGGAGGAGTACACGGCGGCGGCTGCCGGCGTGATGGAGGAGGCTCTGCTCCGAGTCCCCATCCCCCGGCGGGTGTGCATCCTCATCCTCCGCTGCCTGCCGTTCACCAGCGTCCCGCCGCTTCCTCCGCCGCCGCCTTACGCCATCGGACGCGCCGCCCCCGTCGTCACCGCTGCCCGATGACCCAGTTTCGGTTTTACTGCTCGAAGGACGCACAATGTTGCGTCTTTTAGTGTTTACTTGTGATGATTGTGGCTCCGTGCTCTGCTTATCCTTTGAAATCGCAACTTTATTTCTCTAATTTTGTAGAAAAAAACAGCTTCGATTGTCTTTAGAGGATGCGTGATGTTTACTTTTTTTACTCTGTTTTTTTTGTCAATCTTTTCCTCAAATGAAGTTGAAAAGCGAAAGAGTGAGAAATATCTAATTCAGGGTGACTTTGGGTCTGTTTACCGCGGAGGAAGAAAGATAAAGGGAAAGCAGAGAAGAGTTGCAGGAGTAGATCTTATCAAGATTCGGAATTGACGATTGAATCGATGGTTTGATGGTTTAACACAGATCCATCCTATCCGTTTAAGATGGTTTAAGATCCTGAACCATCAGTTCAGGTTCGAAACATGATTCGCCATGTTCAAAATTATTATATTTAAATTTTTTAGTTATAAATTAAAAAATGTAAAGAAGAATTTATATTTATTTAAGTTATATATATATATACACACAGATTTGTCTGCAGCGGACCGCTTCTTGTGCATCCGTGCGCGCCTGCCTAATGAATCGATTAAGAGATATCCCAATCGATTGGTGACAAATATAATCGACACTACGAGACATTCATATTGTCTTAAATTGATTGCAAGGCAAGGCGTAATACGGCCACCGCATTCAAATTCGATTGTCGCAATGTTCTGTCCCGTCGAACGTGATATCCCTAGGGTTCAGCTTCCCTTCCAGAGTTATAGTTTAGGTTAGATCAGGTGGTCGGAGGCCGCCGACGCTAGACGATCGACTGCACACACACCTCCTAATCGATTCACCAATCGATTGGGATTTCTACCAATTAATTGGCCAATCGATTGGGAGATGTCATGCATGGGCGCGTGACATAACATCCACAGCGCGCGCGCGCGCGCGCACACGCACGCGCGCGCGCGCGCGCGCGCACACACACACACACACACACACACACATATATATATATATATATATATATATTGTTTTTCCTTAGCAATCAAAATATTTAACTTCGCTATCTCAATGTCTCATTCCTTATATTCTTTTTTCGGCTTTCGTTCAATCATCAAGTAATATTTGGGCTTTAAACGAGTCAGGAGATAAAGTAGCTCATCATTCATTCAATATAGTGTTTTCAAAACTAGACATCTATTCTACAACAATGGTTGACACTGGATAAACTAAAATTTCTTTTGCGATGATGGAGAGGATGAGAAAATTACGAGTTTTTTGTGATGACCACCATAGAATATCGAAATCCGCAGCGACATGTACTTTACTAAAATCAAAAGAAGTTGAAAAATAATTTTCAAGTTTCGGTCTGGATTTCATCCGTTCTTTTAATAAAAGTTTTTTTTAAGTTTTAATTACTAATACTAGTGTTAATATTTTATATTATATATATTAATTTCTAATTCATATTTTATATTATAAACTTTATAAATATTATATAAATAATTTCTGGTATCAAGTGCAATAATAATAAGACCCGGAGAAAAATAATCCCTAACTGGAGTTAAAGTATCATAATATAAAACTAACATTCAATATTAATAGGTCAAGGAGAAAAATAATCTCTAAATGGAATTAAAGTATCATAATACAAAACTAACATTTAATATAGAATTCTAATTAAAATCTAGGGTCTAAAATAAATACAACTACATATATTTTTGGAATATAAATAAATATTTTTTCTATTTCATTTTCATTGTAAATATGTAAAAAGATAAAAATTCATTCGTACTATGTTAATTTAAAACTAACACTGTATTATAAAAATTCATTAAAACTAAATGAACAGTAGGAAAACAAATATCGAAAAAATTATTCAGTTGAATCATTAAATAATTTTAAATTTTCATAAATACTACTACATATATTTTATTGGTGTGAAAATAAATATATATTTGTATTATTAGTATTTTATGAAAAAAATAAACATAATAATTCTTTGTATTGAAATGGAATTTGTAATAATTGATACGTTGAATTTCAACTTATTAGTGTATCGTGTGAAATTTTTTAGTCTCATTTACTTTTACAAAATCTACTTCATTGCTTCATTATAGTAAGATATGACCATAAATAAGAAATAACATTTCTAATTGATTTAATATGATTTTCTAAATTTTTTAATCCATCTTGAATATATAAATTTAAAATATAAAATATACAACTACTATAGGATCGTTGTCGGTCGATAGAGGGGGGTGAATATCGACTTGTAAAAACTTGTCAGAATTTCGTCGAAAACCGTCTTTCTATCAGGGTTAGTACGCAGCGAAAATAATAAAATAAAAGAAAGATGAAACACACAGGGACATGCGGGTTTTACTTGGTTCCCAACCCCCAGGGTCAGTACGTCCAAGACCTCAGCACTCAATCGTGAGTTCACTAATGGTCTCCTTTCTGGACTTTTCGGAGGCGGAGAAACTTGCCTTACAGTTCGAATAACAAGCAAAGAAATAATAAAATAATGCAGCTCGTAATTGAAACGCAAACCAAAAAAGAACTTGGCCAACTCTAGAAGTCCGAAGTGCTGCGCACTTCCTCTTGGAGCCTCCTTGGTCGCTGAGCTTCGACTAGAGCGTGTTTGCTTCACACAGAAATGCTTTTGCGATTGTGGAAAGTGATGTTATGCATTGAGGGGTCAAACCCCTTTATATAGTAGCTTCCTAGGCGTCCCTAATGTCTTGGGTGTCTACCACGTGTCGGTCAACACTCATCCATTGCACCGAACTCGTAGGGCTGATAAAACTTCCTTCCCAGGTGCCGTATAGGACTCAGGCGCCTGCCACATGGTTCAATCTTGACCGTAGATGCGATCTTCGGCCGATAAGCTGAATCAACCTTTCTAGGCGCCTAACCCATATAGGGTGCCTGGGATACCAGGCGCCTGAAACATCCCAGGCACCTGGGAACCCCTTTCCCAGGTTCCTTTGTTTTGTGTTGTGCTCTCCATCTTGCCTCCAACTCCAGGTACCTGCAAAACAACAAAACACACAATCAAAACAAATAATCTTACGCCTTAGTTTAATTGGTTCTTACTTTGGAAACCCTAGGTCGAACCGACGCCTAATGTTCCCTTTCTCGGGGAACGCGTCCTCACCTACTTCACACTGGAGAAGTTGTGTTAGCCAATCGGAACCTCCGGTTAGACTTTCGCTTAGCCTCTGAGAACCCAAATCTCGATACGTCCGACCTCGACCCGTCTCTGCTTATGTTCGCAATCCCCGCTCGACTAAAGCTTTTACCAACCGGGACTTCCGGTTGGACTTTTGCTCGGCTTCTGAGAACTCAGTTCTCGAGACATCCGACCTCGACCCATCTCTACTTCTGTCCACCATCCTCGTTCGGCAAAGACTCCGTTGCCTGATCCCCCACCAGGACTTAGTGCTCAGTCCCCTAGACCAAGACTTCGTGCTCAGCTTCACTCACCAGGACTTAGTCCACTTAGCTTCACTCACTAGGACCCAGCTTCACTCACCAGGATTTATTTCACCTAGCTTCACTTACTAGGATTTCCTTCACCTAGCTTCCCTTGCTAGGACCTGGCTTCACTCACCAGAGTTTCTTTCACCTAGCTTCCCTTACTAGGACCTGACTTCACTCACCAGGGTTTCTTTCACTATAATCACTCCTTTGCTAGTCATCATGATCCTGACTAGACTTCCTTCAATTAAATATAATTTCACACCTCAAGTCCAGTGTGGTTTAATCCCTTGGTCAAACTGACCAACTCTGGGTTTTGGTTCACTTTGACAAAACATCAGATCCTGTTTAGCTAACCTTTTGTCAACCTGATCAAACCTAGGTTAACCCTACCAAACTTAAGGTCCTATTTGATTTAACCCTTGATCACTTTGACTAACCCTTGCATTGTCTAATATATATTATTACTAACTTAAGTATATTGTTATACATCAAAACCCTAGAGGAGGACTATTCATCACTGATGTATTTTGCACCAATAATCTCCCCCTTTTTGATGTTTGACAATAACTTAAGTTAGATTGGGTCATCTGGTTCTAGGTTTAACACTTTGGAAGAAATCGAAAAAAATCTAACTTAAGCCCTCTCTCCCCCTTTGTCACACATCAAAAAAACAAAAAATAATTTGCACCAACAATAAGATTTTTGGAAAAAAAATGTAACTTAAGC
This sequence comes from Boesenbergia rotunda, assembly GCA_024364735.1. Lineage (NCBI taxonomy): Eukaryota > Viridiplantae > Streptophyta > Magnoliopsida > Zingiberales > Zingiberaceae > Boesenbergia > Boesenbergia rotunda. Next base: position 120,495 of record JAGFNQ010006365.1, read on the forward strand.
CTTTTCTCCTTTTTAAGATAATTTCTCTCCTCCTCCTTTCGAAAATACTTAAGATATATATATATTTTGAAAAAAGATTTTCAAAATTCTCCCCTTTTATAAAAGTTAAGTACTTGTTCTAGAAAAATATGCTAAATACTAAAAATATTGCACCAACAATATAGAAAAACTATATATTAAAAAAATTGAATTTCCCTAAGTCTGACACACTCCTGAGAATCTTGTTGACCACAAGAAAATTTCTATATGTCTTAGAGTTTTTCCATGAACAACTTTAATGGAATTTGGTTTAAAAAATATAATATTTTTCTTGATTTGGTTTCTTTTTCAGTTTGACACAATCCTAGGAAACCTTGTTAACTACAATGAAAAGTTTTCTAAGTGTCTTGGAAATTTTCTAAACTCAATTAAGAATTATTTTCAAAGATATTTCAAAAGATAAAAGATTTTTGAAATATGTTTTGGAAAAATGAAAGTATCGTATTTTCAAAATTAAAATATTTTTGAAGAGATAGTGTATAACTTTTTGAAAACCTCTAATTTTTCTATTAAGTTGAACCTCCCCCTAAACCTGACACAGTCCTAGAAAGCTTGTTGACCACAAGTTAATCTTCCTTTGAATCTTAGGGTTTGATTCAAATGAAAAGAATTATCTAATAATTTTTCAAAAAGTAGTCAGAAAATAGAATCAATTTCTCTTTAGTAGGACTCCCCCTAAACCCGACATAATCTTAGGAATCCTTGTACATCATAAAGGATATTTCCTATGTGTCTTTAGAGTTCATCCAAATCAAAAGAGCAATTAGCACATTTTTGAAATATATTTTGAAATAATATGATAGTTTTCAAGGAAATACTTTTTGAAAAATATTTTGAATGACATAATAAGTTTTTGAAAAAATATTTTTCGAAACACATTTTGAAATGATAATTTTTTTAAGCACAAAAATTTTGAAAATATATAAATTTTTTAAAAGAATAAATTTTGAGAAATAGTTTAAAATAAAATAAAAATACAAAATCTCCCCCTTGAACCTGACATCTTCTGACTACCCTACCTAAGTGTCTTAAAAGACTTTAGTGTTGACCTAAAAGGTTTGTGTCTATGTGTGTAGGTCAAATAATTTTCGAAAAGATATATAAATTTTTGAAAAAGTATTTTATAGATAAGTAATCAGGCAAGCATGAAATTCATAAAAACATTATTATGTTTAAACATTATTTTGAAAATAGATTTTAAGAAAATATCCTAAAGATTTTGAAAATATTTTGAAACACATTTGTCAATTAATTAGTCCTTAACATCTCACCCATTGTAATTAAGTGTCGCAATACAAGCAAGAACGGTTGCCTTTTTCTCAATTTTCTTTATAGACTGATTGACCTTGAGTTAGATTTGAGTTTAATCAACTAATATCTTAAAAGTATTTTTCAATAATTGGCTTCCATGTCTTGGCGAAGCACAGAGGCCTTCTTTGGTCGTATTCTTATCGTATCATCAACCCTTTCCTTAGACAAAGCCTTTTAAAGAAAGAATGTTTTTAATTTACTTTTTGAAAAACTCTGGTCTAACTAGTTTAGGATGTGGTGAGGTAGCTTCGGTTAGTTCCACTTAGCTATGTCAAGCTTCCCTAACGTACTATCATCTTCCCACACCCTAGTACTAGGTTAGGCAAGTATCAACTAATCTTTTTCCTATCTAACCGTTCAGAAAAATAAACATGGATCACATGACAAATATTTTAAGGAAAAATAAGTGTTAAAGAAAAATAAGTGGATGCATGGGCATGACATTTATGCATGAGTCAATCAAGTCAAGTAATTTTATTAGGTTTCTAATTATGTATCAAATTCTTGATTTGATACATACCGTGTGAACCCGCGAATATGTCAACCCACTTTGACATATTTGTTGTTATTTAGTTGAAGGTTTCAGTTGAGTAGAATTTTATTTAGTTTCATAATTGACAGTAATTAATTGAATTTTAGTTCGTGAATTTTGTTGAATTAAGGATTGAATTGTTAATTAAGATTTAAGAATTAATTATGATTTTAAGTTGTTAAGTATTAATTGGTTAAGAATTAATTAAAGTTATGTTATTAAAAATTAATTAAGGTTTAATTTATTTAATAATTAATTAAGGTTAAATCATTAAAAATTAATTAAGGATTAATTATTTAAGGTTTAATTATTTAAGAATTAATTATGATTTAAATTTTTACGAGTTAATTAGAGTTTAAATTATTAAGAATTAATAGAGTTTAACTTATTAAGAATTAATAGAGGTTGAAATTATTAATTAAGGTTGAAATTATTAAAAATTAATTAAGGTTGAAATTATTAATTAACGATGAAAAAAATTAATTAAAGATTAAATTGTTAACAGTTTTGGTCTAGTTGTATCATTTCCATTAATTCAAAAATATCTGAATCATATACTATTTCTTTTTCATTTAATCTTTCAAGTTTGTCTACTTCTGCTTTATTTGAATTTTTGTAAACTTTATTAAATGTAGCCTTAATTCTAAGAAATTCATTTTCATTTTGATCGTCATCTTCAAAATCATCTTTAGAAACTGTATCATTATCTTTATAATATGTAGAATAATTTTCAGGATTATTAATTAAAGTTGTAATATTATATTCGAAATCGGTAGAATTAACTAAGAGTTGACTATTATCCACAATATTATTTTCAGAAATGGATTGAACATTGATTTCAGACAGATTAGAATTATCAACAGTAATTTCATCATTATCCTCAAAATTATCAGAATTGACAGTAATATTATTAATTAAGTTATTAACATTATCCTTAGAGTTGTTTGAATTATTAATTGAACTATTATCATTTTTAACATTATCAGAAATATTAGAAATTAAAGGATTATTAATTTTAATTCATTATTATTTTCAGAATTATCAACAATATTATCATTATCCTTAATATTATCAGAAATATTGGTAATATTATTAGAATTAATTTTAAAAATTATTCCATTAATATCATGAATTAACGACTTAATATTTGATATTTCAGCATTGTCTAACTTTGATTTAGATTCATCACTTACTAATTTACCATGCAAGATATTTAAATTGTTATGTAAGTAATCTAATTTAACAAGGATATTAACATAAGGATTATTTACCTTAATAGAAAAATTATCTATTTTTGTAGAAACTTGAAGATTATTGCCAAAATTAATTTTTCGTACATCTTTCGCCGTAGTCGCATTTTTCGGCGTTGTGGATCGAGCCTTTTTCTAGTCTGGGTACTGGTTCTTGTAATGTCCCAACTTTTGGCATCTGAAGCAGCGGATGTGGCTCTTGTCCCTCTGGACTCCTGGCGCTGGTACCTCCTTTGTCGTCGTTGGTGACGAACAAGTCTTACGAGTAGGACACTAGTTTATATAGTATCCTCTCTCCCCGCACTTAAAACATATAATATGAAATTTGAAATTTGAGATAATTTAAAAAATACCTGATTCACCCTTGCTCCCCCTCAATTCCTGACGTCTATGCTCCTTCGGCTGTTAGTCTGGTGAAGAGCTTACAGGCTATGATACCACTTGTAGGATCGTTGCCGATCGATAGAGGGGGGGGTGAATATCGACTCGTAAAAACTTGTCGGAATTTCGTCGGAAACCATCTTTCTATCAGGGTTAGTACGCAACGGAAATAATAAAATAAAAGAAAGATGAAACACATAGGGACACACGGGTTTTACTTGGTTCCCAATCCCCCAGGGTCAATACGTTCAAGGCCTAAGCAATCAATCGTGAGTCCACTAATGGTCTCCTTTCCGGACTTTCCGGAGGTGGAGACACTCGCCTTACAGTTCGAATAACAAGCAAACCAAAAATGAACTCGGCCAACTCTGGAAGTCCGAACTGTCGCACACTTCCTCCTGGAGCCTCCTTGGTCGCAGAGCTTCGACTAGAGCGTGTTTGCTTCACACATAATGCTTTTGTGGTTGTGGAAAGTGATGTTTTGCATTGAGGGGTCGGATCCCTTTATATAGTAGCTTCCCGGGCGCCCCTGATGTCTTGGGCGCCTGCCACGTGTCGGTCAACACTCATCCATTGCACCGAACTTGCATGACTGATAAAACTTCCTTCCCAGGCGCCTCATAGGACTCAGGCGCCTGTTATGGCTCAAGCGCCTGCCACATGGTCCAATTCTGACCGTAGATGCGATCTTTAGCCGATAAGCTGAATCAGCCTTCCCAGGCGCCTAACCCATATAGGGCGCTTGGGATAACAGGCGCCTAAAACATCCCAGGCACCTGGGAACCCCTTTCCCAAGTTCCTTTGTTTTGTGTTCTGCTCTCCATCTTGCCTCCAACTCCAGGTACCTATAAGACAACAAAGCACACAAATAAAACAAATAATCTTACGCCTTAGTTTAATTGGTTATGACTTTGGATTTCACCCGAAACCCTAGGTCGAACCGACACCTAATGTTCCCTTTCCCGGGGAACGCGTCCTCACCTACTCCACACTAGAGAAGTTGCGTTTGCCAATCGGAACCTCCGGTTGGACTTTCGTTTAGCCTCCGAGAACCCGAATCTCGAGACTTACGACCTCGACCCGTCTCTACTTATGTTCGCGATCCCCGCTCGACTAAAGCTTTTGCCAACTAGGACCTCCAACTGGACTTTTGCTCAGCCTCCGAGAACTCGGATCTCGAGACGTCCGACCTTGACCCGTCTCTACTTCTGTCCTCCATTGCTCGATCCCCGACTAGGACTTAGTGCTCAGTTCCCCAGACCAAGACTTCGTGCCCAGCTTCACTCACCAGGACTTAGTCCACCTAGCTTCACTCACTATGACCCAACTTCACTCACCAGGATTTATTTCACCTAGCTTCACTCACTAGGATTTCCTTCACCTAGCTTCCCTTGCTAGCACCCGACTTCACTCACCAGGGTTTCTTTCACTATAATCACTCCTTTGCTAGTCATCATGATCCTGACTAGACTTCCTTCAGTTAAATATAATTTCACACCTCAAGTCCGGTGTGGTTTAATCCCTTGGTCAAACTAACCAACTCTGGGTTTTAGTTCACTCTGCCAAACATCAGATCCTGTTTAGCTAACCCTTTATCAACCTGATCAAACCTGGTTTAACCCTACCAAACATAAAGTCCTGTTTGATTTAACCCTTGATCACTTTGACTAACCCTTACATTGTCTAACATATATTATTACTAACTTAAGTATATTGTTAAACATCGAAATCCTAGAGGAGGACTGTTCATCACCGATGCATTTTGCACCAACAACTACTACCAATAATAAGTTGATATATAAATTTAAGTTCTTCAATACTAGCATTATTAGAACTAGTATTATAAAATGATATTACAAATATTTTAGATGTTAATCAATATTCAATTAAAATTAAACATAATAATTTAGAGATATTGTGAGCCCAGTGTGATTCATCCAAAATTCTATAGGTTAACAAACACTTTTGAATTTTTTTCCAAAAGTTATCGATCCAATTCATGTCACACTCATATACGAATGTGTTTGCTAATAATCACTCAAAATATTAGAACATAAAAAAAATATTATTTAATTTACTAAATTCTTTAATTAAATCTTTTTCACCTAGAATTACTAGTTTTTTAATTGTATGAGCATGTGTTATTCAAAGATCGCGTTTAGTAAATGAATTAAGTGATTGTTTAGCAAAATTTAAACAATGCATGCATTTAGACTCAAAACCAAAAAGAAGATGTTCTATAGAAAAAAATCTAGCTAATAATTTTCTTAATTTATTATCAGAATATATAAATAAATCGAATTTCGTACCTCCACTAGTTAAGGAAAATCTGGACAATTTCATTTGAGAACGTTCAATTTTATATTTCATTGGGTGCTTTGTTTTGACATATCATTTCAATAACCCATAGCCACCACCCACTTGGAATTTGTATGAGGATTTGTAATGCTTAGATTTTGCACGTAATTCTCTGGATGAAAAAGTAACCTTCTTAAAATGATTAGTAAAAATAGACGATTTTAAAGGAAGAACATCACGAACCTAAGAGGTATTGTTATCAATACTTCCTTGTATCTTGGGTGTTGGAAGTTGCTTGATCTCATCATTAGTAACTTACAGTAGAATATTATGATTCTCATTTGGATTGATTATTTCCTTTCTCCTTTAAGATCGAGATAATGAACCTCTTTTTGGAGCAATCTAGGTGCTCTAAGTTTTGATATTTGGGCAAAAGTTTAAGTTAGATTTATTGTTGTATTTGATATGCATTATGAGTGTGCAGGATACAGGTACAGTAAGGAAAGATCAAGTGAGATCTTAGGAAAGGAAGATCCGACAATAAGAACCGAGGTCGAAAAAAGCTCCAGAAGGCAAGTCATGAAGGATAGAGAGACATCCGAGGGACGTAAGGCTAATGGAGGAGGCTAGATGACTAAGTCTAGGTTGGATAGGCGAGGATGAGTGCAGAGTGATTTACTCAGTGCTGAAATCCTAGGTTTAAGGTTTGGGTAGTCGACTGTTGCTAGAAGCAGTCGACTAGTAGAGATCATAGAAGGATCAACTGATTGATCTTTTGTGCAGTCGACTAATGTCGGCTGGAATTTGAACATTGGACTGTAACATTCGAATTCGAGTGGAGCAGTCGACTGGTGTTAGCACCAATCAACTGGTAACGACTAGTTCAGCAACTGAATTCTATTTAAGAGAATTCGGGATGGCTGGCTAGGGTTGACGAAATAAGCTTGGTTAAAACTTATTAGTAGTCTTCCTTAGCTCTTGTGTTCTTGGTGAGTTTATGGTGATGTTTCTCCACACACAAAGAGTTACACGAGCTAACCAGAGGTTTTTTGGGGATTCATCCACCGATGGATCGGGATCGTCCACCTTACAGACTACCGTAGAATAGGAGTGTCATCTCCGATCCACATTAGAGGTTTTATGTTAGCGATTATTTTTTATAGTTTGTTTTGTATTTCTGCTACGCTACTAACCTTATAGGAAAAACAAGCGTTTAGAGGGTGACGAGCTATTCACCCCCTCTAGTTGGGCTATTCGATTCTAACAAGTGGTATCATATTGAGGTCGCTCGTCTACGGGTTAATCGCCAGGAGCGCAAAGTGCTAGAGGAAGATGGAGACGGATGGTCCGCTAGGATGGGATACTTGGATCCCACCACCATACGATCGAAATGATTTTGATTATTGGAGGAAGTGGTTAGAGACTTAGTTTCAAATGGATTGGGACCATTGGACCACATTAGAGGTTCTGTTCGAAGCTCCGATGGACAAAAAGGAGAAGCGTCTTTGACCTCGATATTGGATCAAGAAACAAAAGGAGGAAGCGGAGTCGGATAAGCAGGTAACGAGAATTATTTTGAATTTATTACCTTCTTATATCGTGTCGCATGTAGGTGAATACAAGAATGCTCATGAGCTATGGAGTTAAGTGATAGCTCTTCATGAGAATCCTACACAAGGATAAAAAGTGGAGGAGCCTAAGGACAATGGCTCATTGGTCCCAGAGGAGGAGAAGGACCAATCGGAAGTTTAATCAAGTTTAACATCCGAAGAGGAGGAAGAAGTAGAATCGTCCATGTAACACCCAATAATTTTCTGGTATTATTAGGGATTTTTCGAAATTTTTCTAGCATTTTTCGAAATTAAAATAAAAAGAAAAAAATTAAAGGGTCGGGTGGGGATTAATCTCGCGACCACACGAGAAGCCAATCCCTAAGCAAGTCCAAGTAACCAGCTGGGCTAGGGTATCAAGCACAAAAAAAGATGAAGCGAAATAATATTATAGTTGATTTAGCCCGTTTCATGAAGAGGTATTTAAACTTCCACTTAAGTTGTGTTAAGACCCCTCTTAGGGTTTCGGGGAGGCCGCGCGAGCAAAGGAGAGGGGGCTGCGAAAACAGGGAAAAAGGAGGGGTTTTCTTCCTCCTTCTTCCTCCTCTTGAGTGGAGAACCTAGGGCTTCTTCCCTAGGGCCAAGAAGTGGAGTTTTCTTGCAAAGGAAGAGGAAAAGAACCCTACACTAAGAATTTCGAGATACTTAGTGAATTTCTTCAAGAAAAGTGTAAGTAGATCACTCACCTGCAATAGGAGTAGTTTTCGTATGTAAGATCTTGTTGTAGAACCATGTTTTATGATGCATGCGTTAAGATTATGGTTAGCGTGTGTTTTAAGTTCTTAAAGATGCATGTTTTTCATGATAGAAATTTAATTTGGTTTAGATTTGGTGTATGTAAGCTAAGCATGATAAGATTTAATTTGTGAAGAGTCCCAAAAATGAGGTTGGGATTAAGGGCACGCAAGGTGCTCGATGAAAGTCCCAAGTAAGAAAGGTAAAGGGTTTTAAGTGCAAAATTTATGCAAAAGTAAGATAGTTGATAAGTATAAGTACTGTAAGTAAGAAAGTATTTTATTTTCAGAAAGTGACATGTACCGGGCAAATGGAAGGCCCACCGAAAGATAGAAAGAAGCTCTAATAGGGTGTGGTGGCTAGCTACCCCACAACCTATTAGAGAAGCGCGCAATTGGTACATTGATACAATCGTACAATGTCAAGGCCTAAAGAAAGTTGAATATTATTTTCAAGTATATAAGTATTTACAAGTGTTTTAGCTTTGAGTACATGTCTTTATTTCAATAAGTTCACATTGATACTTTGCAAGCATGATAAAGGGTAAGAGTAAAGAGGTTAGTGTTTTAATGTATGAGCATGTTAAGTTTGCAAATGTTTTATGCAAGTAATGTTTTCAACATGATTGAGCATGATAAGTATATGTATGTTTTCCCATGTGCATGTATTTTGGAAGTAAGCATTCTTTGAAAAGAGCATGTTTATCCCTTATCGTTTGGATTTGTGAGTTAGGATTTACTTACTAAGCAATTTGCTTATTAGTTGCATTTTCCTTCTATTGCAGATAAAGGTAAAGAAAAAGCATAAGTTAAGGAGGCGAAGGGACTTGCTTTGATGTTCAGTGGCGGCGGAACCGTGGAAGAGATCTTTGGGCTAAGTCTTGTAGAACATGTGTTTTGGTGTTTTGAAGTGGTAGAATGAATGACTTTGTCTAAACTACGCATAGAGGTTAAGTTTGGTACAAACTCTAGAGTGTTTTGCTTACGTTTTGATAGTTTTGTTAAATCTCGCAAGGATTCTAATTTCAAGTTATTGGATTCGTTTTGAGTTGTTAGGATGTTTATCAAACTAGTATAGAGTATAGAAATGAAGTTATTTCTTTGTATACATTGAAGGTATGTGAATTGTGAAGCTTTGGAAATGGTTTTCAAGTCTGTAAATGCAGTTTTCAGGCGTGTCAGTCGACTGGTTCAGAACCAGTCGACTGCGATATCGAACAGAACCTCCTGTTCGATGCACCAGTCGACTGCCATGAGGCCAGTCGACTGGTGCCGCGCCCAGAAACTTTCTGTGGTCGATACCAGTCGACTGGCTATCTACCAGTCGACTGGCTATTTACCAGTCTACTGGTACCATTGAAAAGAAGTGGTATAGAGCAGCTGGTTAGTGCATTAGTTTTACAACTAAGAGGTCTAGGGGTCAAAAAGAGAGAAGGAAGAAAAAAAAAATTCATAGCAAGTTAAAGGAAGTCCAGTAGTTATAACCAAAGGCTAAGAATAAGGTAAAGTTAAGGTTAAGTGAAAGTGACGTCCGACCACTTAAGGTAAGGAAAAAGAGAAGAAGAAGTCGGGTCGTCACAGAGTGGTATCAGAGCCAGCTTTCCATCCTTCCGCCACACTGACATCAAGCATCAATCCTACCGCCTGCCAAGTAAGAAGTTCATGTATTGTAGTATTATATGCTTTCTGTTAAAATACTGAAAAAAAGGGACTAGAATGCAAAGTTTCTAAACTTAAGGCCCTATGTCGAATAGGCCAAAAATCAGAGGGGCAATTTGCAAAAAGACCAAACCATTAATTGATTTCCTTTTCTTTTCCCTGCGGCAGAGAGATTTCCGCCCGTTTCCTTTTCTTCTCCTCATTCACCGCAACCACGCCGACTCCTATTCCCCGCCCCCCCCCCCCCCCGCGAGCCCTAGATCGCAGCCAAGCCGGACTCATCTTCTTCCCTTGGCGAGCCCCAGCGCCGGGTCTGTTTCTTCCACTCCTCTCAAGCGATTTCCCCTATTGTCGCCATTTCTCCTCTTCGACTTGACAAGCGCTGGCGTGGGAAAGATCTAGGGCACGACGATTTGGGCGAGGCCTCCTTTCGAGCAAGCTGAGCAGAGGGTTGCACGGATTTGAGGTAAACCCTAGTTTTGTTGGTGAATCAGATCTTAGTTTGGCTGTGTTCTGTGATCTCCGTTGGTTTTCGAGAGGTTGTGGGGATTCAAATTTGAGTGCTGCGATTGTGGGATTTGGGTTCCAATCTTTGTGCGTGTATTGATCTGTGGGTTTGGAATCATAATTGAGAGTTTGTGCTTGGTTGTGTTTGGGATGTTGAATTCGAAGGGGATTTCTTGTGGTGTGGTTGTGATCGGATTGAGAACTGTTTATTTTGGGTTCTTGTCCTGATCTGGGGTGGATTAAGGTCAAGATTTGTTCTCAATTGATCTTGTTTGAGTTTGTGCTTTTAGCCTGAATAATCCATACGTGAGGTTGAGTTATGGATGTGGTTTATTTCCCTTTTGAACTCGTTTTGGGAGCACTGTTGCGTGCCAAGAGGAGGTAAGACTTGATCCCTTGCTGATAGGTGTTGGATGTCCTCAGATGTTCTTGGCCGTGAGCTCAGTGTTGTTTAAGTGTTTAATTTTCTTGTGTGCTGTTCAATTAAGGTTTGATACGGTGTGTTGAAATTGTGATTCCATCCTTAGGTTTTGTGATGGTGTTCTTGTTGCCGTGGGTTGAGGGGAAATAAGAATAGGAGTAGCTGGGGTTCGAGTAAGTGAAGTTAGGATTTTGGTTTCTAATTTCACTTAGGACAAACTTAGCTAATAATTTTGGTGTATCATTAGTTAAGTTGTATTGTTGTGATACAGGTTATTGATTCGGCTATTTGGAGTCCATTTGTGGATGATATTGTTTCAGACGGGGGTTCTCTTCACTTTTGGATGTCCTATATCGAAGGCGGGTATCTCTGACTCTTCTTTTAGAATTGTCACAGATATATATATACTTGATATGCTTGTTTAGCAATAGCGTAATAGATGGTGGCATGACTCTTATATTTGTTTGTTGGTGTTGTTCGTGCCACCACTGCCTTGTGATACCTATACCTTTAGGACTTAGGTTATGGTGCATTACTTACGATCCTTGCATATCATGTCGATATAGGTGGACTAGATAGTGGGTGCTATTTGACCAGGGTTATGCATCATCATGCACTGTGCATCACTGTCGAGCAGGGGCCCCTTTTGGGTGAGCTAGGTCGACAGTCATACTGACCTACCCATACGACCACTCATGGGTTAGTGGTTGACGGAGTATTGGGTAGTGTGCTCTGTGCTGCTCCGCTCATGCACTCATGGGTTAGTGAATCGGAGCGTGGTAGCAGGCAGATGTCCCTCCTTGCGTTGTCCAGATACCAGGAGATGAGAGGGAGATATCTCTCCCCCATTATATACATGGAGTAGGGGTAACACTCAGACAGAGATGTCCTCCACAGATGGCCTTAGGCTAATAGAGACATCGCTAGGATAGGCACTACAAAAAAACACCCATATAGGAGTGGTTTTTTTGACTTTCAAGAGCGGTTATCAACCACTCCTACACTTTTACCAACGGTTTAAAAACCGCTCCTCTTATTGCCATCCCTATATCTTATAGTAGCGATTTTTTTAACCGTTGGTAAAAGTTATAAAACCGCTCCTATTTTTACTTTGTAGGTACGGTTTGAAACTGGTCTTATACATTATACATATAACAACGGTTTCAAACCGCTTCTGTAGTTATAAATTTAGGAACGGCTCAAACCGCTGTAAAACCCTTTAGCTGTTAGAATGATTTTAGACCGCTTCTATACATCATGGATATAAGAGCGATTTCAAAATGCTATTAATACTAGAAATTAAGGATCGATTTTAAACCGCTCCTAAATATGGGAATAGGAGCACATTAAAACGCTATTAAAGCTTTAAATTTAGGAGTTGTTTAAACCATGATATTTAATATTTCAATCCACCAAATCAATACATAACATTATTAAACAATTATCCTCCAAAACAATAATAAGAGTACTCCAAATGCTAATATAAAATAACAGTCATAATGTTCCAAATTCAATAATTACTAAAAGTACTAACATCAGACAAATACTTTTTTTTTAAAAATTCTATCTAATCTTTATTTGGCTCTGATACTGGAGGAGTTCTATGACCACTTTCATGTGCATTTGATGGAGAACTTCTATGTTGCCGCATAATATCTGCCAAGATAATTGTCATCTGAAAAATAAATTTAATTTAATATATCATGCTTCTATATAAGTATTTTTGAACATTAGTATTCAATATGTAACTACCTGTGTAGGTAATAATTCAGGCTCACGAGATCCCCCAGCAATTCCAGATATCATACTTTGGATGACATTGGTAAAATTTTGAATCTATTGTTCATGCATCTGCCTCATCTGCTCCATTTCTGCCTATCTCTGTGCTTCTATATTTTTCATTTTTTCTTCTATTTCTCGCAACTTATCATTAACATCAAACGTAGGAAGATTATCTTGTCTAAAAATTATTCTTCGATTACACTGCTCTGGGAAAACTTGGCTAGGTAATACACCAGCTCCTAAACATCATACACGACCAGAATGCTCTGACCCAAATACCTCCCTGAATAAAAATATATAATTAATATTGTATAATATTTAGTAATTTTAATAAAAATGAAATTCTAAATGGATACCGAAATGCATCTTCGTGTACTTCTGTTATTTGCGTTCCCTCAGGCTTGTCTCGGAGATGACGTTGCACAACTGTATCTAATTCATCCTAACACAAAAATTATGTCAATAAAATAAATAGCATATTGAAAAGTTATTTCGAAAAGTTAAAACAATTATTACCTCAACTCTTATTGTTTCATCATTAACAAGAGCACCTCCTTTTTTTTTTTACTTTGTCGACTGAGATGAAATAGTTTAATGCGAGTTGGCTTTCTACCATTTTCCTGAATCTAAGTACAAAAAAAAATCATTTTAGATTGAATATGCAAATAATAATAGCTCGAATACATACAAATTGATATTAACATAACAAATTGATCAAATAAATACATACAAATTTGTCTTCCAATGAGGGAATATTTGTTCGTCCTTGTGCATGAATCCCTCGTTTTTTACTCCCATTTTCTTGATTTATTTTTGATGTCCTCTAAAACAAAAAAAAATTGCAACAAATTTATGCATACCAATATATAAAAATTAATCAATACAAGAACTACCTCATTAGACTTCCAATAACGATATAAAATTTCCCAAACATATGATGTGAGATTATGGGGAATGGGACGGATACGCATAAGTTCATTTAATAGAATATTTGGATCATAAGAAGTAGCCTTAATTTCATCCTTCCACCGCCTCCATGAACATGTCACGCCCCCAGAGGCTCGTGCTAGCTCGAAATCGGACAGCACCTCCCTTGTACGACGGATAATCTGAAACTCATACATACATCACTCCACACATATATAGCTCAGCCACACTCGGCTGGCATTCACAGATCCACAACCACGCAGTTAAATAAAATAACTAACAAATAATAAACATAATACATAAATCTCTATAACTAAGTGTAGCAAACCGAAATCCAGCGGGAATAAATAAATAAATAATGTCTAACGAAAGCCCAAACACCATCACAACACCAATACTATAAAAATAACAAGATAGTACAAATACACATCTAAAGAGAAACAAATATTCTCCGAAACAAAACATAGGTGATTTCAACTAAATCTAAACCACTTATTTAAATCAACACTAATTAATCCAACCAATACTCCTTAATTAATCAAAAAATTAATCCACTAATTTAACCCAACCCAATTAATCATCAATTAACACATCTTATTAAAAACAACTTAATCAGCCATCACAATTAATCATTTTTAATCCATTGCTAATTGAGTAACCCAATCTAGTGGTTGATACATCTATCATCCATGTCCATTTCAATCTAACATTATATCCTAATCAACACTTACCTTAATTTGATGCCAGCGCTTTCACCTGCTCAGAGAGTCCGGTGAAGAAAATCAGAGAACACACGGACACAAAATCAGAAGCTCGAGGTCAACACCAGTACACCACCAATTCTTACTTGCGATAAACCCCTCTTTCCCCTGTTTAGACCTGCTAAAACCTAGCCACCTTAGCCTCTAGTCCAAATCAATTCAAGGAAAGGAACAACTCCTTACTAGACCTTGGCCAGAAAGGAACAACAACGTTGTGAATGTCTCCGGCAACAATTCGACTCGGGCAAGCTACTCTCGAAACGCGATGGAGGTGGCAATCGGACGGCACCATCTTTGGATGAAAACAAACCCACCATCAGGAAGCAGGAGGGCTGGCGGCGCTCACCATAGCCGGCGTGCTGTCGTGAAAGGCAAGGGGGTAGCGGTGTTTCACAGAGGAGGCGGCGGATCGAAGAAAAATCGATCGCAACTCCGGAGAGAGGCTGCGCCGACTGGGGAACTTGGTGACTGGTAACTATCGCCGCCCGCGGTCGAAAGGCGTCGGGGAAGGGCAGCAGCGATCGGGGAGGAGGAGGTTGGCGATCCGCGGCTTCCTTTCCGTGCGCGAAGAGGGGAAGGATCCGAGGGGAGAAGTCGGTGCTTCTTTAGGACTTGGAGACTAGTAACCATTGCTCGCCGGCAATTCGGAGGTGGCGGCGAAGGGCAGCGCGGCAACGGCCGATCGCCGTGCGCGAAGAAGAGTCGGCGAGGATGGGTTCGGGCGGAGAAACTAGGGCACGGGGAAGAGAGGTTTTTTTTAATAAATACTTAAACTTTTACTTTTATATATATATATATATTCTGAAAAATCAAACTTTTTCTTAAATAATTCCCAACCAACTCATCTTGCATCCAATTAAATCCGTAATTATTTCAAAATATTTCAGAAAATTCTTTCAAAATTTTTCCCTCTGATTGTTTCCAATTTTCAACTTTTATTTATGGTGATTATGCAACAAGTGCTTTTATTTAATTTTTTAATTAAATAATTAAGTAAATAAAATTTTATTTTTTGGATTTAGATATTATATAATAATAATAAATATATAAAAATTTCAAATTCACAAAAATATAATTACAATTAAGTAGGATGCATGAGTAGTGTTTTTATTTAATTTTTTTAAAATAAATAATTAAGACAATAAAATCTTATTTTTATGATTTAGATATTATATTATAATAATAAATAAATAAAAATTTCATATTGAAAAATATTTGAGATGCTCCGATGTAAAATGTCCGACATCACATTTTCCATAATATATAAATATATAAATAAAATGTATTAAAAATTTAAATAAATTTGAAACATGGTACAAGTTTATTTAATTGTAGGAAAATATTATTTTTTCACTATGTGAAAACCTAAAAGAATATAAAATCCTCTGTAAAAATTGAATGGTGATATACAACTCTGTATTTTTAAAATTTGATTAAAACATTCTCTCTTTTTTAGCATCATAATAATTGTATATCTAAATTATTTTACCATAAATTTTAAGTCATATATGAGTACTTTAATTTAAATAACAGAAAATAATTTTAGTAGAAATGTTTGATACAGAATCGCTATTAAAAGTATCCAATATAGCGGTTTCATGATTGTTTCTAATAGTTGTAGCAATAAGAGCGGTTTACAATCCCAGTTTATATAAATCGATGCTAAAACTATACAATTAATGTAGATTAAAAATCAATTGTACACGATTAGAGTAACAGAAGCGGTTTATAGCAACACTTGATACAAATTTTGTTCAAAGAATCCAATAGGAGCGATTTGAAAATCGCTCCTAAAAGTTAAAGCAACAGGAATGGTTAGTAACCCAGAACCGCTACGAAAAATACCCAATAGCAGCAGTTTTAAGATCGCTTCTAATAGTTGTATCATTAAGAGCGGTTTACAGGAGCGATTTTTTCAAACCGCTTTTGAAACAATTCAATAAGAGCAGTTTTAAAATTGTTTCAAAAAAGTTAGGCAATAGAAACGGTTTAATTCAAACCGATTCAATTTGTCAATTTTCAAAAGCGGTCTTATAACCACTCCTAAATAACCGCTCCTATATAGGTGTTTTTTTTGTAGTGAGGCCTTGGAGTAGGGGTGTTACACCGGCAGCATTCCGTCTACTCGATCGCTCAGGAGTAGTGATGGCAGAGTATGGACGGCAGTCACAGCCCTACGTCGGAGGGTGGCCTCCGCTCAGCTTCCTCCCGTACATAGGTGACGATTTCTGACCGACGGCAGGGGTGACCAGACCATGTCATTGCACTTGGTGTGTTCGTTTATTTTGTCTTTACTTGTGCTTGTTTATACTTGATGTTGTATATGTTTGACATGCACTTACAGGAGACCCTTATGTCTGGTCTGGGCGACGCTGCTACTTTGGTATGGTAGTTATTATTATGCTCTTGCAGTTGTTCTTATTCCTGCCTATGCATGTGTTATTTCAGTAGTCTATTATCCTGTTGCTATCTTAGAATATCTTGTATATATATGATGAGATATTCGCTGAGTTTTATTACTCATACCGTTAGCTCCTTGTTTTTATTTCAGGATGATTGACTGGAGCGTGCCCGACAGCCTGTCCCAGGTTGCGTACTTGTCGAGATGTCTTCGGGATTTAGCGTCTAGTGTGTCGCTAATATTTTCTATTATTTTCTTCCGCTGTTGCTTTTGTGTTGGATTTGGTCATACTATACGGCAGTATAGTTGTACGTTTGTGAGACCTTTATGCTTTGTGTTTTGTCGTAAGTCGGACCGGTCCGCAGTCAGGTATGTTTTATTCGGTTTTATTTTATGCTCTGTCTTGATTTGAGGCCTGAGGCCATATAAATTGCGTGGTTGTGATTTATGATGCTGTATGTATGTGTAAGTTGTCCGCCGGACAGGGGAGGTGCTGCCCGATTTTCTATTGGACCAACGGCTCCTGGGGTCTCGGGGCGTGACAATTTATTTGGTATCAGAGCCAAGTTCTCGAGATACCTTGTGGTCTTATGGGTGTTTTTCGGATTTTATGTCGCAGTCGTTTTCTCGATAGACGTGATTGGGACATGGCGGCGACGGGACTCCTCCAGGCGTCACGAGGTATAGTTGTGTTTCATTTATCTCTTTTGTAATCTATTGTCTAGTGTAGTGTTAGACATGATGATTTCCATTGTATAGCGGAGAATATTGATTCTCTGATAGTATCGACTAATGAGTCGGGGACTTGGGGTCGAATCGGACGACAACCTATTGATAGTTGTATGCCTTAGTTGACTTTATCAGATATGAGATTAACTCACTTTAGCTCTTGGAGCCTCAGTTATGGATAGATATCCTAAATGACATGTCTGGAGGACATGACTTGTTATGATGCAATAGAGATGGTATTTGTTGTTTACTATCTCGGTTGATAGAGGATATAGATATCCTATTTTCATGGGATTTTCGATCTCAGAGTTATTATGCTTGGTTAGATAGCCAAAAAGTACAGTCAGATGTGACTTGTATCGATCCGGAAAGATGTGGAACTAGTTGCCTGCCCTTTCAGGTTACCGTTTGTACTTGGTTTGGTGAACCAAAGAGGTACCTATGTACTTATGATTTGCGCTGAGGCGAATCACTTATGGAGTTAGACCACCTTGGGGTGGAAGATGTTGAGGAAACTACCAAAGAACCAAGAATCACATCGTGATTTTGTTGAGATACTCTTGAGACATAGTGTGTCTCTATGTTACGAAGTTGGAACTCTAAAGTTTCTGAACCTTGAGTGGGAACCGGAGAAATATTGGGTTACGAGAAGACGGTTGGTTAACTCGTCTTATGCTATCCCAGTTTATGAGGTTTCATGACTCATAGGCAGGTCTTACGTGTAAGATATTCTCGAAACATATCGAGAAGCAGGATCCGCTGGGTTGTATTGGAATGGGTGTTAGTAGCGTGACACCGATGAAATTTGTTTGTAACTAGTGTACGGTCTCAGAGGGGTAGACCGTTGGTTGTCAAGTGAGAGTGGTTACGAGTTGACCTCCAAACCAGTTCATGTGGTGGTTCATTGGCATTAGAGACGATTAGGTTACAGTATCTCCTCGTTTCAGGGCTAGAGGTTTTAGCACGTGGACTTAGGGTTTCCCTATTGTCACTGGGTCGTATTGATGACAGTGGTAGCCTTAGCTCTCGGACGATTCCATAGTTCGAGAATGTTTGGATGCATGTCCGAAGGAGTGCTCTAGTGTTTTCTATGGTTTGGAAGTTTTTGACCTTTTTACGGAGGGACTTCCTTGATTTTCTCACTTAAGAGGCAAGTGAGGCTCGCCGTTCTTGGTTTGTGTGTTTTGCAGATAATACCGAAGATACAGAGACTTAGAGGCGTTTCCGTTGGTGGACCGATATGGGGAAGGATATCGCGAATGTTGTGGTTAGAGGTTTAGTAGGTTAGTTGATGAAGGTTGAACCTTAGGGATCCACTGGGTTATATTAGACGTTTCCAATTTATGATTGAGAATGAGAATAGGTATTAAGGACCTTGTCGGGGATTTACTTAGGACTCAGGGAGGGTTTGAAGTGAATTGGGTGATTGTTCCAATTTGCGCAGTTCCCTGGGTTTGGTTGGCTATGACCGATGCTTGGTTGAGACTTCTCCAGCCTTTCAGCATCCCTTACACGTCTGACCAGGAAAGACGTGAAGTTTGTATGGACTGAAGCCTGCGAGACCAGCTTTCAGGAGCTGAAGCGGCGGCTGGTATCTGCACCAGTTCTAGTATGACATTCTGAGGAGAATGGTTTCACTCTGTATACTGATGCATCACTCCTTGGACTAGGCGCAGTACTCATGCAGCTTGAACGGGTGGTTGTTTATGCTTCACGGCAGCTGAAGGAGTATGAGAGGAACTGCCCCGTTCACGACTTAGGGGTGGTCGCTATCATTTGCGTGCTGAAGATCTGAAGGCATCATCTATATGTGGTCACCTTCGAGACTTCACAGACCACAAGAGCCTTCAGTATCGGTACACTCAGCGAGAACTGAATCTCCGACAGAAGAGGTGGATGGAGTTTCTGAAGGATTACGACTGCACCATTAGCTACCATCCTGGGAAAGCTAATGTAGTTACCGACGCCCTCAGTTGGAAGTCTAGAGCTGTTTTGGCATGCCACCGTGTGATGGTCACAGATTTGATTTAGAGTTCTCTGAGCTAGGGTTAGAGGAGCAGTCTCGGACAGAGAGGACTGCTAGTGACTTTGATGGCTCATTCAGAGATTCCGTCGAGGATCAGAGAGGCTCAGGTCAGTGACCAGCACATTCAGTTTCTGGGTAGCCAGGCGATTACAGGAGAGCAGTCGGATTTCACATGTGAGGAGGAGGGTGTTCTGTACTTCCGAGAGAGGTTGTGTGTACCAGAGGCACACCCTATCTTAGAGGAGTTGCTGTAGGAGGCTCACCAATCACGTTTTGCTATTCATCCGGGTAGCACTCGTATGTACCGTGAGTTGAGATGTTTCTATTGTTGGAACAACATGAAGAGAGACATCGCGGAGTTTGTTGCTAGAGGTCTCGTATATCAGCAGGTTAAGGCAGAGCACTAGAGACCTGCTGGACTCCTCCAGAGGATTCGCATTCCCGAGTGGAAGTAGGAACATATCACCATGGATTATCGTTGTGGGTTTGCTGAGGACTAGGAGAGGTTATAATGCGATTTGGGTAGTCGTGGACCGACTAACCAAATCTGTTCACTTCTTAGCTATCCGGACGACAGATTCTCTTGATAGATTGGCAGAGTTGCAGAGGGTTATGGGCACAGATCTCCATCTCAGCACAGCTTTTCATCCCCAGGCAGACGGACAGTCAGAGCGTACTATCCAGACCTTGTAGGACTTACTGCGCTCGTGTGTGATGGACTTTGGGGGCAGTTGGGAGGACCATTTGCTTTTGGTGGAGTTCACCTACAACAACGACTCTCATTTTGCGATACAGTTGACACTGTTTGAGGCGTTGTACGGTAGGGCGTGCAGGACACCCACCCTTTGGGATGAGGTCGGAGAGACTCAGCTGCTGGGATCCTAGAGAGTTCAGCACGAGGCAGAGTTAGTACGGACTGTCAGACGAAGATTATTAGCAGCATAGGATCGCCAGAAAAGCTATGCTGACCGGAGGCGCAGACCTATAGAATTTGCTGCGGGTGATCATGTTTTCCTTCGAGTTTCACCCAAGAAAGGGGTGAAATGTTTTTGTCTCAGAGGTAAGCTAGCTCCACGGTATATTGGTCCGTTCCAGATTCGTGGAGGATTGGAGCTGTAGCCTAGCACTTCCACCGTCTTTGGCCAACGTCCACGACGTATTCCATCTATCCATGCTGAGAGGTTATGTGTTAGACCCCGCTCACATATTATTTGAGGTGTCTGTTTCGTTTTAGTTTGACGCCACTTTGAGAAGGTACCAGTACAAATTTTGGGTTTCCGGGAGCGTCAGTTACGGAAAAAGACGATCCGGCTAGTAAGGGTCGGATGACAGCATCACTCGGATGTCGAGGCGACCTGGGAGCTCGAGATACGATCAGAGCTTGCTATCCCCAGTTGGTTGCTCGAGGTATGTGTCTTCTGTTCCGTATTTTGTACGGTATGTTCGTACTTGGTACAGTTAGTTAACAAATTTGGGGATCAAATTTTTGTTAGTGGAGGAGAATGTTAAAATACTAAAAAAAAGGGACTAGAATGCAAAGTTTCTAAACTTAAGGCCTTATGTCGAATAGGCCAAAAATCAGAGGGGCAATTTACAAAAAGACCAAACCATTAATTGATTTCCTTTTCTTTTCCCTGCGGCAGAGAGATTTCCGCCCGTTTCCTTTTCTTCTCCTCATTCACCGCAGCCATGCTGACTCCTATTTTTCCCCGCGAGCCCTAGATCGCAGCCAAGCCGGACTCATCTTCTTCCCTTCGCGAGCCCCAGCGCCAGGTCTGTTTCTTCCACTCCTCTCAAGCGATTTCCCCTATTGTCGCCGTCTCTCCTCTTCGACTTGACAAGCGCTGGCGTGGGAAAGATCTAGGGCACGACGATTTGGGCGAGGCCTCCTTTCGAGCAAGCTGAGCAGAGGGTTGCGCGGATTTGAGGTAAACCCTAGTTTTGTTGGTGAATCAGATCTTAGTTTGGCTGTGTTCTGTGATCTCCGTTGGTTTTCGAGAGGTTGTGGGGATTCAAATTTGAGTGCTGCGATTGTGGGATTTGGGTTCCAATCTTTGTGGGTGTATTGATCTGTGGGTTTGGAATCATAATTGAGAGTTTGTGCTTGGTTGTGTTTGGGATGTTGAATTCGAAGGGGATTTCTTGCGGTGTGGTTGTGATCGGATTGAGAACTGTTTATTTTGGGTTCTTGTCCTGATCTGGGGTGGATTAAGGTCAAGATTTGTTCTCAATTGATCTTGTTTGAGTTTGTGCTTTTAGCCTGAATAATCCATACGTGAGGTTGAGTTGTGGATGTGGTTTATTTCCCTTTTGAACTCGTTTTGGGAGCACTGTTGTGTGCCAAGAGGAGGTAAGACTTGATCCCTTGCTGATTGGTGTTGGATGTCCTCAGATGTTCTTGGCCGTGAGCTCAATGTTGTTTAAGTGTTTAATTTTCTTGTGTGTTGTTCAATTAAGGTTTTATACGGTGTGTTGAAATTGTGATTCCATCCTTAGGTTTTGTGATGGTGTTCTTGTTGCCGTGGGTTGAGGGGAAATAAGAATAGGAGTAGCTGGGGTTCGAGTAAGTGAAGTTAGGATTTTGGTTTCTAATTTCACTTAGGACAAACTTAGCTAATAATTTTGGTGTATCATTAGTTAAGTTGTATTGTTGTGATACAGGTTATTGATTCGGCTATTTGGAGTCCATTTGCGGATGATATTGTTTCAGACGGGGGTTCTCTTCACTTTTGGATGTCCTATATCGAAGGCGGGTATCTCTGACTCTTCTTTTAGAATTGTCACAGATATATATATACTTGATATGCTTGTTTAGCAATAGCGTAATAGATGGTGGCATGACTCTTATATTTGTTTGTTGGTGTTGTTCGTGCCACCACTGCCTTGTGATACCTATACCTTTAGGACTTAAGTTATGGTGCATTACTTATGATCCTTGCATATCATGTCGATATAGGTGGACTAGATAGTGGATGCTATTTGACCAGGGTTATGCATCATCGTGTACTATGCATCACTGTCGAGCAGGGGCCCCTTTTGGGTGAGCTAGGTCGACAGTCATACTGACCTACCCATACGGCCACTCATGGGTTAGTGGTTGACGGAGTATTGGGTAGTGTGCTCTGTGCTGCTCCGCTCATGCACTCATGGGTTAGTGAATCGGAGCGTGGTAGCAGGCAGATGTCCCTCCTTGCCTTGTCCAGATACCAGGAGATGAGAGGGAGATATCTCTCCCCCATTATATACATGGGGTAGGGGTAACACTCAGACAGAGATGTCCTCCACAGATGACCTTAGGCTGATAGAGACATCGCTAGGATAGGCCTTGGAGTAGGGGTGTTACACCGGCAGCATTCCGTCTACTCGATCGCTCAGGAGTAGTGATGGCAAAGTATGGACGGCAGTCACAGCCCTACGTCGGAGGGTGGCCTCCGCTCAGCTTCCTCCCGTACATAGGTGACGATGTCTGACCGACGGCAGGGGTGACCAGACCATGTCATTGCACTTGGTGTGTTCGTTTATTTTGTCTTTACTTGTGCTTGTTTATACTTGATGTTGTATATGTTTCACATGCACTTACAGGAGACCCTTATGTCTGGTCTGGGCGACGCTACTACTTTGGTATGGTAGTTATTATTATGCTCTTGCAGTTGTTCTTATTCCTGCCTATGCATGTGTTATTTCAGTAGTCTATTATCCTGTTGCTATCTTAGAATATCTTGTATATATATGATGAGATATTCGCTGAGTTTTATTACTCATACCGTTAGCTCCTTGTTTTTATTTCAGGATGATTGACTGGAGCGTGCCCGACAGCCTGTCCCAGGTTGCCTACTTGTCGAGATGTCTTCGGGATTTAGCGTCTAGTGTGTCGCTAGTATTTTCTATTATTTTCTTCCGCTGTTGATTTTGTGTTGGATTTGGTCATACTATACGACAGTATAGTTGTACGTTTGTGAGACCTTTATGCTTTGTGTTTTGTCGTAAGTCGGACCGGTCCGCAGTCAGGTATATTTTATTCGGTTTTATTTTATGCTCTGTCTTGATTTGAGGCCTGAGGCCATATAAATTGCGTGGTTGTGATTTATGATGCTGTATGTATGTGTAAGTTGTCCGCCGGACAGGGGAGGTGCTGCCCGATTTTCTATTGGACCAACGGCTCCTGGGGTCTCAGGGCGTGACAATTTATTTTGTAGCTCAATTGGTACCAGGATTCATAAACTTTAGTACTTAGCCTGGAGGTCTAGAGTTCGAATCCTGGGGAAGGCAAAAATCCACTGGCCAGGGGTGGGAAGTACTTGTGAGTAACGACCGCCCAAGAGGTCGCCAAAGGGGCCGCCAAAATGGGATTTGGCCGCCCAAGGGGCCGAGGGCCGCCAGTTGGGCCGCCCAAGGGGCCAAGGGGCCGGGTCGTTACACAACAATATCAACTGCTTTGGAAACTATTGTGCCTAGACGGAGCAAATGGGCCAGAAATCCTAAGTCCTTTGGTACTGACTTTGTCACGTACTTGGTTGAAGGGCTAAGAAACGACCTCATCAATAAAACTTCATATTGCATTAATACTGAGGTAGATCCCAAAATGTTTGAGGAAGGAATGAAATAACATGATGCTTCATTTTGGAAGGAAGTCGTTAATGATGAGATGGACTTAATCATGGCCAATAAAACATGGGTGCTAGCAAATCTACCACTTGGTTTCAACCCCATAGGGTGTAAATGGATCTTGAAAAAGAAAATGAAGGTAGATGGAACAATCGACAAGTTTAAGGTCAGGCTAGATACCAAAGGTTTTACTCAAAAACATAGCCTTAATTACTTTGATACTTACTCTCCTGTAGCTCAGATTGCTACAATAAGAATACTCCTGGTCATAGCCTCAACCCAAAATTGGGTTATTCATCAAATGGATATAAAGACTATATTTTTGAATTGTGAATGGGATGAGAAAGTATATATGAACCAACCTGAAGGGTTCGTGGTAAAATGTCAAGAGCACAAAGTGTGTAGGGTTGTAAAGTCATTATATGGACTCAAACAAGTGCCTAAATAATGACATCAAAAATTTCATGAAGTGATACTTGCGTATTCAGATCAATGAATTAGACAAATGTATATACAGCAAGTATGCAAATGGTACAGGAGTGATAATATGTCTTTACGAAGATGACATGTTGATCTTTGGTACAAATCTAGAACCAGTCTTAGATACCAAAAAGTTGCTATCGAGTAATTTTGAAATGAAAGATATATTAGTGCAGCCGATGCCATCCTTGGAATAAAAATCAAGAACGGCAATTTACCAAAGGGCGTACCCAAGAATACGTATTTACCAAACGGTGTCTTATGGTTTCATTTTCACCAAAGGGCACACTTAATAATAGTGAACTTCCTCTTATACCCCTCCTGTCAATCAAGTACTGCATGCAATTCTCTTTCCCTTTCTCTTTCTCTTTGTCAGTAACGAATTTCGAGATGGACCATAAAAAGATATTCCTTTATATTTTGATAATAATATTATGGAATCTTTTTCAAAACAAAAAAATATTGAAATTAATTAAAATATTTTTATTAAATTAAAACTAAAAACATTTCAGCCGGCCACGTTGGGCCTGAAATGGTTCCATTTCAGGCCCAACGTGGGCCTGAAATGTTTCCATTTCAGACCCAACGTGCCCAATATTAAGGGTCATTTCTCGATTCTTTGATATTACATTTTAACACCTCGGAGAAGTCCAAATAAACAATGGATAGCAAATTTGAACTCCTTGTAACCTCAAAAATCCACAGGAACTGAAATTTTTACAATCGGAGCTCTCTAGGTCAATCAGTGGCCATTTGGAGTCATTGGGGCCTGAAATGTTTAATTTCAGGCCCACGTGGGCCTGAAATGTTTCATTTCAGGCCCAACGTGGCGCTGAAATTTTTCCATTTCAGGCCTCAATGACTCCAAATGGCCACTGATTGACCTAGAGAGCTCCGATTGTAAAAATTTCAGTTCCTGTGGATTTCTGAGGTTACAAGGAGTTCAAATTTGCTATCCATTGTTTATTTGGACATCTCCGAGGTGTTAAAATGTAATATCAAAGAATCGAGAAAACATCACGTTGGGCCTGAAATGGGCACGTTGGGCCTGAAATGGAACTGAAATCCACAGAAACTTGAGAAGTCTAAATAAAGAATGGATAGCAAATTTAAACTCCTTGTAACCTCAAATATCCACAGGAATTGTGGGCCTGAAATTTTTCCATTTCAGGCCCCAATGACTCCAAAAGGCCACTGATTGACCTAGAGAGCTCCGATTGTAAAAATTTCAATTCCTGTGGATTTCTGAGGTTACAAGGAGTTCTAATTTGCTATCTATTATTCATTTGGAGTTCTACGAGGTATTAAAATGTAATAATGAAGAATCGAGAAGAAATCACACATCAGGCCTTTTAGGGTCATTGGGCCTGAAATGGTTGGACACCTATTGCATTGGTGATATCTAATATATAGATGTTTGGACACCTAAAATATCATCTCCTACCTCTGACCTCTCTATTCATATGGAATTTTCAGAAATCCAGATATGGGAGGTCCATCAGTGGGTTTTGGTCAAAACTCACTGATATTTCTAAACTACTCCTATTTGATTGGTGATATCTAATATATAGATGTTTGGACACCTAAAACATCATCCCCTACCTCTACCCTCTCTATTCATATGGAGTTTTCAGAAATCGAGATATGGGAGGTCCATTAGTGAGTTTTGATCAAAACTCACTGATATTTCTAAACTACTCCTATTTGATTGGTGATATCTAATATATAGATGTTTGGACACCTAAAACATCATCTCCTACCTCTACCCTCTCTATTCATATGGAGTTTTCAGAAATCCAGATATGGGAGGTCCATCAGTGAGTTTTGACCAAAACTCACTGATATTTCTAAACTACTCCTATTTGATTGGTGATATCTAATATACAGATGGTTGGACACCTAAAACATCATCTCGTACCTCTAAACTCTCTATTCATATGGAATTTTCAGAAATCCAGATATGGGAGATCCATCAGTGAGTTTTGACCAAAACCCACTGATATTTCTAAACTACTCCTATTTGATTGGTGATATCTAATATATAGATGGTTGGACACCTAAAACATCATCACCTATCTCTAACCTCTCTATTCATATGGAATTTTCAGAAATCCAGATATGGGAGGTCCATCAGTGAGTTTTGGTCAAAACTCACTAATATTTCTAAACTACTCCTATTTGATTGGTGATATCTAATATATAGATGTTTGGACACCTAAAACATCATCTCCTACCTCTAACCTCTCTATTCATATGGAATTTTCAGAAATCCAGATATGGGAGGTCCATCAGTGAGTTTTGATCAAAACTCACTGATATTTCTAAACTAATCCTATTTGATTGGTGATATCTAATATATAGATGTTTGGACACCTAAAACATCATCTCCTACCTCTAACCTCTTTATTCATATGGAATTTTCAGAATCCAGATATGGGAGGTCCATCCGTGAGTTTTGACCAAAACTCAGTGGGTTTTCGGAAATATCAATGGGTTTTGGTCAAAACTCACTGATGGACCTCCCATTTCTGAATTTCTGAAAACTTCATATGAATAGAGAGGGTAGAGGTAGGAGATGATGTTTTAGGTGTCCAAACATCTATATATTAGATATCACCAATCAAATAGGAGAGTTTAGAAATATCTGTGAGTTTTGATCAAAACTCACTGATGGACCTCCCATATCTGGATTTCTGAAAATTCCATATGAATAGAGAGGTTAGAGGTAGGAGATGATGTTTTAGGTGTCCAACCATCTGTATATTAGATATCACCAATCAAATAGGAGTAGTTTAGAAATATCAGTGAGTTTTGGTCAAAACTCACTGATGGACCTCCCATATCTGGATTTCTGAAAACTCCATATGAATAGAGAGGGTAGAGGTAGGAGATGATGTTTTAGGTGTCCAAACATCTATATATTAGATATCACCAATCAAATAGGAGTAGTTTAGAAATATCAGTGAGATTTGATCAAAACTCACTGATGGACCTCCCATATCTGGATTTCTGAAAATTCCATATGAATAGAGAGTTTAGAGGTACGAGATGATGTTTTAGGTGTCCAACCATCTGTATATTAGATATCACCAATCAAATAGGAGTAGTTTAGAAATATTAGTGAGTTTTGGTCAAAACTCACTGATGGACCTCCCATATTTGGATTTCTGAAAACTCCATATGAATAGAGAGGGTAGAGGTAGGAGATGATGTTTTAGGTGTCCAAACATCTATATATTAGATATCACCAATCAAATAGGAGTAGTTTAGAAATATCAGTGAGTTTTGGTCAAAACTCACTGATGGTCCTCCCATATCTGGATTTCTGAAAACTCCATATGAATAGAGAGGGTAGAGGTAGGAGATGATGTTTTAGGTGTCCAAACATCTATATATTAGATATCACCAATCAAATAGGAGTAGTTTAGAAATATCAGTGAGTTTTGATCAAAACTCACTGATGGACCTCCCATATCTGGATTTCTGAAAACTCCATATGAATAGAGAGGGTAGAGGTAGGAGATGATGTTTTAGGTGTCCAAACATCTATATATTAGATATCACCAATCAAATAGGAGTAGTTTAGAAATATCAGTGGGTTTTGGTCAAAACTCACTGATGGATCTCCCATATCTGGATTTCTGAAAATTCCATATGAATAGAGAGTTTAGAGGTACGAGATGATGTTTTAGGTGTCCAACCATCTGTATATTAGATATCACCAATCAAATAGGAGTAGTTTAGAAATATCAGTGAGTTTTGGTCAAAACTCACTGATGGACCTCCCATATCTGGATTTCTGAAAACTCCATATGAATAGAGAGGGTAGAGGTAGGAGATGATGTTTTAGGTGTCCAAACATCTATATATTAGATTTCACCAATCAAATAGGAGTAGTTTAGAAATATCAGTTAGTTTTGATCAAAACTCACTGATGGACCTCCCATATCTGGATTTCTGAAAACTCCATATGAATAGAGAGGGTAGAGGTAGGGGATGATGTTTTAGGTGTCCAAACATCTATATATTAGATATCACTAATCAAATAGGAGTAGTTTAGAAATATCAGTGAGTTTTGACCAAAACCCACTGATGGACCTCCCATATCTGGATTTCTGAAAATTCCATATGAATAGAGAGGTCAGAGGTAGGAGATGATATTTTAGGTGTCCAAACATCTATATATTAGATATCACCAATCAAATAGGAGTAGTTTAGAAATATCAGTGAGTTTTGGTCAAAACTCACTGATGGTCCTCCCATATCTGGATTTCTGAAAACTCCATATGAATAGAGAGGGTAGAGGTAGGAGATGATGTTTTAGGTGTCCAAACATCTATATATTAGATATCACCAATCAAATAGGAGTAGTTTAGAAATATCAGTGAGTTTTGATCAAAACTCACTGATGGACGTCCCATATCTGGATTTCTGAAAACTCCATATGAATAGAGAGGGTAGAGGTAGGAGATGATGTTTTAGGTGTCCAAACATCTATATATTAGATATCACCAATCAAATAGGAGTAGTTTAGAAATCTCAGTGAGTTTTGACCAAAACCCACTGATGGACCTCCCATATCTGAATTTCTGAAAATTCCATATGAATAGACAGGTCAGAGGTAGGAGATGATATTTTAGGTGTCCAAAAATCTATATATTAGATATCACCAATGCAATAGGTGTCCAACCATTTCAGGCCCAATGACCCTAAAAGGCCTGATGTGTGATTTCTTCTCGATTCTTCATTATTATATTTTAATACCTCGTAGAAGTCTAAATGAATAATGGATAGCAAATTAGAACTCCTTGTAACCTCAGAAATCCACAGGAATTGAAATTTTTACAATCGGAGCTCTCTAGGTCAATCAGTGGCCTTTTGGAGTCATTGGGGCCTGAAATGGAAAATTTCAGGCCCCAATGACTCCAAAAGGCCACTGATTGACCTAGAGAGCTCCGATTGTAAAAATTTCAATTCCTGTGGATTTCTGAGGTTACAAGGAGTTCAAATTTGCTATCCATTGTTTATTTGGACTTCTCAGGTTTCTGTAGATTTCAGTTCCATTTCAGGCCCAACGTGATGTTTTCTCGGTTTTCATTATTACATTTTAACACCTTGAAGAAGTCCAAATAAACAATGGATAGCAAATTTGAACTCCTTGTAACCTCAGAAATCCACAGGAACTGAAATTTTTACAATCGGAGCTCTCTAGGTCAATCAGTGGCCTTTTGGAGTCATTGGGGCCTGAAATGGAAAAATTTCAGGCCCACGTTGGGCCTGAAATGTTTCATTTCAGGCCCAACGTGGGCCTGAAATGAAACATTTCAGGCCCAACGTGGGCCTGAAATGAAACATTTCAGGCCCCAATAACTCCAAAAGGCCACTGATTGACCTAGAGAGCTCCGATTGTAAAAATTTCAGTTCCTGTGGATTTCTGAGGTTACAAGGAGTTCAAATTTGCTATCCATTGTTTATTTGGACTTCTCCGAGGTGTTAAAATATAATATCAAAGAATCGAGAAAAGATCCTTAATATTGGGCACGTTGGGCCTGAAATGGAAACATTTCAGGCCCACGTTGGGCCTGAAATGGAACCATTTCAGGCCCAACGTGGCCGGCTGAAATATTTTTTAGTTTTAATTTAATAAAAATATTTTAATTAATTTCAATATTTTTTTGTTTTGAAAAAGATTCCATAATATTATTATCAAAATATAAAGGAACATCTTTTTATGGTCCATCTCGAAATTCGTTACTGACAAAGAGAAAGAGAAAGGGAAAGAGAATTGCATGCAGTACTTGATTGACAGTAGGGGTATAAGAGGAAGTTTACTAAAATATGTGCGCCCTTTGGTAATATTGAAACCATGGTACGCCTTTTGGTAAATACCTATTCTTGGGTACGCCCTTTGGTAAATTGCCGAATCAAGAAAGAAGGCAAATAAAATCATGCTTTGATAGTCTCATTATGTTGAGAAGATTCTTAAATGCTTCAACCATGAAGATTGCACACCAATTCATTCACCGGTAGACCCAATTGTTAAAAAATCAGATAATCCAATACGACAATTGGAATATGCTAGGGTCATAGGGTGCTTAATGTACGTAATGACTTGTACTCGACCAAATATTGCTTATGCAGTGGGAGTATCAAGTCGGTACACAAGCAATCCAGAAAGCTAACATTGGTTGGGAGTAACAAAAGTGCTCAAGTTCTTGAAACATATGAAGGACTATGGAATATGCTATAGTGGAACACCTTTCGTACTTGAAGGATACTTGGATGCTAGTTAGATAACTAACAAAGATGGCCACTCTTCGACTAGTGGTTGGATCTTTGTGTTAGACGAGGTGCAATTTCTTGCTTTAAAGGAACAGATATATGCATCATGAGCTCAACAATGGAAACTGAGTTTGTAGCACTATCATCATCTTTTAAAGAAGCGGAATGGTTGAGAAACTTTATTCATGAAGTGCCAATGTGGCCGAAGCCAGTTTCTCCCATTGCTATCCATTGTGATAACACGACCATGATTGCTAAAGCTTATAGCCAAGTATATAATGGAAAGTCTAGATATCTTAGACTAAGGTATAGCATGGTAAGAGAGTTGATCATCAATGGAGTGGTTACACTCAATTTTGTGAGATCAAAAGACAATCTCGCTAATCCTTACACTAAAGGATTAACTAAAGATATAGTGTTTAAAACATCATGTGACATGGGATTGAAGTCCAAACTCTAAGGTCACTTACAATGGAACCTCAATTCAATACTCTTCTCGGTGTTGATCTTGAATTCAATGAGTCAAAGTACGTTTAGCATGTGATCTGAACACAACAAAATAATCCCAAACGTAGTCGTGTTGATTTCCTATCAGGACAAGCAAGGTTGAACATGGAGTTCTTAACAAGTCTTGAAAATGTCATAAATGGCGGGGCCATTAAAGAGTTTGCCAAAATAAGTGTTGGAGTGGGCCCTTGCTAATGATACGGCATCCACCAAACTTGGGACTTAGTTTGGACACATTTATGAGCCCTTGGGATTATAGTGTAACGGTAGGACGATTAATCGCTATCTCAAATATCTATAATTCGATCCTCAGTTACGATATATTTATAAGAATTTTTTCTCTAAATGGGGCGCGAACATTGGGACGCTGAACTTCTAGACCGTCTATCGCGAGCGCTTCTCGATTTATCCTGACGATTGGTGAAAAAATTTATGGGATCGGATCCGTCACCCGAGGGTTAAAAAACCTCATTAATATTTTTTTTTTTTGTTTGGACACTTATGTAAGGATATGAGACCGATGTATCGAAAATATAACAATTGAGATAAAGAGAAAAATTGGGTGTGCATTAATTTACATGACTTGTCACCATGTCAATTGGTTGAAAGCGTGTCTATCAGATTGATATTGACAAGTTATAAATAGTCATCACTAAGATAGTTGTTCAATCGTGCACACCACAGTTGACGCACAATTTTTCAGTGGATTTTCTGTAATACAAAGAATTGAGCAAGTATTGAAAAATGGCGAGGATTGTAAGGAGAAGGATTTTTCAATCTTTGCGTAAAGCAACAGCTTTTGGCTGAATGGCTGTTTTTTTTTCAGTCTGTAGCGTTGCAACCCATTCGCCAAACAATATAGTTTTCCATGAGAGGTTACAACTGGCTTTTAAAAACTGAAATGGTGCAATCATTCGTGAAAGAATGTGTAAAGTTGTTCATGAAAAGCTACAACCCAATATTGAATATGGTGTTGGATATAGTGTGAGTAGAAAGGGAGATGATAAGGAAAGAAGTTTATTGTGAATGAGATTTTAGTCTCACATTAAGAGTGTGTTTGATAGCGTTTGGGTACTTCTTCAGTTCGCCATGAGCAATGAGTATTTCGTTGTGTCTGTGGTTCCGCTGTTGTATCCTGAGAGACAGACGTCCATCGGAACCTCGAAGCACCATCGGAGGAGGGCAAATTTGTTTCAAGGAAACTGCGTTACGCAGACCTCAGCAACTCTTCTAGTCCGACTCGGGAAGAGCGGTTCAGGAAAACCGATTCGAGACGTCCGATTCGGAAAACCTGCTCTGGAGATTTTGATCGGGAGATTCCAGGTCGGGAATTCCTGCCCGGGAGACTAAATTTTGCAGAAAAGATAGCTGGGGCTACTCAACAGCTATGTTGAAATTTCTATAATTTTAATTTAATTTTTTTATTAACTCTCCGAAAAATAGTGTTCCCTGTGACATATGGTTCGCGCGAAAAGGCTTGTGACTGTTCAAGCTCTATAAAATTCATCCACAAGTCTTAGAATACCTACGACTTCTATTCTCTTGTTCAATAGCAGTTCTGGAGGAAGTTAGAGAATTCAACTTTTCTTTAAAGAACCGAGAATCATCTTATCCTACAAGAATTTCTTCCTTCAATAAAGTGGAAGAAATTAGCCTAAAGGAAAGTGTCAACATGATTTAATTCTACGAACTTTTCTTTATCTTTTTGTTCACCATTTCAATACAGGAAATCTAACTTTTCTTTATCTTTTTGTTCACCATTTCAATACAGGAAATCTTCATCATTCGGACCAACTCAAATTGACTTGCCAACTCAAGATGAGGCCACATAGGTGTATGTCGATTTGAAACCAACCAGATACCAACGTATCAGGGAAATTAAGGGCAGAAGTAATTATCTTTGTTTTATACAACCTAACAACAACCATTATGAAGTGATACTGATTGATGGACGAGGAAAGGAACACAGGATGGAAATGTATATATAATAAAAAAAGATATTGCTATTTAGAGGGGTGTTAATTTGGATGGATGAATGAATTTAGATTGAATTGTAGTAAAAATATTATACAAAATTTTCAATTCGAACCGGCTTAAACCTGAATCAAATCCGAAAATTATAAACTAGAACTTGGATGGATAACCCCACCAATCTGAATAACCTGATCAACATGAGCTTAAATATTTAAATTTAAGAGTTTAATTGTCTAAACTATGTCAAAAATGAATCCGACCCGAGTCAATATAAAAAATATTGGATCTGTTGGTGCAATCTTCGTTAGGTTAGAGTTGATCTAATTTGACTAGGCTCGGGTGAGCTTAAGTTTCAATGTTTGATAATGTTGTTTGAATACTGTGTAAGTTAAGTAGATTAAGGTTGACTGGAGACATAACTAGTGAAGTCCACACGGATCGAAGAGATCGTACGCTGCCACGGAAAAAATCCTAATAGGACTAGATACATTTAGTGAGACTAGGTGAAATTCAGGTAGATCGGGAAAATCGCACGCTGTCATGCCCCTAGAGGCCCATGCTCACTCGAAAATCGGGTAGCACCTCTTCTATACGACGGACAATCTGAAACTTATACATACATTCCTCCACACACATATAAAGCTCAACCACACTCGGCTAACATCTACACAATCAGAAATAAAAGAAAACACCACAGCAACACAATTAAATAAGAGCAATGATAGAGAACGTGAAATTTTAACGTGAAACTCAACGTGAATGACGTGACACTTTTTATATACACGTCCGATTATCGCTCGGACAGTGGCGGCGGCCTCCGGCCGCCGCCCCGAATAAAACTATAACCTGGGGAGACGGGTGAACCCGTCGAGGATCGGTGTAATTGAGTTTCATGTTGGATTCACGTTGAGTTTTTCATGTTCCCAATCATTTTCCATTAAATAATTTACATAATAAATAATAATCAAAATAAATAAATTTTCGTAAACTAAAATATGGCAAATCAAAATCCAGCGGAAGCAATTAAATACACGTCTAATGAAAATCCAAATACCATCTGAAATGATAACAAAACCAAAGTGACACCAATATGACACGAGAGTACGAAGACAAATAAAAATAATACTTAAATGGGGAAATTGACAGCTGGATCCTCTCTTGGCGACACGAGATACAACTTTCAACTACCTAAAACAAAAGGAAGAACGAGGGGCGGTGAGTTTCAGGTGGAACTCTGCGGGTATAAGAATAGATAAATACATGGTATATAAAAAAGATAAAGCAAGCAAATGGAGAGAACGGGTATACAGTCTCCGGAATAAAGAATATAAACCAAATGCATCTGTATAAATAAAACATGCTTGAAAATCATGTAATATGTAGGGGCAAGATCATAAATCCCCCTAATACCTCAATAAACTGCTAATACTGTCTAGCAGATCCAGATCACATAATAAATGCAAATCATAACCATATATGCATGTCAATCAAATGTAATAATCATAGCTTAAACAAGTGCAGCAAACATAAGCAAATACACAATGAATAATATACGCATGTTGTCATGACCTGTATTGTACACACATCAACCACCGTTACACTGGGTAGGTTGAGAGGATAAGATGCAAGCGTCAAACACATGTGGCTATGCAAATAAACCATAATATCTGTGGTCCTAAATTAAAAACCGAAACACCTGTGGCTATAAAAACCCCGAAACATCTGTGGGGACTCCAAACACTTGAGTATCAATTGTTTGTACACAACTCCAACTAAACGTGGCACGATAGGAAATAAGACTGACAACATGTCTCAACCACAAGGGAGCTAGTGGTTATCGACATGCAAACAATGCTATCACCACAAAAAAAAAACTAGTGTTTTGGGATGAATTTTTGCAATGAAAAATTTTTGTCGCTGATTAGCGACAAAATGTATTTTCGTTGCATATTTGCGATAATTTTTGTGACGAAAAATTTTTTGTGGCTAATTAGCAATAAAAACTAATTCGTCGCAAAATTTGCAACAAATTTTTTTTGTTGCAAATCCGTTGCAAGATTTGTGACGAATTTGAAATTTATCGTAAATTTGTAACAAAGATTTAATTCGTCGCAAAAATATAATTCAAAACTACAGTTGAGTTTGCGACCAATTAAAAATTATCACTGAATTTGCGACGAATTTGGAAAGTCGTCGCAAATTTGGGATGAATTTTAAAATTCATCGTAAATAATAAATTTTTTTAAAAAAAATCAAAATACACTCAAAATGCCCCAGATGATGCTACAGAACTCCGAATAACATGACACAAGTTTCTACGAGTTCGTATCGACGTCCTCGTGACATAAATGACCTTAAAAATGAATTTCAACAAAAATTGTAGAGATAAAAGAAGGATTCATATCAAATTGCTTATAACAGTTTCAGACTTAGAAAATTTAAACTAAGTCATGTTGGGACCTTGTCGTTTAGCTAGAGGGGGGGGGGGCGAATAGCTACTTCTCGATTTTTTTTCCTACAAGTTGTAAGTTGTTAGTGCGCAAGCGGAATAACAAAAATTAAAACTAACAACTAAGAAAGACACATCGATTTACGTGGTTCGTGTTGGAACCCGGATGGCTAGAGAGGGGGGGGTGAATATAGCCAAACACTTGGACTTTAGGCACTTATCGAATTCTGCACTCAAACTTATCAGTAGCATAGCGGAAGAATCAATGGAAACAAAGAAGTGCAGAAAACAAAAACAGAAAACGAAGGCAAACAAACACAACTAGCAAGATCCCTAACAAGGAGGGTTTACAAGGTTCGGGGATAACTTGCCCCTACTCCTTGGCGTGCCCTTAAGGTGGGCGATCCCTTGATCGTCGGCAGATCAAGCCCCGGTTAACACAGGATAGAAGACAATCTCCTTCTCGGTGGAGAAACCTCTCCACAGCGTTTCAATCACAGAAATAGGTTTAAGCACAATGAAACACAAAGAAAGATCTTACTTAGCACTTAGCAAAGACAAGAACACAGCAAGCTCCCTCAGAGCTCCACCCAGCGACGATCTCACGCAAGAGCCTTCTCCTCGTGTCTTCTCGCTGTTGGACTCGAAGCTTCTTGTTCCTTCCTTCTAGCGCTCAAGTAATGAATGGTTGCTTCAAGATTGCAATAGCTTGCTCAAGGTGATGAAATTTCAGAACACGCAAGCAAGTTGTGGAGAACCCAAAGGCGCAGCAAGAACTCAATTCGCGAACTCTATTTCGAACTTCTGCCTCAACGAAGCTTTCTTCCGCCCTTTTGTTTCTCCACTCAGCATCAGGTGACACCATCTCTTACAGCCTCCAGTTGCTTCCCTGCCAACGCCAGCTACCACTGAGCTCTCCCTGGACTTCCTCAGCCAAGCTCCAGTCAGCAGCTCCAGCCGTTGCAACCTGAGATGGAAAACGGACAAACCTGCTCCAAGGAAAGGCCACCATTGACTCTCCTTGAGTGTTTGAATCCTTCCCTGTTACCTGTAGCTTAATCAGTGTGTTAGAGCAGTATATCACACAGCAAATCATATATCAGATGTTAAGCGCAGAGAATCGGATACGTTCAGACGCGATCAGAGCATCTGACAGTGCATTTTGAATTAAAGTGATCGGTCACCGGACCGATCAGAGAGTCTCCTGATCGGTCACCAGACAGATCAGGCTGGGTCCAGACCGATCAGGCTCCGTCCTGATTGGTCCCCAACGCTCAATTAGAAATCGCGATTTCTTTGGGACTCTCCTAGATCGATCACCAGACCGATCCCATGTTGTGGATC
The DNA here is from genome assembly GCA_024364735.1 of Boesenbergia rotunda. Taxonomy (NCBI): domain Eukaryota; kingdom Viridiplantae; phylum Streptophyta; class Magnoliopsida; order Zingiberales; family Zingiberaceae; genus Boesenbergia; species Boesenbergia rotunda. Next base: position 157,504 of record JAGFNQ010006365.1, read on the forward strand.
GATCACCAGACCGATCCACCCCTTTATCGAGTGATTTCTGATCTTCGCAGTCCAAACCTCCTGATCGGTCACCGAACCGATCAGGGAGCCTCCTGATCGGTCACCAGACCGATCAGGTCATGATCAGACAGATCAGGCTCCGTCCTGATCGATCATAGAGAGGAACCCGCGACGCTGGATCGTTCTCCAGAACGATCTGCACAGTGATCCTGATCGGTCACCAGACCGATCAGGAGCAGATCAGCAAGGGAACTCAACCTCACTGTTTGCCCCCTGATCGGTCACCAGACCGATCAGGAGCAAAGCAATGGGTGAAACGCATACTCCCTGATCAGTCACCAGATCGATCAGTCATCGCTGGATCGGTGACCAGACTGATCCACGAAGGAGCACCGTGCCAACTCCCTGATCGATCACCAGACCGATCCAGGGGCTCCAACCTAGCCCTCCAAGCTAGGGTTTCATCCACCTTAGCCCTCCAAGCTAAGGATTTTTCACCTAACCCTCCAAGTTGGGAATTTGCACCTAACCCTCCAAGTTAGGACTTTTCACCTAGCCCTCCAAGCTAGGACTTTTCACCCAACTCTTCCGGATTAGGACTTTTCCAAACCTAGCCCTCCAAGCTAGGACCTGACCCTCCAAGCCAGGACTTTTTCACCTAACTCTCCAAGTTGGGATTTTTCACCTAACCCTCCAAGTTAGGACTTTTCACCTAGCCCTCCAAGCTAGGACTTTTCACCCAACCCTTCCGAATTAGGACTTTTCAACACCTAGCCCTCCAAGCTAGGATTTTCCACACCTAACCCTCCAGGTTAGGATTTTCCAATACCTAGCCCTCCAAGCTAGGATTTCCCATACCCTGCCTGATCCCCGATCAGGACTTAATCATAATCATCATAATCATCAACCTAAACTAAAATCGGTGTCAACACCAAAACACCAATCAGGGTCAGACTGCATCAACAGTTCGGAGATGAAGCTCCTACTCCACGGCTGTCCGTAAAGTGGACGATCCCGATTCTTCAGTGGATGATTCCCCGGAGCACCTCCGGCTAGCTCTTGTCGCTCCTTGTGGGTGGAGAAACCTCACCACAATCCTTTGACATGACCTGAGCACTGGTAGGCTACTAACAGGCTTTGACCAAGCTTGTTTCGCCAAGAAGAAGTAGCCGAACACGAGCTCTCTTAAATAGAGCTTGATCCTGTTTTGACCATTACCAATCGACTGCCCTTGGGGCAGTCGACTGGTCTTCGTGAATTCAAATGTCACAACTTAGCGATTCGCATTCTGGTCGACACTAGTCGATTGCATCAGTCGACTGATCTTCCACCAGTCGACTGATCTCTCGGTGCTCTACCTCAGTCGACTGATCAATCATCAGTCGACTGTGACCTAGGTTTTCCCTTTCCGAGTACAATTCTCTCAGCACTCGAACCCTAGGATTTTCATCCCGAGTACAGTTCTCTCAGCACTCGAATCCTCACGACTCAGTTGACTCTTCACTTAGCAGCCTCGATCTGTTGCTTTCAAGCTCTCTTCGACTTTGGCTCTCGTCCCTCGGATGCATGCAAGCCCGCGGCTTGTCTCCCATGCCACCCTTCACGTATGCCTCGAAGTCCGCTTCCCTCAGCTCATCATCCCTTCTCCAGCAGCCTTAATCTATTGCCTTCAAGCACTCTTCGACTTTGGCTCTCGTCTCTCAAATGCATGCAATCCCACGACTTGTCTCCCATGTCATCCTTCACATATGCCTCGAAGTCCGCTTCTCTCGACTCATCGTCCCTGCTTTGTCCACAGTCCCTCAGATGCATGCAAGACCTCGACTTGTCTCCCATGCCATCCTTCACTGGCCCCGAAGACGTCCAACTAAGTCTATGTGTATCTTGCAAACCTGCACACTCACATACACATATTAGATCAACATGAAACTCTAACATAATCATATTGACACACACATCAAAACTCATGATCTACCCGATCAAACTTGGGTCGATTGCCCCAACAATCTCCCCCTTTTTGATGTGTGGCAATATGTTTAAATTAGGTGCAAAAACAACAATAACAATAGCAATTGAAAATTAAAGATATAGTAATTTAAGCAGTATAAACAAATGCATACTCCCCCTTAACCTATGCCCTCCACATAATTTTTAATTTTCCATAACCACAAGTTATGTTAAACACTAACTCCACAAGTTAAGTTGAAACCTAACTTAAAACCACAAGTTCTCCCCCTTTGACACCATCAAAAAGATTGCCCCAAGCAACACCTACCATTGGTATCAATGAGAACACCTTCCTATTTCTGAAAAACCCCCAGAAATAAGAAAATAACAGAACCAGTCGACTGCCCAGTTCCCAGTCGACTGGGGCATGCAAACCACAAACCTACAGAAAGATCAGTCGACTGCCCCAAGGGCAGTCAACTGATACCCAACAGTCTGAATTTTTTCAACCGAAATTCAGAAACTCCTAACAAATTTCATAAAATTCGAAAATTTTTGAAATTTTGCAAGCATATTTCTTATGATGTATTCTATCCTAGAAAAATATAGTTTTGTGAAAATACCAAATATGCTTGACTTTGTGACACAAATTCCAATTCTTTGAAAACCTCTTCTTTGTATCAACTTTTCATTCTAGATTTGAAACCAGTCTATCCTATACCATTTAAAATATAGAAATGTTTTCAAATCTCTCTCCTTTTCTCTTTGTGACACAAATTCCAATTCTTTGAAAACCTCTTCTTTGTATCAACTTTTCATTCTAGATTTGAAACCAGTCTATCCTATACCATTTAAAACATAGAAATGTTTTCAAATCTCTCTCCTTTTCTCATATAAGTCCTTAAGACAAAACAAGTGATAAAAACTCCTCCTTTATCCCATAAACCCTTGATAGAAGATATATTGAAAATTTTCATACAACCATAACATCAAGATAATAACATATCATATGAGCAATATAAAATCATGAATTAAAAGTTCATATAAGCAATGCCAAAACATAAATAAGTACTACAAGGGCCAAAGCCCCGAAATCTCCAAATATTACAATGTGAAATGTAGTGTTTGAGAGAGAATAAAAATTTCCTAAGCTAAATACACTCTCAACACCATAACCACCAACTCATGTTGAGCCTACATATCATCGCCTGGAGGAGGAGGAGGAGGAGGAGGAGGAGGAGGGGCCTGATACATAAGGTTCCAGTGCTGCATCATGTCATACATGTCATCCTGTCGCTGCTGGAACCTCTGAAAGTGTTCCGTGAGACCGTGAAACTCCCCCTGAATATCAACCTGTCGCTGCTAAACACTCTGGAGGCCCTCCCTAAGTCCATGCATCTCTGTCTCTAGTCGGGAGAGTCGCTGCTCTGTCACCCCAGCAGGAGCAGCAGCAGGAGTAGCCTCCTCATCATCATCAGAGCTGGAAGAATCCTGACGATGATGCCAGACCAGCACTCCCTGCTGATGGAATGTTTTCGGTGTGCTAGAGGGGGGGTGAATAGCACTTTGTCGTTTGTTTCTCTACAAAGTCATTAGCGCAGCAGAAACAATAATATGCAAAATAAAATAAACAATGCTAACAACCTGATTTACTTGGTATACACCCCGGATGGGTGACTAATCCAAGAATCCGTCGGTGGATCAATCCCCGGATAGACTCCGGCTAGCCCTCGTCGCTCCTTGTGGGTGGAGAAACCTCGCCACAATCACAATCAAAGCTCTGAGCACAAAGACTACTATCTTGCCTTTTACCAAGACAAGATTCGTCAAAGAAGATAGTATGAAATGAGCCCCTTTAAATAGGGCTCGAGTCTGAAACAGCCGCTACCAGTCGACTGCCCCTGGGGCAGTCGACTGGTCCCACTCATATTCGACCGTTACAGTACAGCGTTCGAATCTGCCAGCTATTCCAGTCAACACCAGTCGACTGCCCCTTGGCCAGTCGACTGGGACACACCTAAGCCTAGGGGTTTACTCCCGAGTACAAGTCTCTCCGCACTCAAACCCTCCCGGCTTAGCCCCTGAGTACACACACTCATACTCAGATCCTTACAACTTAGTTGACTCTTTACCAGCAGTCTTGACTGTTGCCTTCACGCCCTCTTCATCTTCGTCCCTCGTCCCTCGGATGCACACGCAAACCTCCAACTTGCCTCCATGCCATCCTTCACGTACGCCTCAAAGTTCGCGTCCCTCGGCTCATCATCTCTGCTATCCAACGGTTCCTCGGATGCGCACACAAGCCTCCAGCTTGCCTCCATGCCATTCTTCACCTGAAGACATCAACCAAGTCCATGTGTACCTGTACACCTGCACACTCGTGTACACATATGAGAACAACACAAATCCTAACTTAACCATATTGCCCACACATTAAAATATCATAATCCTCTAGATCATCTCAGGGTCGATTGCCCCAACACCTACCGCCTCTCGATCCCAGCCAAGGAAAGCTGCCAAGAGTCAATCTGATCGTAGTCCTTTGACAATTGATATACCTGACCCCTAGTGGTCCTAATACCTCTAGACAAAAAGAATTCGGTCAAAATATGACTGAATGACATGTATATCTTCCTATCGACGCTATGCGAAAAATGGACAATAGATGCGAACACATGGCGGCCAATGTCAATGTCTAACTTCCTCTCTAATGCATACATCATCACCAAGTGAGGTAGTCGAATCTTTGACCTCCCCTTGGTGACAATAGGTAGAATGCAGTTTAGGATGATTTTATACAAGACATTGCTAACTGGACTCATGCGCCTAGCTATGAAGATACGCTGTAGAGGAGGTCGAGGATTATTAAAATAATTATGATAAATTTGATCGATGGTGACATTGGGTAAGGTTAATGGCTCAGTGACAGTGGGGAAACATATGAATGAGTTATCGGAAGCCCTACACCCTAAAAATGACCCTAATAATGCAAGTGTGAAATAAATGGTAACTCCTTGTACCATAGACTCATATGTCCCGTCATCGGGACTACTACATGTGAGGTTTGCGTAAAACTCCTTGCATAGGTCAATATTGACATAACGCTGACAGTAGACTAGTTTCTCTAACCCAAAATGTGTGATTATCTCAATAATGTGGGGAGTGATCTCTTGGAATTATGCTTGATTGAGATATCTACAGTTCATCAAAATGAAGTCAGCATTGTTAAATATCTGTCGGTAAGCCTCGAAATGGAACCAAGGTGCCTCATGATCTAGGGATTGCTGTTGAGATGATGCCTTACCAACCCTCTTCTTTCCCCTAGCCCTAAATGCAACCACCATATGCATGTACCAAAAATGACCAAATCAAGAGGAAAAAGTAATGTAAACATGCACAAATTGAAGAGTTAGTCATGAATCACGAATCAAATGATAAAAATAAGGCAAATGATCCATTACCGTTTCTCTGGTAGTTGCATGATGGTGAATGATCGAGATTGACTTACGGAAGATGTTTTTCTTGCCCTAGACTTGGATCTAAGATGAACGGAAGGCTAGGAACACGATTTTAGGACCTTGGGAAGGCTTGGAGCAGTTGGGGAGGTTGAGGGAGAAGAGAAATCACAAGGGGCGGCGCTGAAACCCTAGGTTCGATCGCCCCCCGCGCGGCTGTTCTTTTAAAAGATTCCCTGCATCAGTCGACTGCCCCAGGACCAGTCGACTGATGAACTAAACAGGAAGATGAGTCGACTGATGGGGGATAAGTTGACTACTGTATTGAATAACCTAGTTTCTGATTTAAACTGGACCAGTCGACTGCCTCTGCATCAGTCGACTGGTACCCTATATTTCAGCATTTCTAACCTAACTTCAGAAATGCACCATAAATTCCACAAATCTCCAAAAATTCTCTAATTTTATGGAGAGATTTGTGGTACCTGTGCCTACTTGGGAAAAATACATTTACCCATGTATCTACACCAATTCCAAGATTGACACAAAACTCAAAATTATCTAAATGGTTCAATTGAACCTTGACCTAAAGTCCTATTTTTGATCTCTCCTTGATGTATCTTCTCATCCCCAACCTCAATGTATCCTTAGCATTGAATTATATGACATTTCCACATTATGTAATGACCCGGAAAATTTTCTTAATATTTTCTTTAAAATATTAAGCATGTCTAGATAATTTTCCAAAGGATCTAGAAATATTAATACGAACCTTAGCCTAGAAACCCATGATTTTCTCATTTAGATTGAGAAACTAAGTACTAATGGGCCTTATATGGACTTCTAGTGCCATTATTATGAGTGGATTTTAGGTAGAAATTAATATAAAAAAATAGATGGATTTTAATGAGAAATATTAACATAATTATGGGGGAATTTTTAAGAAATTTTCGAAAATAATAGGAAATGAAATAAAAATAAAATAGAAAAATTAGTGCATGCACCAAGGATTGAACCTTGGACCTCTAGTACAACCATGCATGCACTAACCAATTCACCTAGCAATGGAGTGCTATGAGGGAATGAAGTGGATATTAGTTAAGGCGAAGGAAATGAAGAGTCATCAAGGGAAGAGACACCATGACTCTTCATTTACCCCTTTTAAAGTGATATAAATATGGAAAGGAAGTTACAACTTCCCTTCTCCTCTTCATTTCTTCTTCCTCCTTGCTTTGGCCGAAAACTCAAGGTGCTCTCCCCCTTAGGAAAAGTTCCACCAAGGGCTCTATTTTGGAAGATCTAGGTTCTCTTCCAAGGCTACAAGGGCAAGGAAGGTTCAAGTGTCAAAGGGATTTCTATTTTTCCTTCTTCTTTAAGGTCTAAAAATCGAAGACAACCCAAGGTAAAACCCTCTCACCTGTGGTATGATAGCTTTCAAAGTTATTTGTCATGATCTAAGTCTTATTGGCATGATATGTTGGAAAAATCCATGAAAAGGGCTCATGAAGGTTTCGGCCAAGGCATGTTTTGGGCTAGAAATCATGTTAAGGACTTGATTTATATTTGCAAATGGTTACCTATGATAGGTGAAGTATAAAAGCATGATGTTTGAAGTTTTATGGCACCCTAAGAACGCCTTAGGGTTTCGGCCACCTTCAAGATTAGGGTTAGGGTTAATCTTAAATTCTCCAAGCATGCTTAGTATGTCTTGCTATGATATAGTATGGATGAAAGTAGTGATTTGTATGAATTTTCTATGGGTTTGTTACCCCTATAGGTTTCGGCCAAATCATGTATTAGGGCTAAGGCTTAGTGTTAAGTCCATTCAAGGGTGCAAGTGGTCTTCCATGGCATGATATGCAAGGTATAGGATGTTAATCTTAACCTAAGCAAATTTTCTATGGATTTATACCTCCTTCAAGTTTCGGCCAAGACCCAAACCTAGGGTTTGGATTGGGTTAAGGTCTTACGAATTTATGTTTCTAAGTTACCATGATGCTAGTAAGTAATTAAGCATGAAGTAAGGATCTTTATGTTACAAAAATCTTAGTTATGTGTGGTGTAATATGATTTTGTATGTTAGATTCTAGGTGATGCTTGACTCATGAACATTTAGATCATATACCATGAATGTATGTAATTTGATGTAGGATGTAAGTTATGATAGATAGAATGATGCATGTATAATGATAAATGTTTATAATAGATTATGGTTTATGAAGGTATATGTATGTGTTAAGGTAAATGCCATGAACCCTAGTAGTATGAGTCATGTTTATATGTAGCTGACCATCCATGCTTTATGATGAATACTAGAATTATGTATGCTAGATGAAATGTATCATGTATGAAGTACATGTTTATTTATGTATTATGATCATGCAAGTTTTACGAACCAAGATAATGTTTATGGCTAAAATACATGATTATGCATGTATGTCCTATTATGTGAATAAAGAATGATAAGTATGAATGAAGAAGATGGTTATGCCTTAAGTATGAATGAAATAAGTATGAATGATAAGTATGAACGATGAAGGCATAACGATGATATGAAATAAGTATGAATGACAAGTATGAATGATGAAGCATGCATGTTTATTTTTATGAATGGGGCTTGTACCAGACCGAAGTAAGGGTCCAAGGGATGGGTACCTTAAGAACGCCCCGGTTCTGGACTACCGAAGCTGTCCACGGTTCTGGCACTACCGAAGCTGTGCAACAGGGATGGGCACCTTAAGAACGCCCCGGTTCTAGGACTACCGACTATGTTGTCCTTACCCTAGTAGGTTGAGGCTAGCTACCTCATATTTACTTAGAGATGCGCGCTTATGATGTATGTATGTGGTACAAGTCGGGGACCCCAATGATGTTATGTTTATGTTAAGCATTTAAAAGTATGGTTTTAAAACTAAGCATCCTTATGTAGTAAATGCATTTGACTCATTCATACATCCATGTTATGCATCGCGCCAGGGTAAGTATATTTTATGTTTGTGTTTATGCTCATATCTTATGCCTTATGTTCATGTATGCTAAGAATTATGTCATGTATAAGTATGCTTATGTTCATGTATGCTAAGAATTATGTCATGTATAAGTATGCTTATGTTCATGTTTGCTAAGAATTATGTCATGTATAAGTATGCCTTATGTTCATGTATGCTAAGAATGATGTCATGAAGAAGTATGTTTTATGTTCATGTATGCTAAGAATTATGCTATGATAAGTATGCCTGATGTTCATGTATGCTAAGAATTATGCCATGTACAAGTATGTTTCATGTTCACGTAGGGATGTTCATGTTCATGTATGTTAAGATTTATGTCATGCTAAGTAGGTTGTAGATCTATGGTGACGTTAAGAATCATGCTATGTTAGTTGTTCATATGCTTATGACTTATGCCATAACTATGCTTATGTTTATGTTCGAAGTTATGATACGTCAGATACTTGATATGTTTATGTTTAAGCAACGTATGATTTTAGTGAGTAGGAAAAGGGTTTTACTAAGCCTATGTGCTTATAGTTTTATTTTCCTCGTACCGCAGATCAAGCAAGAGGTTATTAAGGGAAGCCGCAGGAGAGGCAGAAGCATGTGTGTGTGTGTAGCAATGACTTGGCAAAAGATTCTTATATTCACACATAATGCATGTCTTGGGTGTGAAAATGTTTTCTTAAATTTTATGCTATGTTTTATGGTTATGACTAATGGGTGACTTAAGACTCATGATGCTACGTTTATGGATAAGTACATACTACTTATGACGATTATGAATAAGCTATGGAATGGTTAAGTCATGATGCCATGTATAGATGTTTCATGTGTTTAGTTGCATGGTTAAAAGCATGTTTAGAAAAAAAATGATTCCGCTGCATTAAGATGTTCTCTAAGTCCATGTATGTTTAGCGTAACGACGCCTTTCTCGCCACACCATAAGGGGTGGGAAAAAGGCGGGCGTTACACATTAAGACCCCATTTTCATGAAATATAGCTTCACTGTCATATTTTTGCATGATACCTTACTTTTAATGTGCCAAATCCCTAGGATTAAGACTCAACTTTGTCTCCACATCCTTTGGCACATCCCACAATTCATCTAGTCCTTTTGAAGAAACCCTCTGGAGATCCATTGACCATGAATCCCAACTCGACTCCTAGAGCTCCCCTTTGAGCTCTTAGCCTTAGTCACCTCCCTAGGTGACTCATTTATAATTACAAGGCAACACATGTGTACCTCCAGTACTTCTTGACCTAAACACTTTCTTAACTCTATACACCTTATCCTTGTTTAAATTCTTCTTCTCTCCTTTAAATGGCTCCCCCTTGCCATTTTTGACCTTCCTCTTGCCAATTTTGGCCTTCCTCTTGCTATAGTCATATGACATCCTTGCATATGACTTTTCCATAGCATTTGATCTACTAGATTGGTATCCTAGACCCGATCTATCATTTTCAGGGTTTTGACTACCCGACACCATGCCTAAGCCCTTAGATCCACTAATGAATCTTTCTAGGATTTTATCTAATTTGTCAAGATTTGCCCTCAAAGCTTGATTCTCCCTTTCTAGATTTTTAACCCTAGCATCACCATGTCCATCTTGGACATTTCTAGATCTACCCATTTGTCTAGGCATATGTCTCCCTTTCTTTGCATTAATGTCTTGATCCTTAGGTCTAAAACTCCTAGGTTTATCATGATACATAAATTCCTTAAGGTTTTGAGATACAACATTAACCCTATTCTTATCACAATATTTAAAACTAAAATTATGTATGGATAAATAATTCTCATTATTATTTCTAATATGCAAAGGTAAATAATTTTTATTATTTCTACCACACATAGCGGAGTTTGGAAAAAGCTTAGAGTTAGGGATTATCTTCCTTACCCATGTAGCTCCCCCTTGATATGAGCTCTTCTTCTTCTCCTTCTTCTCCCACTTCCTCAAATGCTCCAATTTCTTGAATTCTTCCTTCCTTAAGCATTTGGTGTAAAATACGTGCAAAAAAAACCCAAGCCAAAAAATTATTCAGAGATTTATTAGACAGCTTCTAGGGTTTCTAGGCCTATGGTCTAAATTTTGTGGGTTTAATTGGAGTAAACCCGTAACTTTTAAGGAGTGGAGTGAAAGAAAGCCCAAACTGAGGGTCTAGGTTGGATTGTTGGAAGTTTGGAGGGGTTTTATTGATAAAACTCAAAACTAGGGGTGAAGTTTTAGTAACTTAAAGGTCAAGGGTTAAGTTGCAAAAATGCCACTTATAAACCCTATTTCCTCTCCTCCTCTTCATTCGCCAGCAGCCTTCGCCCGACGCCCCATTCCTTTCCTCCTCCCTTTCGATCGAGCGATGGGCGCCACCACATCGCCGGATCGGAGGATTCCGACGCTTGATCACGAACCCATCTCTTCCCTGCCTTCATCTTCCACCTCCCCATGCGTGGTCGTGTTGCAACGTCAAGAGTTAGTCTATGGTGGGTTCGCGACGTCGGGTACATGCTAATGGCGAAAGGTGGCTAAGGGAGTGAGGAGGAATCATTGGGGAGAAGGAGCTATTGTGGCAGCCTTTGTGTGATTGTTGATCGTCGGAATCCGGAGCAGGGGAGTTCTATCGGTGCCAAATCAGGTAAGGTCTACTTTGGTTTAGTGCTATCCTTGGATGAGTTGTTCTTGGAGGTTTATTAGGGTTCGATTTTGGGCTTGGTTGATTTCCTTTGATCTTCAAATGGAACTGTGAGCCACAGATTGGTTTTGGGATCACGAATTGTAATTGTTTCTATCTGTGTTATGTTTGGTAGGCTACAACTCAAATCGGATTGGATGTTTGGATTGCCCATGGGCTCTCTGTGTTAGACTTGGTGATTTGATCTATTTTAGGATGCTCTAGGTATCCATGAGATCTGATCTTGGAATCTTTCGGGATTTTGAGTTGGTTTCGAATATTGCTTGGGTTTGGATGTTTTGGATATGTTCTAAACTGGTTTCTATCATGTGTTCTCCTTTGTTAAGGATTTTGATCTGAGGTTGAAGGGTTTGATACTATGCCGTGAGCTTCTTGGAGGTGGCTGGAGGTTTGGTTTTGCTCCTTTGGTCATAAGCTTCAAGGTGGAGATTTGTCATGGTTTGTTTGGAGATTAAAGTATGGATTGAGCTTTACGGTATGTTTAGAGTTTGTCAAATGTACTGTTCAATGTGTTTGTGGAATTGTCATGTGTGCATCTATGTGAAGTAGTTGGATTAGTAATCAATTTGGTGTCTTGGTTCATTTATGAGGATCGATTGGGCTAAGGTTTAGTTGTCTTATTAACTTTAGTAATGTCTACAAGGTTGGATTTTTGAGGATTGTCTAATTATGGTGTTATTCACCGGGATTTGATCATATCTATTTTAGTATTCTACTTAGATAATTGTCAGTTGGTTTGTGAATTTTGTTTAATATCGAATGGTGCTTGTGGACGATTGGTTGAGTTTAGGTCAATTTGGCCCGTGGCTACCCAAGTAAAGGAATAGTTTTGGTTAATGTTGTGAGGATTGGGTTGACCTCTTGTAATAGGATAGAGGTAGGATTAAAATATAATTTCAGTTATTAAGCTAAACTTGATACGATTGGGTAACTAAGAGTTGATCATTTAATTAAGTTTAGTTAAATGATTAAGATGATTAGGATAGCTACTTGAATCGATTAATAGTTAATTAGTTGTTGGCTCCACGTAAATAGTTATCTAATACGTCCTTTGATACATGACACTGATCGATTTGCGTTGGACTTCTTGGACGGGAGGTTCTCATTTGATACAGACTTCTACTTTGAGGCGGGTACCTCTGAGTTATCTCTTTTGATATTGTCATATTGCTGTGCATGGTTGGTTATAGATAACAGTAAGTTTATACGTTATATCTGCCTTAGTATTCCTCTACTTGACATTTGTTGCTTATTCTTGAGATGATTTTCCTTTAGTTTCATACAGTCTCGATGGTTTCCATGTGTATATACGTGCATAGATGTAGTGATATGTCCTCTTGCATTTGACATTGATGAATCACTAGTTACATTTTCAGTATACCTAGTAGGTTACTTGTATCCCATGATATAGGATTCAAACCTATACCTAGCACACTGAGATGATAGGTGAGGACTTGGTGGATGTTGTATGTGTTAGTGTCATGCACCATCCTTGCATCGTTGCATGCTGACAATCATCGGCTCCTATGTAGTCTGAGCCCATCGCCAGTTACATGAAGATATGCACACACATCCACTCAGGGGTAGTGGCTGTTGGATCGAAGAAAATGATAGAGGGGGGGGGGGTGAATATCGTTTAAAAACTTTTCGGACTATGAAAGAGCAAATACGCAGCGGAAAGAAATAAATTGCACAAGAACACAAGTCAATTTTTTACTTGGTTCGGAGTCGCGGTCGGCTCCTACTCCAAGGCCCACGGTCCTTGACCGTTTACTTTGGGCAATTCTATATTCGGAAAGATTCTTATAGATTGAAAGTACAGATATAGAATTTGAAAACTGAATTACAACACTTTCGTAAAATGAAACTTTACCGACGCCCGAGATGGATCGAATTCCGGAGCAGAGGGTCGTCATCGGCGCTGAAATCTCGAAATGGAACTTTGCCGGAGTGCAGCGCGAGAGCGAAAGTGTTTGGAGTGTTGGAAAGAATGAATGTCGAAGACTTGGGGTTGAGCCCCTTTTATAGTGCCCATGGGGGCGCCTGATCCGTTGGGGGCACCTGACATGTGCCTTCACCTACGAGAACCTCAATCCGCAGCTGGGTCAGCGCTTATCCCCTTCGATTCGGCACCTGGTCTGACTGGGGCTCCCGGGACCTCTAGGGCGCCTAGGTTGACCTGGTCCATTGACTTCGTGGCAGATTTGCTTCGATGACCGCTTTGGCTTTGACATTGGGCGCCCGAGACCTCCTGGGCGCCTAGCCCAGTGTGGTTTCGAAGCAGTCTTGCTTCTTGGCAGTTTTTGGCCTTAACCTTGGGGGCCTGTGACCTCCCGGGCGCCTAGCCCAGTGAACCATCCCACTCCTTTGGGGCGTCTGAGCTGCAAAAACACAATCCTTCGGCCCCTGCAACCAAGGTTAGTTCTAAAACAAACCAAGCAAGAGTGTTAGTCATTATTTACAGTCGTAGCTGTCTTAGTTCTGACTTCGAGTCTCCCAAATGGAATCCTAGGTCGAACCGAAGCCTAATGTTCCCTCCATGGGGAACGCGTCCTCACCTACTCCTCTCGGGAGAATTTACCTTTTTGCCAACCGGCTCCTCCGGTTGGACTTTTGCCCAGCTTTACTCACCAGGTCTTCGTGCCCAGTCCACGACCAGGACTTAGTGCCCAATTTCTCGAACCAGGTCTTCGGTGCCCAGCCCTCGGCCAAGACTTAGTGCCCAATTCCTCGAACCAGGTCTTTGATGTCCATCCCTCGGCCAGGACTTAGTGTCCAATTCCTCGAACCAGGTCTTCGGTGCCCAACCCTCGGCCAGGACTTAGTGCCCAACCTTACGTCAGGACTTAGTTGTCTAGTGTATCTAGGACTTTTCCTGCACAACTTGAGTAACATCGTTAGATTACCAATAATACTTAACTTTGAACCCTTTGCCAATATCAAAACAAGGTTCGATATGGTGCTTCCGGCACCAACAGTGGCTACCATAAAGTGTGTGCATTTGCCATATATTGCTCCGCACGACCACTATGTGGAGTGTGGTTCCGGTGCGTGGTAGCAGCCAAGGATCCCTTCTCGTCCTGAGACACGAGAAGATTAGAGCGAGGCTCCCCCATTGCTTGGGGTAGGAGGGTGTCCTCCGCCACCATCTTGTCCACTCGGTCACTCAGGAGCAGTAATGGCAGGGGTGCGTACAGTTGTCATAACCCTACCCACGCGGACGTTCATTTATGATAAGTGGGCGGTGTCCCGACTGGTGTTAGGGGGTGACATATGTCATTGCACCATGTGCATATTTTGCATCGTGCATTGCTTGCTGCATTTGATTAATTGCTACATTTTCATTGACATGCATATACAGGACACATGTTTACCTTGGATTATGTGTTGTACTTATTCTATAGGGGTTGTTTCCATCACCCTATAGGATAGATGGATTCTGGTATGTACTTACCTTCAGTATCTTCAGTGTATGCATTTTCAATTGTACATATGAGACTGAATCAGCATGACTCTTATTGTTAGTATAGCTTACTATGCATATCTGTTTAGGTATTCACTGAGTTCATTTGGACTCACACCGTTGCCTATGTTTTTATTTCAGGTTGAGATACTTGGAGTCACCAGAAGAGCTCAGCAGCCAATCCCTACCCATCGCGACGACATGGTTTTGTTATGTAATTGGCAATGCTTTTGTTTCACATTTCTTTTAGCGATTTGTATATGTCTTGTGAGTGTTGTTGTGTGCCCTAAGGGGGTTTTATGTATTGGTTGTTTTGTCGTAAGTCGGACTGGTTTGCAGTCAGGTGTGGTTTATTATGTTTTATTGTTATAGTTATCTTGCTTTTATGTTGTGTCTATATATATTTTGAGGCCTGAGGGTAAATTATTATTGTGTGTGTTGTATGTACATGTAAATTGTCCTCCGTACAGGGGAGATGCTGTCCAATTTTCTATTGTATCAGCGGCTCCCAGNCCGAGGAAAGTGAACTGGGATTTCAAAGCTTGATTTGAAGAAGAAATAAGAGGACTTCGTTGAAGGATTCTAATCTCATGAGCTTCCAATCTTCCTTACAAACTTTCCAAGGACAATAGTGAAGGATCTTGTGATTCTTCAATAGCGACTACCACATGATCAAATTTACTTGATAGACTTTGCAAAATTTTCTCCATGACCCTTTGGGTTTCCATGATCTCCATTTGATGCCATTTGATTCACAATAGAATCAGTTCGTGTGAAGTACTTTGAAATTTTTTCATTATCTTTCATCTCTAATTTTTTCAAAATCTACTCGTAGAGACTGTAAACATACCTTTTTCACTTGGTCTTGGCCGGAATAAGTTGTTTGTAGACTCTCCCATGCTCTTTAAGTGGATGCTTTTGAAATCCTTTCATAAACTGAAATTTCAAGGGCTTGATAAATTCGAAAAAGAGTTTTTCCATCCTTTTGCTTCTTGGTCTTCAAAATATTTCATTGTGGTTCGGCTAGCTGATCTTCCTCCTCTGGTACTCCTTTAACAACACTTCACAAGTCTTGTGATTCAAGATATAACTTCATGAGAGTGCTCCAATAGTTAAAATTTTCACCATTGAATCGAGGAACAAGAGAAGCGAGATTGTTGGCCATAGCTTTGATACCAATTTGTTGGTAGGTTTACCAAGGAACAAAGTATAGTTAGAGGAGGAAGAAGATTATGAGGGAGCTAAGCTTTTGATTTTTTTTTTTTTTTTACTACAATACAAAATCATTACAAGTTCTTCCCTTTTTGTAGACATTTGAATGTCTTGGAAATCAAACCAACATTAAAGAAAAGACATTGATTAAATGACTTGGAAGAATGAAAAGGCTTCTTGGGAAGCTGAATGACTTGGAATAATGAAAAGACTTCTAGATCTTCTTGGGAAGATAATTTTGGTTTAATCCATCAGAAACCTTATATTTTATATGCTTTTTTGGATGAGAAATTGCCTAAAATTTAATTACTTGTTCATTCAACTTGTTTCATTCTTGTGGACTATTATCTCTCTCTTTTGAAGTCCTCCAGCTACCTACCATTTTGCTTTTCCAGTTCAAACTGAAGAAACAGGACCTCAAAAATGGGAATTGTTGCCTTTCCTGGAAAATGAGAAAGATCTATCTTGCAATATTATTAGAATATCAGTGACTGCCATTATTTTGGGTTTACAGCAAACTCAGGATTACCAATTGAGTTGAATGGGGCTATCTAGATTAACAATTTGGTTGTTTTCACTCAAGAAAAATTACGAAATTTAAGATGATGGAATGCAAAATTTGGCTACATTGGACTACACGAGACATACATAGTAGGTTCTAAAAAGTTAATAGGTAGGTGGATCCAACTTGCCTTCTTGTTGAGAAGGAAATTATAAGAAATTGTTTTTATTTTCACTCTCGTTTTACAATTTGCTTATCACCTTGTTTGTTCTGTTCTGCCATGGTCTTTTGTCTTACTATTTGTATATCATCTTCTGATGATCATTTGCATCCATATACTCATTCTGTGTACCCTCGTTCTATTATTATATCCTGAAGACGGAATCGATAAATAAAATCTGATTGGGATCTAATGTCAGGGTTCTGAAAGGTGTTATTTGACTTCTATCACATGCAAATACGCTTTGATTAGCTTTACAAAATTGTTTGTCGACAAGGAGATGCACACCCATGGGTTTATTACTATAGTTGGCATCCATTATGGATTGGTGTTCATGACTATTCTTGTGATGGGTATGTGCAAACCCATTGTTGAAACTTACTCTCTGATCTTTATGCCTGGGTATCCTTGTGATGGGTATTTTTACATCGTCGTTGTCATTATTAAGCGTGTTTGTTCCAACTATTTGGGTTGCTACAATAATCTTACTTCTTCATTGAACTCTGCCAGGTCAAAACACTCAATGCCCTAGCATCACCAAAAGTAGGGTTACACGAAGAATAGGGTTAATATTCATGTTTAACTTTGGTTATCTTAGCCCAACACAATCCTCAACCTTTTTCGTCTATGCTCAGCATGCCAATTTTATATCAGAAGACAAATATGCTCAGTATCATTTACATTTCTGCTAGTATTTTCATATTCAGTCACGATGGACGACCTGTTAAAAAGAGATTTTATAACATGTAGCTAAAGGGATTGTATCCTGTAGTACCTCTATTCATTTCAAGAGTAATCAAATAACTAATTGAAAATTTATACTATAGAACTAATGCTATCTCAATTCAGGTGAAACTGATGCATGAAGCTGGTTATGAGCTCGGAAACTTGGATGCAACTTTAATTCTTCAAAGGCCAAAGCTTAGCCCACACAAAGAAACTATCAGGGAAAATTTATGCAAGCTGCTCGGAGCACACCCGTCAGTCGTAAATCTGAAAGCAAAAACCCATGAGAAGGTCGACAGTCTTGGAGAAAACAGAAGTATTGCAGCACACACTGTGGTTCTTCTTATCCAGAAGTAAATCTTATATGAGGCATCTCAAGATGAGGTTTATTCGGCGATACTAGAACTATTGATCATAGTTGTACCTTTTGTTGCATCATTTTGTTTCTTTACTGCACAATATTATTCTTGTAATGCCTGACATTGTCTGAATTCTTTACATTCTTGAATAAAATACATTTGAACCTTCTATCATTTATCCTCTACGATGTTAAAATTGTTGTTTGCACGAAAGAAGATCAACACTTGCATCTGAAAATTCCACATGCTGCTTCTATTTGGTCATGTTTTGTGGTGTTACTTAAAACAGTAGTTCAATATGTTTGTTAAATCTGATTTCTTGCAAAATTTTATACAACAACAAAATCCCCAATTCATGAAGCAAATAATTCAAACTTCGGAGTACTTATCATGGAAATCATACTTAAGATCTTCAGTTGACTGCTCAAACCCAACGAAAGGAGGATGCTTTTGTTTGGCAATTTCATCATGTGTGTTTGTTGGTTCTTTGTTAACTCCTTTCTTCATGTCAATCAAAATTCAAAGTGGCTTTAAAAGATCAACTTTAATCCAAATTTAAAATCAACGACTAGGCTGTTCAATCGGAACAAAATTTATATAAAACGGTTCTTCATTGAATTGTCTACGGAAATTTGTAGAATCACCTAGATGAAGTTCCAGAAGAAATATAGATGAAGTTTCGGACATGTACCTAATTTTGAAAATGACAAAATCATATAGTCATTTCGCCTTTTTACATCTTTTACCGTTCTCAATTGACTGATTTAATAATCAATTGATAATGATTTCGTAGCTGTGTAACATTCCATCAATTGATTGTTGTAGTATATCAATCGATTAGTAACATTAATTCGATCGAAAATTAGTTGAAAAAATCAATATTTTCAATATAGTGTATTAAATTAATATTTGAGAACATAGATGTATTTAGAATATTTAAACGAGTATATTAGTCTTAGTTTAGAGTAACTTAATTTTTTAGGTCCATCAATCAATTTTAAACAAAATCGGCCGATGAATTTATGTTATTTAGAAAATAAAAAATTTGATATTGTCTGACAGAGCAGAGTCCTAAGAAATCATTTATGATGTTGATTAATGAATATCATCGTTGTAGCACTTATAATGAATAATGAACCTTTGATAAAAAATTTTCGTGTTGAGAATGAGTTGAAAAAAAATCATTGCTCTCAATATAATGTGTCAAATTAATATTTGAGTGCATATATGCATCAAGAAAACTTAGACAAGTAAATCAGTCTTGATTTGGAGTGATTTAGAATTTTCTAAGTCCATCAATTGTTTTCGTCAAAAAGTGGTTGATGAACCTAGACAACTCCGAATTACTGTAAACCAAGACATTTGTACTTGTTTAAGTCTCCTTAATACATTTATACCCTCAAACATCAATTTGCTACATTAGCCTCCACGGGCTGGCGTATTTGGTTTATGCAAGAGTGTTGCTGCCAATAGGCGGGGTTGATTCTTAGCGGGTATAGAATGTTATGCTGATTGTTTCAACCCCTCTTTGCATTTGCTGATGTTACAGGGCAAAGTCACCCCCTTTTTACATCCCTTCTTGACAATGGGGGACTATCTTGGAGGGACTGTCGAGGTGACAATTTTAGATTTTGCTATTAATCAATTTGAGACACTAGATTAAGAACAGTGATTTTTTAGACTCATTTCCGATTGAATTGCTATTACCATATAATAAAGAATAAAGTCTAATGACATAGAAAAATATATATAGCCGACCCACTTAGTAAGATAAACTTGGTTATTGTTATTTTCGATCGAGTTACTATAATAAATTGATTACGATACTATAATAATTGATTGCTGATATGTTATACTACCATAGAATTATTCCCAATCGATTGATAGATCATAAATAATTAAGTAAAATTAGAAAATGGCTATGCGATTGTCATTTTTAAATTTAGGTGCATGATTTAAATATTCTGGAACTTCATCTACATGGTGACAAAAGAGATTTGCTCGCTCTCAACGCCCTCGCCAAGTCGTCTCAAGACTAACACGAAGAAGGTAAATTACGGAGGTTACTAGTCCGGATGCTATGACTAGCGCATGAGAAGGACGAACACATTGACTTTGTCAGATTTTAATTCTCAAATCTTACTATAATAATACCCAAATATTAATTATCAGTCCACCCGTAAAGACATGAACTTCATCTACATGTTCCATGTATTAAAGCCTTCTAGGGCTAGGGTTATAATCAACTTCCAACTTAAAACCTCGACGTCCCAGATTAAAAGTGATGGAGGAAATCTACGGTTGGCATCTTATCACGAAAGTTGCCTGGAGTTGATGGGGCAGTCAGGAAGGGAGACAGAAGACTCGCGCCGCCCATTTCGTCCACGCCCTTTTTCTCCCATGGATTCTTCCTCGCCTCCCTTCTTCCTCCCTGCGTCGCTTCTTCATCTCTCTTCCGTTTGTTGAATCTTGTCGGATTCCGAGCTAATGGTGTCGTCCTTGCTTCTGATGAATCAGATACTTTCGTCTCCCGACGCTATTGCGCCTGGTTCGTCGGTGCTAGGGCGTCCCCTTAAATCAATTCGTCATGCTGGTGGCGCTTGCGTCAGGTTAGAACTTTATTTCTCAGACATCTTCAAGTTGTTTATAAATTGCTGATGTGATAGTCCTATCTCGTGGGGAAATAGAGAAAAGGATGAAAGAAAAGGAATGGGATGATAGCTTCGAGGGGATCGCCTCCACTAATGATCACTTCGAGGGATCGACCTCTAATACGCAAAGTAATTGATTATTTAATTAAATCATTTTATTATTACATAACGTCTTTAAAGCACAAAAGGATATAACATATTCTAAAGGATAATATTTTGAAGGACTTATTTGAATAAGTCTATCTAGGGATCGTATCATTCCACTGTCTTTATAAAAGAGCTTATTATTGTGCACCAATTGAAATCTCCTTTTGACAAAGACAAATGACCTTTTATGATTTTTTTCTCAAGTCTAAAATATTCCTTTGGATCTTCGTCGAAAATTTATGATCATTTAATACTTTCTTTTTCTTCGCTTAGCCTTGTGTCGGGTCCTCATTGAGTTATAATGAAAAAGACTCCATGATTTATCGGATATTGTTGGAGACGACAAGACATTATTTCTTTGTTCACTTGAATGATGGAAGTAGAGATTGGGTGTAAATGCAATGACTTCAATTACGGGTGTTGCAAGGTTTAACTACTTGTGTACATTGTCTTTGCAACTATCTTGTTGTTGTTCGGTGAATCCTTTTACCTTTATTGTTTGTGGATGTTGTAACCCTTCTGAGGTATGAATTGATTTTTTCATAGTGACATCTTGTATTCCATTGACACTTTCTTGTATTTCTTCTACATTGATGTCATCTTTTTCTTTTGAATCTTCTATTGGTTCATTCATCAATATTCTCTTTTGTGTACATTGATGACTTTGATGCTACTTATTACTTCTTTGCGCTTCCCCATTGATCGTCTCTTCTTACAATTGTGCAACGGACAATACAGCCTTTACATATTCACCTCTTTTTGGATGTTAAGATAAAGTCCTTCGATGAAAGTATTCAATAATTTTCGTTTCGACCAATCACAAGTTTGGTTAAAGAGTCGAAGAAAGTGACTATGATATTCTGCTACCACTGTGATCTATTGAATATTAGATAACTCCTCCTCTGCATTATCATATTCTTGAGATGTGAACCAAGTAAGAAGACCATCTACAAACTCCTCCCATGTTACAAATTCATGACATGCCATAAATAATTGATACCATCGGAGAGCCTCTCCATCTGGATGTAAAGAAGCTATCTCCACCTTCGAATCATTTGATGTGCCGTGTAAAAGAAAATATCTTTCTGCTTTAGAAATAAATCTAGTAGGATCTCTTCTTTGCCAACAAGGAAATTCATCTTCATACCAAGTTGATAGGAACTCGTGTCCTATCTTGTGGGGAAATAGAGAAAAGGATGAAAGAAAAGGAATGGGACTCGTGTCCTATCTTGTGGGGAAATAGAGAAAAGGATGAAAGAAAAGGAATGGGACGTTCGCTTCGAGGGGATTGACCTCCAATAATGATCACTTCGAGAGGATCGACCTCCAATAACCAAAGTAGTTGATTATTTAATTAAATCACTTTATTGTCCCCCCTAAAGATTACATAATGTCTCTTTAAATAGACACGTAAGGATACCTTTTCAAGAGAAAAAGTCCAATAACCTATCTAATATTTTAAAAAGGTACATAATAATAAATCATGACCATATCTAAATTAATTACAAATCTAATAGCATATTCTAAAGGATAATATTTTGAAGGAGTTATTTGAATAAGTCTATCTAGGGATTGTATCATAACGATCCAAAAAAGAAGAGTTCTTTCTTTGAACTATATCCGTTGTTGATTCCAATTACATAATCTTGGTGTTCCATAGTACCTATCCTTGGCCTACTTCCACCTTGCGCTGATTGCAGGTCCTATTTAATTTAAATTAGCCACACTGGTCATTATGGTCGCATTCTTGTTTGATCTGCATCATTCTTAACAAAGTGATTGTAACTTGTGTGTGTTGTCTACTTTTTTTGTTCCTAAAGCAGGCTTTAAATGCCAGAAAGTGTTGTCACTATGGAGTTTTTTCTACAAAAAAGAATCTTAATCATTTCATTCTTGAAGTAATTTGGTTCAGTGATGCTTAGTAGAGTGTTTGCATCCCGCCAAAGTCAAATCGAGTTCTTGTTTTTCCAATTTGCAATTGTGTAAATTACGTTTGGCTTGGATGCAAATCATCTCTAATACTCGATCTGTGTTAACATGCAGGACTAAAGATGGAGGTCTCCAGTAGCGGCTCTTGTTCAAAACGTTCATCTTCCTATGCGTAGTCTAGAAGTTAAAAACAGGTTTCTTTCCTTCTCCTCTCATTAGGCTATGTGAAATGGTTGCTATTAATTGCTGCCATTGGTATAAGCTTCTCCTGCATTATTGCTTTGTTGAAATACCAGCCAATGATTTAGTTACCACAGTGGCTTATTTTTGTGTTAAGTTAGAAGAGTTCATGACCTCAGATTCATACAAGTGAAAGTTTACAAAAACGGTATGATACAGTGCACAGTTCATCTAGACTTGACAATTCTTGAATCTGTACTCTTGTGATACACATGATGGATGTGAAAATTTTTACTGAATTCTGTAATCCCTTTTGCTGATTTCCTTTTCTTTGAAAGAAAACTTGAGGTAATTCTTGGAATGTTTTCGCAAGTATAGTCTTTTATATTTCTTTCCATTTATTTCAGCATTAACCTGCCTAGGTGCACATTTCCACCTTTTATACTTATGTGTTTCTTCTTTCTCATCATGTTCTTTTCATGTTGAAATCTATACTATAAAATCTTTCCAGTATTGATGCTATTGATTTTTTTTTTCTGTTTATGTCAAACACAATTTACTATTACTGATTCATTATTGTACTATGTTATTTTGAATTACTGTCATTTCCAGGACCTCAGTGGACGACATTAGAAGTTTACGGTTGATAACAGCCATCAAAACTCCCTATTTACCTGATGGAAGATTTGACCTCGAAGCTTATGACTCCCTTATGCGAATGCAAATTTTCAATGGTGCTGAAGGTGTAATAGTTGGAGGTACGACGGGAGAAGGCCAACTAATGAGCTGGGATGAACATATCATGCTTATCGCGCATACTGTCAACTGTTTTGGTACAACGATCAAAGTTATTGGTAACACAGGAAGCAACTCGACAGGAGAGGCAATCCATGCGACCGAACAAGGCTTTGCAGTCGGTATGCATGCAGCTCTTCATATTAATCCGTATTATGGGAAGACATCCATGCAAGGGTTGGTCTCACATTTTGAAGCAGTTCTTTCTATGGGTCCAACTATCATATATAATGTACCTTCGAGGACTGGGCAGGACATTCCTCCTTCAGTAATACAAAGAATCACACAGAATCCTAACATGGCAGGCGTCAAGGAATGCATGGGAAATGAGAGGATCAAAGGCTACGTAGATCAAGGGATCGTCATATGGAGCGGGAACGATGATGAATGTCACGATTCTAGGTGGACATTTGGGGCGACGGGAGTAATATCCGTGACTAGCAATCTTGTTCCAGGATTGATGAAGGAGCTGATGGTCCAAGGGAAAAATCTCTCATTGAATTCGAAGCTGATGCCTCTCATGAAATGGTTGTTCAAGGAGCCTAATCCCATAGGTCTCAACACTGCTCTTGCTCAGCTAGGTGTGATTAGGCCCGTTTTCAGATTACCATATGTTCCTCTTCCACTTGCAAGTAGACTAGAATTTGTGCGAATTGTCGAAGCACTCGGGCGCAAGAATTTTGTTGGCGACAAGGATGTTCAAGTTCTTGATGACGACGACTTTATATTAGTAGGTAGATACTAGTTTGCATTTGGCTCTGTTAAACTTTATTATTTTAATAATGCGAACTTTCTTCCCTGACAGCTACAATTGTTTGTCTTGAATGGTAGGATTCTTCTTGTTCTATATATATATTGGAACCAAATCAAGTCATTGTGTCTAATATTATAACTACTCTGCATTAGAGGTATATAGTAGATGATTTTGTTGAGCTTCAATGAAGCATTCATATCTTTACTTAAGAAATACAACAATAATAATCAATCATCAATCTTTGTATGTTGTTGGAGTTTATTTTTTACTATATTTTATTATTTATATTTAAATATATTTTATTTTATTATTACTAATCAAATCGTTTTAGTTTTCATCTTCTATGTTTAATTTTAATATTTATTATATTGTTTATTTGGAATATTGATTTGTTGTTTAATATTTATATCATCTTAAATATATTTTTAACTTTTTCTTAATAGGTTCAATATTATTTTTCCTTTAATATTTTATTTTATTTTATCTTGTCCATTCTTATATGTGAATTTATTTTAACATATTCGTTTCTATAACTCTCATATTTTATTTACGTGTTTGAGTTATAATTTAATATTTAATTTCATATTACATGTAAGATATAGTGGTAGTTTTATAACATTTTTTTAAAATTTTTAAAATAGTTTATCATCCTAAAAAAAACTTATTGTTCTTATTTATTTCAAACATCTTATTTATATTCTATTTAAAACATCTTTCAATTCTTTTTTTTTAAAAATTATTTTAAATACTTAAAATTCAAAATTATATATAATAATTATTCTATCTTAATAATTATCTTATTATATATATATTTAATATTCATAAATATAAATTTCATATATTCTATTTAACTTTTCCGATCTAAAATCTTTCACTTTCATATGTTATTTTAAAAAATTCACGGCAACAAATTCATAGTATACAAAGCTCAATATAATCTCATAATAATGTGCTCGAAAGACTTTTGAACACACTAATGCAGTTTAGTGTTCCACTGTCATAGGTTAGATTGGACTTCATGGGCATTTGGAAGCAAGACCCCGGTTCAGTAGGACCATAAACGAATTAAATATTTCTGAAATTTAATATTTAATTTTGATAAAAAATTTATTTATCCTCCTTCAATACATATTCAATAACTTATCAAATGCATTTTTTTTCAATAACTTATCAAACTATATAAATAAGTTTATATATATATATATATATATTTCATTAATATTCATAAAATAGTATTTATGAATAAAAATCATATTTATGAACAAATTTTTATCAATATAATAAATACATAAATATTTTTAATAAATATATATATATATATATATATATATATATATATAATATATATATATATATATATATATTATTAAAGTAGATAATCAATTAAACAAATCAAATCAGTTTAAAAATATAAAAAATTTAAACAATAAATTAAATTTAAATAATCATTTCAGTAACTTAACATATTTTAAATTTGATTTAATTTAACTCAATTGATTTTATTTAATAAATGTAAACATCAAAGCTGGCTCGAACTTTTTATCTAGCATGTAAGGCATGTACCTCATGCTCATAAATTTAAGGAGCACCAAAATCTTTTTTTTAAAAAAAAATTAATATAGGCTATATAGCTATATCCATGCATATCCCATCGTGGTGATAAAGGCGATTTGCTCACCTCTAATGTTTCCGTCAACTCGTCCCATGACCAACACAGAGGAGGTAAATCATGGAGGCTATTAGCCCGGATGCTGTGGCTAACGCGTGAGGAGGGTGAGCATACTGGCTTTATCAAAATTTAAACTCAGATCTCTTGATGATAATATTCACGTATTAATTATTAGTCATATCCCATCGTGGTGGCAACATTGATGGCCATGAGTGAGATTGAAGCCCATTATTCATTTATTTGCACATAAATTAAATCTTTTTAATCTCACTTGTAAACATCATTTTGCAAAATTGGGAATACTCTAAAGAGGTGTTTGGGTGAGCACTTCTCTTTCAACTTCAAGCATATTTCACTAAAAGCATATTTCACTAAAAAAAAACTTGAAACACCGACAGAACTACCGACGAAATTTATATGCTATCGGTATTTTCTGACGGATATGTTCTCCCGTCGGAAACTACCGATGGAATATTATATTCCATCATAACAAAGGATTTTTCCGACGAAATTTTGGAAACTACCGATGGAATATTATATTCCATCATAACAAGGATTTTTTCGATGGAATAAAATTCCGTCGGAATATATTCCCGAAGGAATTTGGTTTATTTCTAACGGAATTCAATATTCCATCAGAAATATTTTCAACGGACCCACATTCCGTCGGGAATTTTGGATCTGGCCACGTGGGGCAATTCCCAATGGAATGTGAGTTCCGTTGGGAATTTTGGATTCGGGCACGACGACAACCCTGCATAGAAGCATCTTGATACTATATATCCGTCATTTGTAATGAAACCTCGTAATATCAGATTGAGACTTTCTGCAGATGACTTTTAGCCATTTGGTCAGTCGGGATAATAATATTCATCTTGGCCAGTAATATTTGTTGAAGATCGGAGGCTCGGCTATAGGGGAGTGAATAGCTCGTCACCCAAAGCGTGTGTTCTTCCTACAAGGTTAGTAGCGTAGCGGAAATACAAACTAAACAATAAAGAACAAATGCTAACACAAAACCTTTACATGGTTCGGAGATTGCTTGCTCCTACACCACAGCGTGTCCTTGAGGTGGACGACCTCTCAATCCGTCAGTGGATTAGTCCCTAGCAATCTCCGGCTAAGATTTCTCCTTCTCGGTGGAGCACAACCTCTCACAAAGATATCTCTTCCCTTTACAAGATTGAGCTTAGGGTTAGGGGGGAAGAGATTAGCATTGGAGCTTTGAGCACTTGATCAACAAAGTTTTCAACAGAATATCTAACCCTTCTCAAGCCTCAAAGCTTCCCCTTAAGTAGAGGAAAGAGTTGTTGATAAAATAGCTCAGACCCGTTATCAGTCGACTGGTCCAGACCCCAGTCGATTGGTCCTCTCCGTTGGACACAACCAACACCTAGTTTTTATTTTTCGAAGCATCAGTCAACTAGTGTCAACTCCAATCGACTAATCATTCTGTGAGTTTCACCCAATATTACCAGTCAACTGATTCCTCCTTGAGTCGATTGCCCAACTTACAAACTCACTCTTAAGCTCTCCGGAGTACATCCTTCGTGTATGCCTTGAAGTCTACTTCCCGGGTTTGCCCTTTGAAGTTCTCTTCCTTTGGCTCTCGTCCCTCGAATGCATACAAGCCCGTGGCTTGTCTCCATTCCATCTTTCACATATGTATTTGAAGTCTACTTCCTCGGCTCATCCTTTGAAACCCTCTTCCTTTGGCTCTCGTCCCTTGGATGACTTCACTTCATTGTTCCTCATATATGGTTCACTAAGTCCTGCATAACTCAACATATACATCAAACTCATATGAAAACCTAACTTAATCATATTGATACACACATCAATGTTGGAGCTTCGATGGCTAGAGAGGGGGGGGGGGTGAATGTAGCCAGACACAGGCAGATTTGGCGATTTGAACTTTTCTTGTTTCTGCGATCAGGGTTAGACAGCGGCAGGCAAAAACAGAAACAAGAACACAAACAGAAATAACAAACCAAGGTCGCTAACACGGAGGGTTTACAAGGTTCGGGGATAACTTGCCCCTACTCCTTGGCGTGCCCGTGAGGTGGGCGATCCCTTGATCGTTGGCAGATCAAGCCCCGGGAAATCCGGATAGAATATAACCTCCTTCTCGGTGGAGAAACCTCTCCATAGCGTTTCAACAAAATATTGTAATTAAGCACAGAGAAACACAAGAAGGCTTACAGAGCACTAGGACATAAGGCACACAAGAGAAAACTTCACCGAGCTCCACCCAGCACAACTCTCACGCAAGAACGCCCTGCTCTTCGTGTCTGCTTGCTGATGGACTCGCAAAACTCTCCCCTTCTTCCAAGCACTCAAGTTTGCAGAGGATTCAAAAGATGCTCAAGTGTTTCTCCAAAGATCAGAGATCTTCTTTGCTAGCCAACACTTAAGCCTCTGCCCATCGCCACCCATCGCCAGGTCACCAGGCGCGTCTCTGCAGCTCACCAGCTGCTCACCAGCTCATCTGCAACAACCTTAGCTACTACTGACCTCTTCTGGACTCCCTGAACCCTCTTCAGCCGAGCCCAGGTCAGTTCGTCAGCTTCCCAGCCGTTGCCAGCCCGCGCCAGACACCCGTTGTAACCTGAGAAGAGAAAACAGCCAAACCCGATCAAGGGAAAGTCCCAGTTGACCCTCCTCCATTGTTTGAATCATCCCTGCATTACCTGCACACTTAGCAAACGCTTAGCAAATGAAATCAAATGTGAATCAGTAAGGTAGCAGTGAAAACAGAAATGATCAGAGCGAAAATAGAAGTCTGACAGCGGATTTGAATTAAAGTTATCAGACACTGATCGGTCACCAGACCGATCAGTGATGACCCTGATCAGTCACCAGACCGACCAGTGAAGATCCTGATCGATCAGGCTCCTGCCTGATCGGTCCACAGTAAGGTTACAGGGATCGCGGACTGAACTGTGATCGGTCACACTGACCAATCACAGATCAGGGATCGGTCACCAGACCGATCCTCAACTTGCTGGAGTTTCCTCCAGCTCCCACCAGCCAAAGGCCCTGATCGGTCACCTGACCGATCAGGTTGTGCCCTGATCGGTCTGGTGACCGATCAGGTCACTCCCTGACCGATCAGGAGACATCCTGATCGGTCAGGATGAGGATAGTCCGATTTTTGATTGGTCAGATAGACCGATCAAGTTTTCTCACAAAAACCTCCTGTCTCTTCTCTGATCGTTCACCAGAACGATCAGAGACCAAGCAGAGACATTCTGTTTTCTCCCTGATCGTTCACTAGAACGATCAGGAGCCAAACAGAACCTTTCAGTTCTCATTTTGATCGTTCGCCAGAATGGTCAGACTTCCCTGGATCGGTCACCAGACCGATCCACAACAGGGAGTTCGTGCCAACTCCCTGATCGGTCTCCAGACCGATCCAGCTTCGACCAATTCAACCCTAAGTCAAGAGAACGGGCTCCCTAGCCTTCTCTGACTCATTCTGGTACCGGATAAAAAGCTCACGTGCCCTCTCCGACCAGTACACTCAATGCTCAGTCCCTCGGACCAAGACTTCATGCCCGACTTCACTCACCAGGACTTTGTTCAACCTAGCTTCCCTCGCTAGGACCTGGCTTCACTCACCAGGGTTTCGGTCACCTAGATTCACTCGCTAGGACCCGGCTTCACTCACCGGGATTTTAGTCACCTGGCTTCACTCACCAGGACCCGGCTTCACTCACTGGGGTTTTCGTGACCTGGCTTCACTCACCAAGACCTGGCTTCACTCACCGGGATTTCCGTCACCTGACTTCACTCACCAGGACCCCGCTTCACTCACCGGGATTTCCTTCACCTGGCTTCACTCACCAGGACCCGGCTTCAGCCACCGGGGTTTCCGTAACCTGGCTTCACTCACCAGGATCCGTGCCCAGTCCCCGACCAGGACTTAATCCGAATTCACTCAACCAAACTTAAATCGGTGTCAACACCAAAACAACAATCGGGCCAGACTGCATCAACAATCAAAACCCTGATCTACCCAATCAAACCTTGGTCGATTGCACCAACAATCTTCCCCTTTTTGATGTGTGACAATATTTTTAAGTTAGACAAAAATAGTAGTTTGAAAATTAGAGGCATAATATAACATGAAGCATAAGCATGCAAGCTCCCCCTTAATCTAGCTCATTTATCACATACATTTCAAATTCAAACGTGGAGAAATAAGTTTAGTTCTAACTTAAACCCTTCCATTCTTGACACTATCAAAATGATTGTACCAATCAATTCTAACCTATGGTATTAAAGTAAAACAAAGTGCGTTTTAATTCTGAAAAACAGTTAGAAATCAATAAATCAGAGTATCAGTCGGCTGGCGCCCTACTACAGTCGACTGATCCCCTCGAAATAGCCCACAGTATGTTTCGCACACTAGAAAATACATGAACCAGTCAACTGTGTAGGATCGTTTTCGGTGTGCTAGAGGGGGTGAATAGCGATTCTCGGATCTTTCTTGTGCCTGCGTTGTTAGTTGCATGACGGAAACAATAATAAAGAAAACAAACAACGCTAACAAGGAATTTACTTGGTATCCACCCCGGCCGGGTGACTAATCCAAGAATCCGTAGGTGGATCACTCTCCGGATAACCTCCGGCTAGCTCTCGTCGCTCCTTGTGGGTGGAGAAACCTCACCACAACACCTTGAGAACCTCTGAGGACAAAGACTACTGTTTGGCCCTTAACCAAGACCAAACTCGTCAAAAATCTCAGCCACCACGAAGTCCTCTTTAAATAAGACTCGGACTGAAACCCTCGCTACCAGTCGACTGCCCCCAGGGCAGTCGACTGGTGCCACTGAAATTCGACCGTTGCACCCCAACGTTCGAATTCTCAGCCAACTCACCAATCACCTACCAGTTGACTGCCCCCAGGGCAGTCGACTGGTCCCAGGGCTGAGACCTTTCTGTGAGTTCCATCAGTCGACTGCCCCCAGGCCAGTTGACTGGTCTACTCACCCACCTAAGGTTACCCTTCCTGAGTACATTCCACTCCGCACTCAAACCCTAGGATTTCCTGAGTACAATCACACAGTACTCGTACCCTCATGACTCGACTAACTCCTCATCCGCAGCCTCGACTCTTGCCTTCGCGCCCTCTTCATCTTCGGCTCCCGCCCCTGGGATGCACGCAAGCCTCCAGCTTGCTTCCATGCTATCCTTCACGCATGCCTCGAAGTCCGCGCCCCTCAGCTCATCGTCCCTGCTTCACCAAGGTCCCTCGGGTGCACACAAGCCTCCAGCTTGTCTCCATGCCACCCTTCACCGTACCGAGGCCGTCCAGTCAAGTCCATATGTGTAACTTGTACAACCTGCACACTCAACATACACATATGAGATAACAAGGGTAAGCCTAACTTAAACCTTTTGCCCAAACATCAAAATACTTGGTCACTCTAGACCACAGATTGCCTCAACAATCTCCTCCTTTTTGATGTTTGGCAATACATTTAAGTTAGGGAAAGTAAAACAGTAGTCAATAGCAAAAACAATGCATATGCAATGCAAAACTGGATCCTATCCCAAGGCATCCTACACCTAACCCTCCAAGTTAGGAATTTTTACACCTAACTCTCCAAGTTAGGACTTTTCACTAAAACGGGCTTTTTAAAGCTTTTCCCAAGCTCCCCCTACATTGGACTTACAAAGGCTTTTTAAGAACGTCTTCAAGGTTCCCCTTATGCCAACAATGGAGCAACTATGCTCCCCCTTAATCTTAACTCCCCCTAAACCTAGGGTTTCTAGCAAAGGTGTGTTTGGTTTCCCAACTTAAACCCAACACTTCTCCCCCTTTGCCTAACATCAAAAAGAACCCAACAATATCCCAATTATCGGTTCTTTTAATCCCCAATGACCATAAACAATGTGTACTAGCCCCCCATACACTTATTTTGCATCATTTGGACCCCAAACCAGCTGCTGATACAAAAATTAGCCTTGACCAGTCGACTGCCCCCCAGGTCAGTCGACTGATACTCTGAAAACTAGAATTTCAGCCTTTCTGACGAAATTCAGAAATGCGCAAGAAATTCCACAAATCTCCAAAAATTCCCAAATTTTGTGGAGAGGTTTGTGGTACCCATATCTACTTGGAAAAAATACATTCTAAAATGTATCTATCATCATTCCCAAGTTTGGCATAAAACCCAAAAACTAGCAAAAAGGTTCACTCAAACCTTAACCAAAAGTCCTAGTTTTAGTTTCCCCTTTATGTCTTTGCCCATGCCAACCCACAATGCGTCCCTAGCATTAATTTACATGACAATTACACACAAAAAACTAATTTTCATGTAATATGACCCCAATGTCATATTTCCATGCATGAAACTCAAAAATACCGTGCCAAAATCCAAGAATTGAGATTCATGTCCGTCTCCAATTCCTTTGACACACTCCATAGTCCAACTAGACCTCTAGGTGGAACCCCCAAAGATCCATTCACCATATATCCCAAAGGCTCCTAGAACTCCCCCTTGAGCTCTTAGCCCTAGCCACCTCCCTAGGTGACTCAACCATCACTAGGCCACATCGGTGTTCTACCGGTGACTCTTGGCCTACAAACTCAACCCTCTTAACCTTAGACACCTTGTCTTTGGTTAAGTCATTTCTTTTTTCCTTTAAATGACACCCCTTTGCCATTTTTGGACTCCCCCTTCTTGCCATAATCATATACTACCCTAGCATATTTCTTTCCCTTGGCACGGGAGTTCTTAGACCGGTATCCCAATCCCGATCTTTCATTGGTGTGGTTTAACCCACCCAACACCATATCTAAACCCTTAGATCCAATAGTGAATCTCTCTAGGATTTTCTCTAACCTATCAAGCTTTTCCCTTAAAGCTTGATTTTCCCTTTCTAGGTTCCTAAACCTAGAATCCATATGTCCACTTTGGATATTCCTAGACCTACCTTCCTTTCTAGGCACATTCCTTCCCTTCTTGGGCTTAGTGCCTTATTCCTTAGGTACAAAGGTCCTAGGTTGATCATGATGCATGCTTTTTCTAGGGTTATGATCTACCTTGTTAACCCTAGTCCTATCATTATATTTAAATCCGAAATTGTGCACCATTAAGCAATTTTTATTAATCGTAGCATGCATGGATGTATAATTAATTCTATTTTTATCATGAATGGAGGAACTTGAATTAGAATTAAATTTTAGCTTAAGGTTAGGAGTTACCTTTCTTACCTTTGGAGTTCCTCTTTGATGTGGGCTTCTTCTATTCTTCCTTTCTTCTTTCTCCCATCTCCTCGAGTACTCCATTTTCTTTAGTTCACCTTTTCTAGGGCACTTGGTGTGGTAGTGTCCTAGATCTCCACATGTGAAGTATCGAATCTTCTTTTTCTTTTCTTGGGCTTCTCCATTCCTACAATTTATGTTAGATTTAAATTGAATGGACCCGAGTTTAGAGAGTACCTCCTTCTTACCTTTCGGGCACTTGTCCTTGTAGTGCCCCTTTTCGTTGCATCCAAAGCATGTGATATGGTCCTTGGTCTTGGCTTTGGTGGAGGTTGGAGCTTTTTCTTGCTCCGGTTTGGAATTGGATCTCTCCTCCCCCTCAATTCTTGAAATTGATACTTCTTCTTCTTCTCTAGATGAGGTGGAGGACCTCTCACTTTCTTCTTCCATTTCACTTGAGGAGGTAGATGATTCTTCTTCCTTTTTCTCCTCTTCTTGGGCTATTGAGTTTACCTCCTCGACCTCTTCTACTAATTGATCTCGTGTAGGGTTTTTATGGATTTCTTCTACCTTTTTTCATAGATCGTGTGCATTTTCGTATGCTCCTACACCATTCAAAACATTAGTTGGCAAAATGTTAAGCAATATATCAATTACCTTTTTATTCGCCTTGGATTGATTTTCTTGTTCTTGATTCCAATATTTGGGCCTAAGCCTCTTCCCATGCTTATCCTTTGGAATCTCGAAGGGCTCTTCAAGTGCAATCCGAAGGTCCCACTCCATTCCGAACCATGTCTCCATCTGTGACTTCCAATACTCGAAATCGTCATGGTCATAGGCCGGCGGAGTGTAGATGTTGTCCCCTAACTTATCTTCCATTTTCTTTTCCCTCTAGCGTGTGCTCCCTCGGCGGTTAGTCCGATCAAGAGCGGTCCTCGCTCTGATACCAATTGTAGGATCGTTTTCGATGTGCTAGAGGGGGTGAATAGCGATTCTCGGATCTTTCTTGTGCCTGCGTTGTTAGTTGCACAGTGGAAACAATAATAAAGAAAACAAACAACGCTAACAACGAAGATTTACTTGGTATCCACCCCGGCCGGGCGACTAATCCAAGAATCCGTCGGTAGATCACTCCTCGGATAACCTCCGGCTAGCTCTCGTCGCTCTTTGTGGGTGGAGAAACCTCACCACAACACCTTGAGAACCTCTGAGGACAAAGACTACTGTTTGGTCCTTAACCAAGACCAAACTCGTCAAAAATCTCAGCCACCACGAAGTCCTCTTTAAATAGGACTCGGACTGAAACCCTCGCTACCAGTCGACTGCCCCCAGGGCAGTCGACTGGTGCCACTGAAATTCGACCGTTGCACCCCAACGTTCGAATTCTCAGCCAACTCACCAGTCACCTACCAGTCGACTGCCCCCAGGGCAGTCGACTGGTCCCAGGGCTGAGACCTTTCTGTGAGTTCCATCAGTCGACTGCCCCCAGGCCAGTCGACTGGTCTACACACCCACCTAAGGTTACCCTTCCTGAGTACATTCCACTCCGCACTCAAACCCTAGGATTTCCTGAGTACAATCACACAGCACTCATACCCTCACGACTCGATTAACTCCTCATCCGCAGCCTCGACTCTTGCCTTCGCGCCCTCTTCATCTTCGGCTCCCGTCCCTCGGATGCACGCAAGCCTCCAGCTTGCCTCCATGCCATCCTTCACGTATGCCTCGAAGTCCGCACCCCTCAGCTCATCGTCCCTGCTCCACCAAGGTACCTCGGGTGCACACAAGTCTCCAGCTTGTCTCCATGCCACCCTTCACCGTACCGAGGCCGTCCAGTCAAGTCCATATGTGTAACCTGTACAACCTGCACACTCAACATACACATATGAGATACAAGGGTAAACCTAACTTAAACCCTTTGCCCAAACATCAAAACACTTGGTCACTCCGGACTACAAATTGCCTCAACAAACTGGACTTCTACACCATTCAACTGGCACAAATCTGTTCCAAATTTCAACCTTCTGAGTTGAATTTCAGAAATACAAAATATCATAAAACTTAAAAAATTATGAAATTTTACAAATATATTTCTTTTGATATCCTCTAATAGGAAAAGATAAGTTTGCATGAAAAGTCAAAGTATTCTTGAGTTTTTGACCAAAACTCAAATCTTAAAAAATAACTAACTTTGTATCAATTTTAAACCCTTGTTTTGAAATCATATGTTTTTTAAATCTATACCATAGCAAGTAAAACATAGAATTATTTTTAATATATTTGAAATATGTAACTATGATATATGGGTAAGATGTTCATTTATTAAACATTTACTTTACTCATAGTTGGTCTATTATTACTAAAATGATATATCTAATAACTTATCAAAATGCTATAAACACAAGTGAATTATTTGTATCATCCTAACATTTCTCATGCATAAAGGCATAAATCAAGTCATTGTGAGATGGAATTAAGATAACCTCTACTTATCCCTTTTTATCATGAAGTATATTTAGGTTAAGTGCTCCCTTTAATGTACCAAGTCAACCATTTTTCAAAAATTTAAATTTTAACATACATAGTTGACTTATCCCTAAATCCTCTAATCTTTGAGGATTGACTTTGACACCCAATAGGAATTCTTCCTAATTGAGTTAACCAAGTACTCCTTAGGGATCTATTTCCTATCTAGGACTTTTGTTCTTGATTGTCCCCTAACAAGCAAGCAATGATAGATTTTTTCATAGTTTGGTTGATCATATCCTAGTCCCGTTTTCTTGAAGCTTGCTCTTTGGCTCCTAATTATTATGTCTAGAGTTTTAGAAACAAATTCAAATTTTCTAAGAACTTTAGTAAGGTAATCTACCTTTTCCCTTAAGTCCTTATTTTGTTCTTCTAAACATGAATCATTCAGTTTAGAGAAAGCTTTGATATCATCCTTAAGTGTCATGGATTCTAGTTTTTCATTAAGAATGAAAAATGATTTTGATTTTAGTCTTAAATAAATCATCATGTGTGCTTGACTGAATGATTATAAAGCTCAGATCCATTACCAGTCGATTGGTCCAGACCCTAGTCAACTGGTCCTCTCTGTTGGACACAACCAATGGCTAGTTTTTTTCAAAGCATCAGTCGATTGGTGCCAACCCCAGTTGACTGATCTTTCTGTGAGTTTCACCCAATGTTGCCAATCGACTGATTCTTCCTCCAGTTGACTGCCTAACTTACAAACTTACTCTCAACGTCTCCGGAGTCTGTCCTTCGCGTATGCCTTGAAATTCACTTCCCCGGCTCGACCTTTGGTGTTCTCTTCCTTTGGCTCTCGTCCCTCGGATACATACAAGCCCGTGGCTTGTCTCCATGCCATCCTTCGTGTATGCCATTGAAGTTTACTTCCTTGACTCGCCCTTTGAAGTCCTCTTCATTTGGCTCTCGTCCCTCGGATGGCTTCACTCTATTGTTCCTCACGTGTAGTTCACCAAGTCCTGCATGACTCAACACACATATCAAACCAATATAAAAACCTAACTTAATTATATTGGTACACACATCAAAACCCTGATCTACCCAATCAAACCTGTTGGGACCGATGGCACGGCTAGAGGTGGGGGGGGGGGTTGAATAGCTCGATCACCCCAATTCAATCTCTTCCTATAATTGTTAGCATAAACGAAAGCTTAATTTATCAAATACAACAATGTTAACACGTTATCGGTTACGTGATTCGGAGATTGCTTGTTCCTACTCCACGGTGTGTCCTTGAGGTGGACGAACCCTTGATCCTTCGGTGGATCACGCCCTGACAATCTCTGGCTAAATCTTTCTCCTTCTCGGTGGAGAATAACCTCTCACAAATCTTCTTCCTCCTTACAAGAATGAGCTAGGGTTTGGGAGGAAGATGAACACTTGGAGCTTGAGCACTAGCGTAAAGATATCACAATGAAGACCTAACCTCTCTTAAGTCTCAAGCTCCCCTTTAAATAGCGGAGAGAGTTGTTAACAAACAACTCAACCCCGACACTAGTCGACTGCCTCTAGGGCCAGTCGACTGATGCCCAGCCAAGGGCTAGCCTAACGACTCTATTTCGAACAGACCAATCGACTACTCTGGAGATTAGTCGATTGCTTCCGACTGTTTGACCTTACAGAACGATGAGTCGACTGGTGTTTATACCAATCCACTGCTACAGTGCGCTCTCAGTAGTGCCAGTTGACTGGTTCCCTTGCCAGTAGACTGCCCTACTTACAAATGCACTCTCAACCTCTCTAGAGTTCATCCTTCGCGTATTCCTTGAGGTCCACTTCCTTGGCTTGCACCTTGAAGTTCTCTTCCTTTGGCTCTCGTCCCTCGAATGCACACACAAACCCGCGGCTTGTCTCCATGCCATCCTTCGTGTATGTCGTTGATGTCTACTTCCTCGGCTCACTCTTGAAGTCCTCTTCCTTGGCTCTCGTGTCTCGGATACTTCACTCCATTGATCCTCATGTGTGATTCACTAAGTCTTGCAAGACTCAAACACACACATCAAATCCACATGAAAACCTAACTTAATCATATTGGCACACACATTAAAACTCATGATCTATCCGATCAACCTTGGGTCAATTGCACCAACAAAACCTGGGTCGATTACACCAACAATATTGACATTGTACAATTCACCGCCATGGATGTGCATGAAAGATGAATTTATATTCTTTATTGTACTGATTCCTAGTCCAACCAATCCCAAATATAAGATAGATGTTTTCCTTCAACTTCTAATTGTCAAGTTGAATAAATTATGGAATGTAAGGTTGGTGACTTATGATGTTACAAGTAAAATAAATTTTTGTTGCATGCTGCATTATTATGAACGATCAGTAATTTTCCCGCATACTTAATATTATCTGGATGGAGCATAGCTAGTAAATTAGCATACCTACACTACATAACAGATTTTGATGCATTTTCATTACCTTATAGTGGGAATGTATCTTGGTTTGATAATATCAAAAATTTTTACT
The DNA here is from genome assembly GCA_024364735.1 of Boesenbergia rotunda. Taxonomy (NCBI): domain Eukaryota; kingdom Viridiplantae; phylum Streptophyta; class Magnoliopsida; order Zingiberales; family Zingiberaceae; genus Boesenbergia; species Boesenbergia rotunda. The sequence continues at coordinate 195,423 of JAGFNQ010006365.1, forward strand.
AGTTAATCACCCTTTAAGGTGAAACAAATAAAATTTCTTAAAGAATGTTGTAGTCAGAAAACTTTCTCCAGTCCATGCTTTGGTGAAGAAATTATTGAACAAATAAACAGTTATAGCTTCCTACCAATATCACAACCTAGTTTCATTGAGATAAATAAATACATTATTAGGATGTGCAAGTATAGATGGAAGAAGTGTATTTTTTGGGAGTTGCCATATTGGAAGTATCTACTCATTCGACATAATATAGATGTCATGTATGTTGAAAAAAAATTCTTTGATAATATCTTTAACACTGTGATGAATGTGCCTCGAAGAACTAAAGACACTGCAAAATCACGTGAGAAATTAAAAGAACTAGTAAATAGACCAGAGTTGCATATGAATTAAAAAACCAATAGATTTCGAAAGGCTTGTTATATATTGGATAAAGATGGTAAGGAAATTTAATGTAATTGGTTGAGAGAATAAAATTCCTGGATTGGTATGACTCAAATATAGCTCGATGCGTGGATATGAACATGTTGAAGATGCTTGGAATGAAAAGTCATGACTATCATGTGTTCATGCAAAGACTTATTCCAGTAATTTTCGATGACTTACTTCCACAAAATGTTTGACAATCACTTACAGAATTGAATCTATTTTTTAAATATTTGACAACAATGTATATTATGATAGATGATATGCTTCGACTAAACATATACATTCCTCTTATACTATATAAGCTGGAGCGCATATTTCCATCAAGTTTTTTTATTCAATGGACTATTTACCAGTACATTTACCATACAAGACACAAATAGCTGGTCCTGTGCAGTACAGATGGATGTATCAATTCGAATGATTTTTGAGAAAATTAAAGAATAATGTTCGTAACAAAGCAAAAGTTGAGGGGTCAATATGTACACCTATTTGGTTGAAGAAACATCTTCTTTCTGTTCCTATTATTTTGTTGATAATGTGAAAATTAGACATCGAAGTATCCTATAAATTTTGATGATGCTTAACCGAATGACCCATCAATGCTTTCTATTTTCAACTTTCCTAGTAAGTCAATGGGTGCATCTGGTTCTAGATGGTTAACAGAACAGGAATACGATGCTGCAAGAACATACATACTCTTAAACCGTGATGAGGTCAGACTATCATAAAATAAGTTAACTTCTCTAATGATTCAGTTATCCTATTTTAATTATTTGCTTGATATCCCATTTGTCTTAAAATATCTCTCTTTCACTGCTTATATGGACAACAACTATATCTACAAAATCCATCAATGGGTGCAAGTGAGGCCACTAAAAAGTTAGAGGCCGAATTTGTATTATGGTTTGAAATATATGTAAGTTGCAATATCGTCAAAAAATTAATATGTTTATGTCTATTCAGTTCGGTCCTAATTTATATTATAATTTATGTAGTGAAAGATCGTAGAATAGCAAATGTGCAAGATGATGGAATAATGAATCTTGCATCATGATCTCTCCGTAAAATAAAGGTCTACTCTGGATACTATGTTAATGGGCTAAGATTCCACGTGGCACAACGAGATTCAGGTAGGTTACCATATAATTCTGAAGTTTGTGTTAAAGGATATATTGACAACAATAACACAAAGTTTGATTGCTATGGTAGATTTGAAGGAATTATAGAGATTGAATATCCTATATTACCTATAAAATGGTGTGTTGTTCAAATATTCATGGTATGATCCGACCCCAAGAACAGGTACAAGAATACATCCAAACTATAAATTAGTGGAAGATAATAAAAATAGAAGGTTCAACAAATTTAATCCATTGATTTTTGGGGTACAAGCGAGTTAGGTTTTTTTAATCTTGAATACCCTATGAAAAAAAGAAAATCTAGTGAATGATTGTCTATTTGTCGAATGAAGCCTCACTCGACTATAGAAATGTCGAACACTATCACTGCTCAAAATCATGATGCATTTCAGAATGACGAAGTAGATAAACATTTAGTTGGTTCACAACTCCAATCCACATTTGATTTACTTGTAGTTGTTAATGTAACTTACAAGGATATAGATGATGGAGAGATGCTCAGTAATTAGGATATTGTTGAACTATCAAAGTCTAGTGATGAGGATATAGATGTTAATGATATTTAAATATTAGCATTATTGTTCAAGTAAGTTATGCTTTCATTTTGTTTTATATTTTTATTATCCTGTTAGTCATCTTTATTATGATGTGTTGTAATATCTTAGTTTGTAGATATTTCTATGGCAAAGCAACAGACAATAGTTCCCGTGGCCATCATATTTACAAGTTGTCGGAGAAGTATAAGTATTTGTTATTATTAGTAATTAATGTTCATATATTATTTTTAATATCTTTTTCATAAATTTTATTTTTTTAATACAATTTTACTCCAAATGACCATCGAGTTTCCAATTATATCACCAGTAAATTTAAAGAATAAGCATGCAGATCTAAAACATGTAAGCATATAGATCGAGAAATAAAAATATTTTATTATAATGAATTTGTGGTAAGTAAAATCAATATATATTTAGTTTTTATAATATATTTACTCATTATTATACTAAATTTTCAATTTATAATTGCAAAAAAGATATATATGAGAGGAGGGCCAAGAGGAGATGTTTAAAGCAATATAGAACATTTATTCTGCCAAGCTTTACAAAGACTACCTCTATTATATCAGACAAAAGGGTATAAAATTGGCGTATATTTTTGACGAGATATGAGGTTCATGGATGACCACCTGGACTGAACAAAGGTGGAAAGAAAATATCAATAAGGCTCGAGCTAAAAGAAACATCGAGCCAGGTGGTCCAAGTACCGGAATTGCTCGGCATACTCTGGTTCCAAATCTATGGTTGAGCATGCTCTTGATTTGGTGAGTTTAATTTAAAATTGATACAAAGTATAATTTTTATTTATTACCATACTTGTATGATTTTTACCTAATATATTTGTGTATATAGGAACAAGAGATAGCTCGACCTCCCACCAGTATGGAGGTCTTTGTGAAGACCCACAAAAAAAAAAGATGGCACATTCGTTGATTCTCGTTCTGAGGCCATCCACGTAAGATTATTAATAGTTTTTATTTTTCTTACCTTTAGTATTTGTCATAAAATTAATTATTAATCATGTTATATTTTACAATATAGGTGGAAATCACTGAGAGAGTCACTCAGGTATCTCAGCCTACAGTAGAGGGGGAGAGTCACAATCTCTATCCACCGACGGACTTAATGAGATATATTATGATATTGTTGGTGGACGAACAAAGAACTCCACCCTCTACAACCTTGTCTCTTAGGCCAAAGTTGCATTTAATTGCTTGAGGAATCCAATGTATCTTGTTAGTTCCCATTCATCTTATTATGTGAGATGCATAGGGTATTAGAAGAAAATTGAGACCTGTGCACTCAAGTTCAATTAATGCGAGGACAGATGGTAGAATGAATGACCGGTGAGAATGAGAGGAGGGTCGCTGATGAAGCGAGGAGGGCTGTTGATAATGCGAGGAGAGATAAGGCGTACCAAAGGCTTATGTCAAAAAATAGAGAACTCATGAGTCATATGCGATCGATCCTAGCTTCTTTGCCTCGTTCGCCATCACAGGAGACTCAAGGGCCCTCTGACCCAGCTAATTAACTTTTTTTAAGGTATATTTAATTTCATATAAATTTTTTTATTTATCAATAATGTACCGTTGGATGTGCATTTTTTATTTATCATATATTAAACCTTGCAAAATATATTTATTTTGTTTATATAGACTAATGTGTTGCTTTGGTTTTTGTTTCAGGACTCCTCTGTGATATTTTATTTATCTCCAACATTATTTGCTATTTATTCAGGTATTTTTTTATTACAGTTAAAATTAGTTATATAGTCCATATAAAATATATAATTATATATCATTCTGATCATAATATATTATATTTTAACTTTTTACAGGTTTTTTTGCATCGATCTTATTATGGTTGGATAGTGTTAGACTTCTATATTGATTTGTAAGTATTTTTTGTTGAGACAATCTATGATCCATGGGACCATATGTTTTGATGTTTAGGCAAAGGGTTTAAGTTAGGTTCACCCTTGTATTTAATATATATATTTGAGTGTGCAGGTTCTGTAGGACACACATGTGACTTAGCTTGACGGCTTCGAGTCCGATGAAGTATGGAGAGGTATCTGAGGAACAGTAAACAAGGCAACAACGATGAGTCGAGGGAAGCACAGTTCGAGGTATACACGAAAGATGACATGTGGAGACGAGCCGCAGGCTTGTATGGATTCGAGGGACGAGAGTCAAAGTGAAGAAGGCTTGAAGACAAGAGTCAAAGCTGCAATGGAAGAATCAAATGAGTCGTGAGAGTTTGAGTGTGAGTGAACTATACTCGGGAAGGAAAATCTTAGGTTTAGGGTTTTACCAATCGACTGGTATGGGATCAGTTGACTGGTAGAGGTCATAGAAAGATCAATCGATTGATCTTCTGTGCAGTTGACTAGTGTCGGCTGGATTCGAACGTTGGGCTGTAACTATCGAATTCGACACCTAGCAATCGACTGGTGTTGGCAGCAATTGACTGGTAACGACTGGATCAGCAATGAGCTCTATTTAAGAGAGCTCAGTTTGCTTGAGCATGGTTTACGAAATTGGACTTGGTTAAAGACCAATTAGTAGTCTAAATGCTTAGGAGTTCTTGTGGTGTTGTGGCAAGGTTTCTCCACCGACAAGGAGCTACGGGAGCTAGTCGGAGGTTTTCCAGGGAGTCATCCACCGACGGATAGGGATTGTTCACCTTACAGACAACCGTGAAATAGGAGTTTTATCTCTGAACCACGTTAAACCGGTTTGCCTTTCCTTTGTGTTTAAGTTAATTGTTATTTCGCTTACGCACTAACATGTATAGAAGAAAATCGAAGTTTGAGGGTGACGAGCTATTCACCCCCCTCTAGATGGCCATTGATCCCATACATTTTTTATATGGTTGAATTCATATTTAAATATTTGAGTTCTTTAGTTTGTGTTTAGATATAGTTAATGTATTTAGATATTTAGATACTTTAGTTCGCGTTTAGATATTTTAGTTTATTTTTTCTTTAGATTCTTATTTGAGTTTATCAGTTTATGTGTGTTTTGATCTGTGTGTGGATGTTTAGATGTGTTTGGATATTTTTGGATTGGATATGCTTAGATATGTTTGTATGCTGTGATAGTTTATATATATAAATTGTACATATGATAATCTTAAATACAAAAAAATTCATGCAACTTTTTTTTTAAATTCCGATTGATTTCTGGCGGAATTGTATTTCCGACAAATATCGAAACACATTTTTTAATCGAATCAGCTTTTCCGTCTGAGATTTTTCGACGACAAAACTGATTCCGTCGAAAATTGCTAATGAAATCAGCTGTTTCCATTAAAGATTTTCTAACGAAGAAACTGATTCCTTTGAAAATTGTTGACGAAATTAGCCGTTTTTGTCGGAGATTTTCGATGGAAAAGCTGATTCCATTGAAAATTTCCGACGGAAATAGATGTTTCCATTGAAATTCTCCGACAGAAAATGTTATTTTTGTCAAGGACAGCTTCCAACAGAATTATATTGTTAAATACTGGAAGTTTAGAGGGCTAAAGTGCTTAAATTCCTAAAATAGGGGTTTCGTCGGAATTGGTTGAAAGGGGAGGGGCGATTTTGTAAAATCGCCACCACGTTTTTAATCTGCCCATTCTTCAGTTATCGCTCGAAAGCTCATCTTCTTCTTTTGCATCTCCTCCTTCTCGCCCTTGCCCTAAGACGCCGCACCGCCTTCACCTTCGAACGAGCAGGAGTCGACGGTGGAACCAGAGAGTTTCCTCTGCGTTTTCTTCTCCTTCATGGTTGTGTTTAAGGTGGTCCGGTGGAAGCTAGGTCTTTGCTTGTGCAAAGCATCCTCTCCGGCTTCCTCTTCCTCCTGTATTGTCGCGATTGTGAGTGGCGCTGATCTCATCGACGCCGTCTGATTGGTAGAGAGGTCTCTCTTTGCGATCTTCCTTCTTCCCTTTACGAGCCGACGCCGACGCCATCTCCACTCGAGGTCCGGCCGTGCCGCCCCTTGCTGGTGCGATTCTATCTGTGCTCCACTGTCGATCGCTGTGGGTCAGGCACCAATGATCTCCTCTGTGGCCGAGCCATCTCCTTCTGCGACCATGAAAAGGTAAGAAGATTTGGGATTAATGTTTCATTGTTTCCCCGATTCATGGTGCCCTAACTGTTGGATCTTCTTGCGTTTGCTGCTTGCGCCAAGTTCAACACCGGGGAAGAAGTAGAGGGTCGTGTTGTTTTGGGTACTCCCTCTGGGTCTCTGCCCTTCTGTTCTCCGTCTCTGTGTATCAGGCAGAGGTAAGGTTGATTTCTTACAGTTGTCTTGTGTTATGTATAGTGTTTGGGTTTGATCCTGTTTGCTGCCCTGTTTTGAGTGGTCAAGAGATTCATAAAATGTAGGATATTCATGTGTGTATATTGTTAGATTAGCTTCGTGTGTGTGCTCTGCTAATGATATAAAATTATGGAGATCTTGTATTAGATCTTATTTTTGGTCTGACGTGGTTGAGTGTAGTATGATGAACTTGGGTCTTAGCGGAATTATGTTAGTTGTTAACCTCGTTGAGGCTTTGAGATTTAACCTAATGACCCAATCTTATTAAATAGGGTTAATGACAAATTAAACTGACGTTAAATAAGGGTTAGATTCTAATTATATTTAGTAGTTAGAATAACTGTTTTATTAATCGAATAAGTAGCTAAACTTTGTTCATGATACAGGACTTTAACCTTGGATACACGGTCGATCATGAGGAGGTTCTCTTCTCATATACGTTCTACAAATAAAGGCGGGTACTTCTCCTTTGTACTCGAGTAGTTTTCTTTACCTTAAAAGCATGACTATATTATGTCTGATAGGTTGCTTGACCTTGTTCTTTGTCGTTATTTAAAATATTGCCGTTGAGACTTATTCTTCGTTGATCTTCGAGTGTTCCCAAATTCGTATCTGTACAGTCCTCTATTGGTTTTCTATTCTGTAAAGTGTCGCTTGTACGCGAGTACTTAGAAGTCCATTACACACAGATAGGTTTATTTTGGCATTAGAAATACCCTACCCAGTAGTGTAGGTGCATAATTGTTGGTTTTGATTTTCGGTTGATTATATTGATGCATCGTGTATTCGTTGGACTTTATTGCATCGTTGTTTCTCCGGTTGTTTGTGCATCGTATAGCATGCACCATACTTGCACGTTGCATACTAACGACTGTTGGGCTTACATTTGGTTAAGTTGTTGTTAGTCATATTGTTGCTCGATTCACTCAACTAGTACTTGTTGTCGTGGTAGATATTAGAATGCGAGCACCTGTCCTGTTATGCCAAACAGTGACACCCTCACCGTTATTTTTAGAGGGATGAGATGTTGGTGGCTCACCCTCACTGTTGTTTTTCGAGTGATATTGTAGCTGTAGTAGCTCCCCCGATGTACCGGGGTTTGGAGTGTAGGCTCCTCAGCATCCTGTCCACTCAACCACACCTTTGTGGTATTTGTTGTTGTAGTGGTACAGTTGTCACAGTCCTACCCACTCGGTCACACAGATGGGATGTGTTGACGGCTTAACTGGCGTCAGGGATGACACATGTCATTGCATCATGTGCATACGTATTTCTTTTATGCATTTGCTTGTGTTTGATGCACTTATATGAGCTATGATTGTTGCACATGTTTGACATGCATGTATATTTTGATATTACTGTTGTTGAGTTGTTCTATACCTGCTTAGTCGTTATTCGAACTTTATACCATGTCGATTTACATATGTTATGCATGATTAGGTTTCTATATTTCCTTATGGACTGTACCCTGTTGGATTCTCTACTTGGTTATCTTATATTATGTCATGCTTATTGTCTACTCATATACCCGCAGAGTCCACCTGGACTCACCACCCCTGCTTTCTTCTTTGTTGTTTCAGATAGCAGATAGTCGTATTTCTTGGAGCCAGGAGAGGATCCAGTCGCCAGTCCCCAGAGTTGAGTTGCTTTTCGTATTTGGTTTAGTTGTTTGTTTTTAGTACTTGAAGTTACATTTTATTCGTTATTGGGTTTTCTCGTTATCAGAGACTTTTGTGTTTTCTTTGGATTGTAGTCCTTGTATGTTTATGGTGGCTGAGTCACCCATTATCTTTTATTCTAATATAAACTGCGTGGTTGTTTTACTTCTATATATGTGATGCTAGCCGCATGTGGCTAAGCTAGTGGTGGTGAGATATATGTATTATTGTCCTATATTGTCCGTCGTACAGGGGAGATGCTGCCCGATTTTCGAGGAAGCATGTGCCTCTGGGGGCGTGACATATATTTCTGTCGGAATATTTTTTTGACGGACCAATATTTCGTTGGTAAATGTACCAACGTTAATAAATTTCCATTGGTAATATGTTACCGATGGATTTTATGCCGACGGAGAAAATCCTGTTGGAATTCATTCGATAACTACGTTTACCAATGGAATTCTGACAAAAAATTCCGTCGATAAACATGGTAATTTTTGTTGTGTTTCATATTTGGAGTTTGTTTTTTCGATCTCCCAAAATTTTAAAATTAGGTATTTCTTCTCTATTTTTATTGTTTGCAAAAAATATTTAGATATCGTCAATGACAATGGTAGCTTGTGTGCTATTATGGTTGTACTTCAGTCATTAATTAGAAAAAAATTGTTTCAAATGTAGAAAAAATATAAATGGAAAATAAACAAAGGATCTTGGTTGAAATAAATTAACAACTTGCAAAAGAAACAAATGTTAACATAGTTGACTCTTTTGAGTTATGACTATTGTGATTGAATTTGTTTGGAAGTCTACCGTCTAGTTTGATTGAAGTGGGTGTAATTGTAGCAATGATGTAGTGCCTTCTCGTTTTACACACAATGACATTCGTACAAAATCTTCAAATTCTATGTTTAAGCTCGCCATAATTTTTAAGAATAGATAAAAATATGATTATGATTTAGCATGATGATATTGACATGTATTATGTTTGGTGAATTTTTCCTGCATTTAGATGTTTGGAACTATTTTAATTTATGAACTGTCATTATAGATTAACATTAGGCTTTTAGCAAACATGCATCTTATAAAAAAATAATTGTCTCGAGTGGGAAAAAGAAGGAAAAACAAAATGAAGAAGTTTTAATTCAAAGTCAAGTAGGAAGTCTTAATAAGTTGAATAATAAAAAACATAGTGAATTGAATGAACTTCACAATGAAGACCCAAAATAATATGAAAATGATAAAGGTGAAGTCAATATGCCTAAAAATGATAGTGATGAAGATATAAATCAAGAGATGTTGTTTCTTTGAATGTTGATGATTCATGAAATTGGGAGAAAATTCAAAATATTAGGGACTTTCTAGTTGAAAGAGGTCTTAGAAAAGATGGTGGTATTTTGTTTCCTCTTGATGACACTGGAAGATACTTTAATCTATTACATTATAAGAGGTAATTGTCAAATGGTGAGAAAAGTAACAGAAGATGGTTAGTGTATTCTATTTCTATGGACAAGATTTTTTGTTTCTGTTGCAAGTTATTCATGACTCAAAGAACCACAATGAACTTAGTCATCTGACTGACGAAGGATACAAAGATTAGAAGAATATTAGTTGATGTCTCAATCTTCATGAAACTAGTAAAGATATTAATATTGATTGCATGACTAGTTAGATTGAATTAGAAAGAAGACTTAAAAAGAAAAAGACAATTGATGAAAATATGTGAGTAGCAATTAATAAGGAGAGAGAATATTGGAAATAGATATTGAAGAGAATAATTATAGTCGTGCAAAGAATTGTGAAAAATAACTTGGTACTTTGGGAAGATAATGAGAAGTTTTATGTTGAGAATAATGGAATCTTTTTTAGCTAATTGAAATAATTGTTGAATTTGGTTCAATAATATAGGAGCACATTCGGTGTGTTCAAGAAAGACAGATTCGTTAGAATTATCTTGGGCCCAAAATCCCAAATGAAATGATACAGATGTTGGTGGCTGAAGTAAGAAATTCAATTGTTACAAAAATTAAACACGCAAAGTATTTCACTAACATACTTTATTGCACTTCAGATGTAAGTCATGAGGAGCTGATGTCCTTTGTGGTGACAAAAGATGATAACACTCACCCTAAGTGTTGGGATTGTACAACAGAGTCCCAAGTGTTGGGATTGTACAACAGAGTCCCATATTGAAAACACATGGTAAAGATGAGGAGTTTATAAGGAAAAGATATCTCCATTGGTAGGAGGCCTTTTAGAGAGAGCCCCAGAGCAAAACCATGAGGGCGTAAGCCCAAAGTGGATAATATCATACCATTATAGAGATATTTAAATTATTTCAATCATAACAATTGGTATCAGAGCCCGAACTGCCAGAAGGTCTAACTGCCGACTGTGCACAAGAGCTATAGTATAGTCGAGTCATGTGAGTGGAATATTAACCTTGAACAAAGGAATTGGGGGGGGGGGGGGGGCTTCCGTGTCCGGATCAAGAGGACTAGACACCAGGCAGGATGTCTTAGTTGTGGCTAGGTAAGGAAATTCTAGTAGGTCGAGTAGACTGAGGGGCAGGAAGACCTGGTGGGTTGAGAATCGGATGTCAAACAGATAGACTTTCCGCTTGATGGGGCTTGTGGTCCTTGTTTGAGAGTGGGGGGGGGGGGGGGGGGTGATCGCTAGGAATTGACCCCCAAACCTTATGGTGATAACACCCCATACACTTGCCTACTGCCTATCTCGAGAGTACAAAGCTTGTTATTAGATGCATGTATGGATGATTCAAAAAGTGCAATAGCGGTTGAGAAATTTTGGATTAGATTTTTGAAAATTAATGAAACTTCAGGGCTTGAGCTTTTTATAGAGGTTAAAAATATTTTGAGCAATTTCAAACTTAACATTGATAATATAAGAGGTCAAGGATATGACATTGGATCTAATAAAAGCAAAGCACAAGGATGTACAGAGTAGATTACTTGAATTTAATCCTAGAGCTTGCTACACTTTGTGTATGTCACAGTCTTAATCTCATATTATGTGATATGATGAAATGTTGTCCTAAAACAATGCCCTTTTCAGTTGTATAAAACACATATATTCATTATTCTCACTTCTACCAAGTGGTGACACATCTTTGAATATCATGTGCAAAGTCAAGCCCTTATCAAATCCATGTTGAAAGTGTGAAGCCCATAAAAGATCAAACTTAAAAAATACGAGATACTTTAATTGATTTGACAAACATATCTGATGACTCAAAAACAAAGAGTGAAGCTGAGAGTTTGACATCATTTGAACTTGAAAAAATTGAGTTCGTGTTTGGAATGATAATTTGGTACAAGTTGTTATATGCGATTAACATAGTTATTAAGTTTTTCCAAGTGGAAAATATGGATAATGATGTTACTATTAGATAGTTAAAGGGACTTATTTCTTCTCTCCAAGAGTTTAGAGAATATGGATTTGATCGAGCGTCGATTGAAGCGGAACATATTGCAAGTAAAATGATAATTGGACCTATTTTTCAGGAAAAACACATCATTTGAAGAAATATACAATTGGATGAGATCAACAATGAAGAGGTAACCCAATCTCCTAAAGAATCTTTTCGAGTTAATTACTTCCTATTTATAATTGATCAAGCTCTTTCTTCACTTCAAATTAGGTTTGAATAATTTCTAAAATATGAAGAAACGTTTGAGTTTTTATTTAGTTTGGAAAGATTGAAGTCAGTTGATAATGATGTTCCCTTATACTTATGTGTCAATCTTCCAGATTCTTTAACACATGATGAGTACTTTGATGTTGATAGATCAAATTTATATCTAGAACTAAAGTTGTTAAGACACTCATTACTAAGATCAAAAAGAGTGATTGATGTGCTGAATTATTTGAAGAAAATGGATGATTGTTATCCAAATGATTATATTGCTTATCGAATTTTGACTATACTAGTTACAGTTGCATATGTCAAAAAGAGTTTTTTCACGTTGAAATTGATCAAAACTTATCTCTGATCAACTATGTTACAAGAAAGACTAAATGGCTTGCCTATGTTATCTATTGAGAAACAAGTGGTTAAGAAATGTGATTATGTAAACTTAATCAATACTTTCGATTATAAAAGCGTGAGGCAAGTAATATTCAAGTGACTATATGACGTTGGGTAGGATAGTGATCATCGTACGGGATAAAACAATTGGGAATTGAGGAGAAGACAAGAAGAGAAATCATCATATAATAAACTTTCTTAATAATAGAGGAATACATTTATATAAACTCTAGACCTTAAGATCAAGAAGGGACTTATCCCAAGTGGTAAGCATGGAGACATTTGTTGCCTGAGGTTCTGGGTTTGAGTCCTCTTAGAAACAAATAAATTCTTTTTTTGAGGGGTCGTTGACTGAGGTGTTGTCTTGACAGTGAAATCTCTTATTAACTTAGTGGAACCGTGTCTCCAAAAATCCCTTAGGGGGTTTCTGAATACGAGACCATTTCGGCGGTGGGGCCGATCACTATAAAAAGTTTACCCGGATAATTTTTTTTGTCAAAGTGACTTATCCCAAGTGGTAAGCATGGAGACATGTGTTGCCTGAGGTTCCGGGTTCAAGTCCACTTAGCAACAAATAAATCCCCTCTTTGAGAGGCCGTTGACTGAGGTGCTGTCTTGACAGTGAAACCTCTTATCAACTTAGTGGAACTGTGTCTTCAAAAATCCCTTAGAGGGTTTTTGAATATGGGGTCATTTCAGCGGTGAGGTCGGTCACTATAAAAAATTTACCCGGATAGTTTTGGCCCCCACGAGATGGACTGATGGTTAGTGCGTGGGTGTTGTCATCAAGAGGTTTGGGGGTCAAATCCTGGCAAAGCCAGTATGCTCACCCTCCCCACGCGCTAGCCATAGTATCCGGGCTAGTAGCCCGCGTGATTTACCTGCTCCGTGTTGGCCCTGGGACGGATTGGCGGGGGCGATGGGGCGAGCAAATCGTCTTTTGCCACCAAGAAAGAAAAGAAATCGTCATATATGAACTTCAATTCGAATCTTCTAGCGAAAAAAAATCTTTCTAGAAAAATAAATCTCTTAATAGAAATTAAAATTAATAAAACAAGATATTAATTTAAATAAAGTAGGACTCATAAATATCAAAAATCTCAAAATTATCTTAAATAATATAAAAATAAAAATTATTAAAAATAATAATAAAATCTTCAAAGCTCATGTTGGGTTCGACCTGCATCATTATATACTTGTAGAGAATATAAATTTTTAATTTTGTTCGGATTGCCTTGGCTTTATTAGTAATTGCTTAAGACATAGTGATTTAATTAGATGATATATCTTATCTATTTTTTAATACTGTTATATTTTACATTTACTTTGATTGAGAAATATATGAATACTAAATTTTGAGGCACCATTCTTTATTAATGCTCACCTCATGCCCTAAAATTACGGGTCCTACACTGCATCCAGGTATTTTCTAATGCGAACCTTCACTAGAAAACAGACAGCAGGGACCATGTGGGTGATCACCGACTCACATGGAGCATGTGAGCGGCCAGTTCATGTCACAGGCCAGGAAACGGAACTCAACTCCATAAACCGCTTGATCAAGCAAAAAAATGGAGACAAACACGCAATTGACGATTCTCTCGTACCACTCAATATAGATATCTCTTTTGTATGTTTCATTCTCGTTCTCTTTTAATCTCCGATTGTCGGCAGGATATTAAAATTATATTGTTCTAAGTTAAAAAATCAAAGTAAAAATTCGACATCATTCACGATTTTGATTATATTTTCGAGTCCCTCAAGTCCAAACCATAATTTTTTTTACCAAAATATCTACAAGATAAATAGAATCTCTTAAATCGTTACTGCTTTAAATTTATTTAAAAATTTTGATCAAAATCTGAGATGACACAAATCTTATCAGTCGTGTTCCATCCAACTCCAGCTTAGCTCGTGGCCAACCGAACTCAAGTTATACCAATTTCAATAATATCTGTAAACACATTCACAATATATAATTATAGACTTTCATGAAAGGTCCCATGATATTGTGGGCATGTCTCTATCTGCCCGCTGTTATTATTCTATTAACTGAAAATTATATATATTTATATAGTATCGTAGTGTACCAATTAAAAATTTCAAAATCGAATCGAATTATTTAAAATAATCGAATTCAATTTTTAATTTCGCATAATTTCATTTAAGCATATCCCTAATAGATGATAGAAGATATAACGAAAACATAAATATCTAAGGATATGAGAATAAAAATCAAATTATTCAGGGGAGAAGGACGTGAATATATATATATATATATATATATATATATATATATATATATATATATATATATATAATATATATATATATATATATATATATATATATATAAATGAAGATGGAGAATATAAAATCCAGCCAAAGATGAGATTGACAATTCAAAGAAGTTATTAAGTTCGAATTGTTATATATATAGGGATTTGATATACTAAGGATTATCGTGCAAACTCTATATAAATCTTAATATTTTTTTAGTTTAAAATTTTTTTATATTCAACATTAAAATTTAATTACTAAATTCTAAAGGTAAAATCTTAAACGATATAATCATAAATTAAAAAAATAAAATAAAAATAAAAAAATCAAATATACTATGTTGTACGAGTTCATACGGAAAGATTCCCAATATAAAATATGTGTCTATATATATATAATTAACCATTAAAAAATTATATAAAAAAAATAGGTGCTGGGAAGCGAGATAAATTATAAACTTAATGTTTGAAAAAAATACAAATAGATAATTTTTAATTTTATTTCTCTAGAAATCACATGCTTAAATTAATTAAATTTCCGTGGTCCTTGAGGCTATTATTTTAATTAATTAATTATAGAAATTCCGCGGCAAAAAAAAAATAGTGTTGGGTGAGTGGCGTGGCCATGTTTGCCTGCCGTAATTTAATGGAAGTAGATACATGGTCTAAAGAAACATATATAACTCACTAAATCAACCAGTGAGTCCATTAATGTAACATGATTAAAAAATTATTATTTGAATTTAATTTACCTAATCAATATTGATATCCATGTACATGGCCCACCATCCCCACCATTTTATTTTTATAAAAGCTATTAATTTTTTTCCAGCCCCACCAATTTTTTTAAAAACAAGAATTATTTTTTTTTCAACTCCATATTTTCAATAAACTTAAAATTTTTCTGTCGTGATTGCTTCGCCTCCCTACCCATCGCGCCGCAACACATTGCTCGTTTAAAAGGTAGGTCCGTCATCTCATCCGTCCTCTGGTCTCTATCCCATAAATTTTCAAAAGGAATAAATTATGGATTTATCGGGATGGTAGATAAGGCGTCAGAACCGAGAGAGTTTGAAGCCAGCAGGCCAGGATTTTTATTCTCATGCACAACTGACGACCCTCGACTCCAAGACCTTCGTTTCAAGCGGTTAACGCCTCACTGACCACTCTAGCCCGTGGGGGCCGCAACACATTTCTCGTGATATGCCGTGGAGAGCAATCAACATTGGCATTGGAGCCGACTTCCTTGGCCCTCCTCGTAGGCGTTCGACTGTGACTCGATGAGCACAACTGCAGTCTCCTTTCTCTCTAATGATAAGTGATATTTGTATGACCGTCGTAATAGCAATTGCCTACTGCCCCAGCCTTGCGTCGATCTCCCTCAACACCACGCACCACGTTTACTGCTCTCCTCGTCGAGAATTTTAGGGAACGTTTGGTTTACTCTATTTTCATTTTCTAGAAAATCGCGGTGCGTTTGGTTTGTATTTTCCAGTCTGTTTTTCATATTCATTTTCTGTAGAAAATATGATTTTTTGGCAAACATGTTTGGTTTGTATTTTCCAACTTTATTTTTCAAAAAAAAATATAGCGTTTTCTGAAAAACTAGAGAATGAAATAAAATCATTTTTCAGAAAACGAGAAAATACAGGGGGCATTTGGTTTGTATCATTTTTCATTTTCATTTTCTAGAAAATCGTATTT
Source organism: Boesenbergia rotunda (assembly GCA_024364735.1). NCBI lineage: Eukaryota > Viridiplantae > Streptophyta > Magnoliopsida > Zingiberales > Zingiberaceae > Boesenbergia > Boesenbergia rotunda. Next base: position 211,541 of record JAGFNQ010006365.1, read on the forward strand.
TCTAGTTATATGGAAAATGATTTTTTTTTATTCTCTAGTTTTTCAGAAAACGCTATATTTTTTTTAAAAAATACAAACAAAACATATTTGCCAAAAAATCACATTTTCTACATAAAATGAAAATGGAAAACAGACTGGAAAATGCAAATCAAACGCCCCCTACGATTTTCTGAAAAATGAAAATGGAAATGGAACAAACCAAACGCCCCCGTATTTTTCGGAAAATGATTTTTTTTTATTTTCTAGATTTCCAAAAAACGCAATATCTTTTTCTGGGAAACAAGGCTGAAAAATGCAAACCAAATACGTTTTTCAGAAAATCGCATTTTCTACGAAAAATGAAAATAAAAAACAAGCTTACCAAACACCCCCTTATTGTCGCTGCTCTCCTTGTCGCACGCGACATTAACTTCGTCCTTTCGTCGCAACACGGCCGGAGCACCCAGGTCATCCCTACCATTAGTAGGGATTCGGATGCTTGGGAGAGATCGAAGGTGTTTGACCCGGAAAGGTTCGTGAATATGATATTGCCGGCGATGGTGCCAATCTCAATTGTACTCCTACAATTGAGAGTTGCCGTCGTGAAAAGTATAAGCGTGGAAGAACGTATAATTTTCATTCCTGACTATGCCTCTCACTCACTGTAGACTAGGACAGAGCAATGTATAAGCGTACTTAACTTTAACCTGAGGATCTTCTGAGACCATTTTAATATTTTTTTATGTGTAATTATATTATTCAATACATCAATCTTAAATTCACAAATCAATTTCTATTATTAGTTCGGAAAATTTTGAGTGACTAAGAAGACAAATAGAAATAAGATGTATGTATATGTGATTACATTTTTGCCTGGGGAAAATTGTCACTGGATCGTCGCTGGGATCCGTGCGACTGACGCTTGATCGATCACCAGACCGATCAGGCAAGTGTCTGATCGATCTGGTGACTGATCAGGCACACTACCTGCGACTTCTCGACATCAATGCGTCTTCGCCGTCGCCCCGAACAAAACTATAACCGGGGGTGCGATGAACCTAGGGGAGGGTAAACCGTCGGTACGGTAACCTGTCGACGCTCCCAGCCTCCGTGGCAATCAGACACACACCTGCGACTTCTCGACACCAACGGCGACCTTCGCCGTCGCCCCGACAAAACTATAACCAGGGGTGCGATGAATCCTAGGGGTAGGGTGAACCGTCGGGACGCTCCCGAGACTCCGGTGCCGATCAGCAAGCAGTGACCGTGCGGACTGCCTGCCGCCTGCCTGATCGTCTGGTGATCGATCATGCGCAGCCCGTATGCAGTCCGCAGGGATCGATCTGCACTGATCATATATATATATATTTTATATATATATATATGATTGGGAGAGTGAAAATGGAGAGTGAAAATCAAAGTGAATGACGTGCATCTACATGCATGATCTTCGACGGATTCACTATACTCCAGGGTATAGTTTGATTCGGGGGCGGTCGAAGGCCGCGATGGTGTCCAAGCGATAATCGGACGTGTGCATGTAAAGTGCCACGTCATGCCAAATCATTCACTATGCCAAGTCATGACATCATTCACTATGCCACGTCATGCCACGTTATATATATATAACAGTTGAATATGAGACTTAGTTCTATAAAATTTTTTCATCAACTATCAACATAAATTGAGAAGGATTAATTACTAATGATTTAGAAATCCAACATTTAATGATTATACATCCTATTTAAAAAAAACTTACAAAATATGTCTAGGAGTATCTGAGTGATAATTAATCGCTCTTCCATTACATAATATAAAAATGATCTATATTAATATTATAATGTTTAACCAATTTAATCATGTTTAATTTAAATTTAGTGCGAAAAAGATTAAAAAAAACAAAACACACCTCCTCATATTTCTTTTACCTTTATTATAATAACAACTCTAATATATATTAATTTTATTTGAAATATAATTTGATCAAAATACTATATATAAAATAATTGTATATAAATTACTTAAGTTTGATTAAACTTTTGTATAGTTATTTATTAGTTTCGATAATAATATAATAACTACTAAACTAACTATTTAATAGTTGTTATAATAATGTAATAACTATTTAGTAGTTGATATAATTATTTTAAAATAATTTGTTAAGTTTAAGTAATTTAAGTAGATGGTTTAAAAAAAAATTATATGAAGTACATATAATACTTTTAATATAAGAAATACCGTGAAATGCTTTTTCTATGTTTTGTTTTAAAAAAACAGACGTCTGATATATATATAATAACGGTCACCATTTTAATTTTTGCTAAGGGAAAATATGTTTAATATTGCAATCCGATTGGTCATTATCAACGCCATCCCAGAAAGCTGGCAGTATCTGACTTATCCCGCACCACATGTGGCCCCACAAGAGCACCCAGTGCCAGAGAGGTCGACGCTCGGGTAATCGACACAGTGTCGGTTTTGAACCAGAGGGAAAACGAGGGAGAGAAAGAGACTCGTCGTCTTTATAATCGATCCTTTCTCTGCTCTCGCTTCTGTCGTCTGCGAATGCGCTCTCTTCCTCCGCCGGATCAAGCTCCTTCTCGCCTGCCGTCAGTGAGTAGTTCACTTTATGTTCGATCTCGATCCATGCGATAAGTTGTTTTTTTCCTGCAAATTCGGATCACACATTGCGATTCTCCTACCTTTCTCACAATTTGAAAGGGGAAAAAAAACGATGGTTTATGGGTGACTGGTGCCTAGGTTTTTGATCCTGTTTTGGCATTGCGGTCTTCGCTTCTTTGAAGATTTTCTTGAGATCTAAATGTTCGTTTTAGAAATTCCTATGGTATGCTCAAATGTGGTGTGAATTCTACAGCTTCTGAACTTGAACTGCATTTTTAGGGTTTGTGGCAGATTCGTGTCTGTTCATTGCCAGTTTTGCAGCAGTTTGTTTTTAATCTCATTGAGGATCTTTGTTCTCAGGTCTAAGATCCGTTTTTCTTCTTCTTCCGATCAAATCTCGTCGGCTCCGACCATGGCAGAGCGAAGCGGCGACGCTTCGCCGCTCCGATCCCGTTCCTCCGGCCTCCCAGATTTCAAACAATCTGTAAAGCTCAAGTACGTCAAGCTCGGGTATCACTACATGATCACCCATGGCATGTACCTCTTCCTCACCCCGCTCCTCTTCATCGTCGCCGCCCAGCTCTCGACCTTCTCCCTGGCGGACCTCCGCGACCTCTGGGACCACCTCCGCTTCAACCTCGTTTCAGTCGTCGTCTGCTCTACCCTTCTCGTCTTCCTCTCTACCGTCTACTTCCTTACCCGCCCCCGCCCCGTCTACCTCCTCGACTTCGCCTGCCACAAACCCGACGACAGCCGGAAGTGCTCCCGGAGGGTCTTCCTGGATCGATCCACGCTCACGGGATCGTTCACGGAAGAGAACATCGAGTTCCAGCGTAAGATCCTTGAGAGATCCGGCCTCGGCGAGAACACGTACCTCCCAGATGCCGTCCTCAGTGTTCCGCCCAATCCCTGCATGGACGAAGCGAGGAAGGAGGCCAGGGATGTCATGTTCGGCGCCATCGATGAGCTCCTTGCCAAGACCAACGTGAAACCCAAGGACATTGGGATCTTGGTTGTGAACAGTAGCTTGTTCAACCCTACTCCCTCCCTGTCCGCCATGGTCGTCAACCATTACAAGCTCAGGGGAAACATCGTTAGCTACAATTTGGGAGGAATGGGCTGCAGCGCCGGGCTCATCTCAATCGATCTCGCCAATAACCTACTCCAAGTGCATCCCAACTCCTACGCCCTCGTAATCAGCATGGAGAACATCACCTTGAATTGGTACTTCGGGAACGATCGCTCCAAGCTCGTCCCCAATTGTTTGTTCCGGATGGGCGGCGCCGCCATTCTTCTCTCCAACAAGAGGTCGGACCGGAGGCGCTCCAAGTACCAACTTGTCCACATGGTTCGCACTCACAAGGGTGCGGACGACAAGTGCTTCGGCTGCGTGACGCAGGAGGAGGACGCCAACGGAAACATCGGCGTCACTCTCTCCAAAGATCTGATGGGCGTCGCCGGCGAAGCCCTGAAAACCAACATCACCACCTTGGGCCCGCTGGTGCTGCCCATGTCTGAGCAATTGATCTTCTTGGCTACGCTGGTGGCCAAGAAAGTGTTGAAGATGAAGATTAAGCCTTACATCCCCGACTTCAAGCTGGCGTTTGAGCATTTCTGCATCCACGCCGGAGGCAGGGCTGTGCTGGATGAACTGGAGAAGAACCTTCACCTTTCGGATTGGCACATGGAGCCTTCGAGGATGACACTGTACAGATTCGGGAACACCTCAAGCAGCTCGCTCTGGTACGAACTAGCCTACACCGAAGGGAAAGGGAGGATCAAGAAGGGAGACAGGATTTGGCAAATCGCATTCGGCTCTGGTTTCAAATGCAACAGCGCCGTGTGGAAAGCATTGAAGAAAGCGAACCCTGGCAAGGAGAAGAACCCCTGGATGGAGGAAATTTCAAATTTTCCGGTTGCAGTTCCAAAGGTATCAGCTCTTTGATTTGCTATGCTGATTGTAGAGGTATTTTTAATTGGTTTTGAGTTTCCTGATTATGCTTTTAGGATCCAGTTTGCCTGTTGAAAATTTGTTCATCTTAGATCATTGATTTAATTGAAGTGCTGAATCTTGTCCAAGCAAACATTCTGCAGCTCTATCTGTTAGACATGAAACTAGAAGTCCAAAAAAGAAAAGTAATATGAAACTGTTTGGAACCTGATTACTCAGATAAAAGGAAAGCCATGTGAAATAAATCATTCATAAAGGAAGATAACAGGCCGGAGCTTATAAGGTCCCGCAGCATATTTCCAGTCACACTTGCATTTCGCCCTTCCAGGGCCAGCTGTGGAAAGGGGCTGGACCTTGAAAATGTTATCAGGTTGTGGAAGGCATGAATTTGCTAGCTATCATTGTCAAATACAGGCAGGCAAGCAAAATAAGTGTGGTATCCAAAAAAAAAGGTTAGCAAAAAAGCGAAAGAAATTGAAACGGATCCAGTGTAAGCAGGTGTCTGAAAGCATAAGATATCACAGAACCCATCAAGTTTATTATTCTCATATAATTGAAAGGGGTCCAGTTTAAAAGGAAGTGTTTGGAGGCATGAGATATCACAAAAACCAGCAAAGTTTGTCCCTACGGGGCGCCGTGCAGGCGGTAAAACATTTAGGAGAATAAATAAGATTGGTAAAATATTTAGGAGAATAAATAAGATTCGAGTTTGATTTCCAACATGAATGAATATTGAATATTTTGAAGATCGGACTCTAAATATGCATAAGTTGTTTTTTTTGGATTTATTTGAGAAACTATTTTTTAGATTTATCTGATAAACGAATAATACTGCTCATACCTCATCCCTAGATAACTCACCGACAGGGTAGGTTCAAGCCTATTTGAGGCCTTAGGTAAAAAAAAAATCTTTAACATTGTTTTAAAAAAAATTTACTCGTCCTTTTTCATTCGGACTTGTAACTGACAATCGACTTAATCGAAAATAAATATATTTAAAATTGTTTAAAAACTAATAAACATAAAAAAAAGTCTAATTACTCAAATAAAAGACGAAAATAATAACTCTTACAAAAAGCAATAAATGAAATGAGACAATAATAAAAAAAATCATGTTTCCATCTTCAAATCATCATCACCGCAAATCACAAAAAATAAATAAATAATACATATACAAAATGATAAAACTCAATATAATCCTTAGAAAATGAAGATCGTAACGAGATCAAACCAGTCATTATCATTTTATCATTTATTAAAATCTAAATAAGTCATTTTAGGCATAAAATAAAAGAAAAAATAAATCATATTTTTTATCACCTAAACCAAAATAGTTGTAAATGATAGAATAGAAACAAAAGGGAAATCAAAAAATATATTTTTGTAAATACATATAAATAAAAGCAAAACTTAATGTCTATCAAGGAAGCGAAATGACAAAGATATCAATTTACTATTGCTCAAAAATAATAAAATTTTCTATTTCTATCGAACACAATATGGATGAATCCCTCAACATTTGAACTTAATTAAGCAAGGAGCATAGTAGCACCAACCGAATCAACATGACATCGTTAGATGTAATTTCTCTTTCTCAATATCAATAAGCGAGAGAAGTACAAAGAGAGGGAGCTAGTCATGGGAAGAGGGGGAACTCGAAAAAAGACTAATATTTTTTATTTTGCATTGCATGGATAAAAAAATTCTAATTCATGTTTTTACTAATCAGAAGAGAAAACGTCACTAATAAAAAATAAATGTAACGAGAGAAAGCTAGAGTTGAAAGATATTGAAGAGGAATACATTTGATCTTATAAAATAACATACATAATAAAAATTAAATTTAAAATATTAAAAAGAGAACCCCTTATGACTCTATTCATTGGAATCATAATAAAATTTTTATAAAATCTATAGTTTTGACTAAAAAAATAAGATACGTAAATTTTTTATCAAGACCTTATTCTTTTTCATTCTCTTAAAATATATAATAAAAATATGTTTTATATATCAAAAATAATAGACCCCAATAAAAATTGAGGCCCTAGGCATAGGCCATTAATAGAGTTAAAAGGGGTGGATAAAACAAGTCCTCGTCTGACCGCTGAAAAGATTCGTCGGGAAGGTGGCCTGGGAATATGAACACGAGTTAGGAGGACGACTGGAAGGATTTTGGCGCATTCATTTCGACGCTCAAGTTAGAGGCGGGGATGTAAGAAAATTATGATATATCAGTAGAAAGGTTGTTTTTTTGTTCCCTCCTGCTCCTAGTGTGGGATGTATCTTTTTATAGGGTTGTCGGAAACAACTTGTCCCATGATCCCGTAATCTTTGCATAAGTTGCCGATTAGGAATAAGATTTGGGGAGCGCTATGACGAGCGTTGCGTAGTGGAGCGTGTCTTTTGGAACTGTTCAGGGCCCACATTCTCATGGTCATTGGCTATTAATGCGGGGCTAGGGCTCCGTTGTTGATCCCGTCATAGAGGATCGTAGCCAGGCGGTGAGCACGAGGGCCAGCCCGGGCTACTACTAGAGGGTCGGGAGCTCAAGGATCGACCTGAGCTGATATGAGTCGAGGTTGACCTGAGCTCGAGAGGCCGACCCGAGGGGGAGTCCTGTAGAGTTCTGGTCAAACGAGATGTCAATCGGAGGTTTAAGGGGGCTTGACCCTGACCTTAGACCTGCTCCCCGATCATTGCTTGAGATCTCAAGGGGGAGCTTGTCCTCAACTTGTGGCCTGCCACGGGCTCGGGCAATGGTTTTTCCTACGTACTACACGAATTTCATACTTGGTGACGTGACCTCCTGAATTGGCCGACCTTATCTCCACTCGCCATCACTAGCCTATCCTTTTAGTCTAGTCGAAGGAGGCGTGTTGAGTCCGACTGACTGGACTGCTACTACCGAGGCAAGGGGGGCCACATGTCAGAAGCTAGTGCGGGTGTAGGATACGATAGGGATTGTGCCATGACAGCTCACACATTCTTAATGAGGGAATGATTTGCCCTTGTATACTCTGCCCGAGATACACCCCATCCTTTTAGAGGCCACGATTCTTTAATGGTCATGGGATGGTGGATCAGAGTACGAGGTGACGCTTTATGATGACATGGTAATTGGTAGGATTTTGTCTGGGATCCGACGACTGAGCTTGGGTGCCTCGGTATATAGATCTGGATCCAATGACCTACCTATGTGGGGTTGGGGTATATAAGTTTGGCGGAGACGAGGTCTTTTGTCTCCATTCATTTGCGATTGAATTTTTTTTCCAGTGCTGTTCTTGTTAACCTCTTCCTAGAGTTTACACTTCTGTTCTAGGTTAGTAAGTCATCGTCTTCGTCTTCATGTTGTTCCACTTTCTTGTTTTGAAAGGGATGATTTCTTTCTCTCTCCTTGGTATCGCACGGTGGACTCCAGTTTCACTAGGAAGAGGTTATGCTTTGAAGAGGTTGTGTATTGCGTATCATGTGTCGAAGGATTATGCTTTGATATGTCCAGACGACACTAATCGCTTGGATCACCCGCCGGAGGGTTGTGCCACCTTCTTTCGGGCTCATCTGGCAGGTGACCTTTGTTTTTCAGTTCACCCTTTCTTCCTGGCGATGGTCACCTACTTCCGTATTCCTCTTTCTCAGCTTGGCCCCAATTCCTATCGCATTTTGATGGGATGGTTATCTTCTTCCGTTTGTATGATATTCCTCCCTCCCTGCACCTCTTTCACTGCTTCTTCTAATTTTTGGCCCGGTCCGGCCAGGGTCTCATCAGGGGTTTGCCTATGTTAAATAAAAGGTGGAAACCCAATTTCTTTTTTGTGCGGCTTCTTTGAGGCTTGCTGGCGCCCCGAGCTGCCGACCCAACCCTCCCTGAAGGATATACACCTAGAGAGGGGATATACTCGGGCCCACACTCAGCTTTTAGGCCTAGCTTTCAATAGCAAGAGTCTGGTTAAGGAGACCGTGCTATACTTCTTCGGCTTGAGCCGCCATTCGGCTGTGCCGTCCCTTCCTTTTGGTGAATATTTTTGTTTGGACACATGATGATGATCCCTGACTTAGGATATTCTTGTTTGGTATAGTGGAGATCATGTTGCGAGCTGCTCTGAATCGGATGGCGCACCTGACTGAGGCCGAGCTGGAGGCTCGAGATGCGGCGATTATTGACCTTACATGGGAGGCCGAGACGCCTACCCTTGTGTCGAGTGATCTTGTGCTTGCCTTGACTGCTACTGAGGTGGACTTGGAGGAAGAGTCCCACTCCCCCCTTCGCATCTCTCACAAGAGAAAACGGGCTGCTCCTGAGTCTTCTTGCTCCCACCTCGAGGAGTCCCCGGATGACCCTAAGCCTCTTTGCATACACCTCCCATCCCCGTCGTGGAAAGTGAAGGAGACGCTAGGGGAGTTGTCTGTTGGATCGAGAGAACCGATAGAGGGGGGTGAATATCGGAAAACGTTCGGATTTGAGATAGAGAAATTGCATAGCGGAAGATTAAAAGCAAACACGCAAACACAGTGATTTTTACTTGGTTCGGAGCCTAGGTCGACTCCTACTCCAAGGCCCACGGTCGTTGACCGTTTTCTGCGGGCAATTCTATAAGTTCGCAAATCAATTTACAGTATTGAGTTACAAATATAGCACAATAAACTTAACAAATAAAAACTCTTCTTTTACCGACGTCCGATGTAGGTTGTCTTTTCGGAGTAGCGGGACGTCGTCGGCGCTTGAGTCACGAGTCGGGAGGTTTCCGGAGCAAAGCGCGAGAGCAGAAGAGCGTTGAAGCGTTGAATGAATTGTTGCTTTGAGCCTTGGGGTCGAGGGCCCTTTTATAGGGCCTGGGGGCGCTCGGGACGTCGGGGGCGCCCCCCAAGTGTCGGCCGATCCACCTTTCCCTCGGTCAACTTCTGATCCCTTCAACCTCGGGATCACATCTTGACCGGGGCGCCAGGGACGCTGGGGGCGCCCGGGTTGACCGGGTCAAATCTTTATCCCTTCGGCTTGGCTGGCTTCTCTTCGTAGGCTTGCATTGGGGGCGCCCGGGACGCTGGGGGCGCCCGGGAGCACGGGGGCGCCCCGCCCAGCAGCTGTTCGAAGCCTTCCTTACTTACATTGTTTTGTATGCACCTTGTGTTGGTGCAGGAAAGCACCATATCGAACCTTGTTTTGATATTGGCAAAGGATTCAAAGTTAAGTTTGTTTGTGATCTAACAATGTTACTCAAGTGTGCAGAGACAAAGTCCTAGCGAAGGAATGCTAGGCACCTGGCGAATGACTGCCAGTATCCAAGCCCTAGCGAAGGACTGCTAGGCACCTGGCGAAGGACTGCCAGTATCCAAGCCCTAGCGAAGGACTGCTAGGCAGCTGGCGACGGACTGCCAGTATCCAAGCCCTAGCGAAGGACTGCTAGGCAACTGGCGAAGGACTGCCAGTATCCAAGCCCTAGCGAAGGACTGCTAGCCAACTGGCGAAGGACTGCCAGTATCCAAGCCCTAGCGAAGGACTGCTAGGCAACTGGCGAAGGACTGCCAGTATCAAAGCCCTAGCGAAGGACTGCTAGGCGCCAGGCGAAGGACAGCTTGGGACTAAAAGCCCTAGCGAAGGAATGCTAGGCACCGGGCGAAGGACAGCTCGGCATCCAAGACCTGACAAAGGACCGTCAGGCAAAAGTCCAACCAAAGGAGCGGTTGGCATCAGGTAATTTCTCCCGAGAGGAGTAGGTGAGGACGCGTTCCCCGTCGAGGGAACAGTAGGCGTTGGTTCGACCTAGGACTCCATTTAGGAGGCCCAAAGTCAGAACCAAGACAGCTAAGGCTGTATAATCTAACACTATGTTTTATTATGTTTGGACTAACCCTGGATGCAGGACCGAAGGAATGTGTGTCTGCAGCTCAGAAAGCCTCAAAGGAGAGAGGCAAGGCTGAGTAGGGCGCCCGGAGTGTCCCGGGCGCCCCCAAGGGCCATACAAAACAGGTAAAGCAAAAGGGGGTTCGAATACATGCTGGGCCGGGCGCCCCCGCTGCTCCCGGGCGCCCCCTGCGCTGCGGGCGCCCCCATGTGAACACCTCGAACCGAAACCCTTCGAAGCCAGAAGATAAGAGTTGACCCGGTCAACCCGGGCCCCCCGACCGCTCCGAGCGCCTCGGTCAAAGCGAATCCAGAGGATCAGACGCGACCGAGAGCCCTGTGGATCGGAGGCCACGTGGGGGGCGCCCCCGACGTCCCGGGCGCCCCCAGGCCCTATATAAAGGGCCCTCGACCCCAGGCTTCATACAACAATTCTCAAAACGCATCAAAGCTCTTCTACGCTCGTGCCTTGCTCCAGAAACGCTTCACCTCGAGCCGACGATGTCCCGCTGCACCGAAAGAGTCAACCTACTCCGGACGTCGGTAAAGAAGAGTGTACTTAATTTATTATATTTTATTGCACTCATTTTGTAATTAAAATTGTGTAACCTATTTGCGCGAATATAGTATTGCCCAAAGTAAACGGTCAACGACCGTGGGCCTTGGAGTAGGAGTCGACACAGGCTCCGAACCAAGTAAAAACCACTGTGTCTTTGTGCTGTGTCTCTTATCGTTATTTCCGCTGTGCACTTACTCTTAGTTTTCCGAAAAAGAAAGTTTTCCGATATTCACCCCCCCTCTATCGGGCTTCTCGATCCAACAAGTGGTATCAGAGCGGGGTAGTTCAAACTTGGTGCAACCACCAGTTTGAAAGTTTTTTTCGGATTTACAAAATTTTTAATATTATCTCTTTTCTTTCTAGTTAATCAATATCACTCGATCTTTTTCGCCTTTTATTTTATAAAATTTTTAATATTATCTCTTTTCTTTCTAGTTAAAAAATATCACTCGATCTTTTTCGATCTTTTGAATTTTCATATTTTCACCATAAGTCTGAATTGATAAAATAAAAAATTTTTGAAAATTTGTCATAAACCTTTTTTTTATTATTATTTTAATATTTTTCTCGAAATTCATGCTACTTTAATTCGAGCAAAATTTTTCCCAAACATTAAAATCTTACTTTTTCATTATTAATCAGAATTGACAAAATCATCATTTTCAAAAATTTATCATAAATTATTTTTATTATTTTATTATTATTTTGCCTCGAAATTTGTGCAATTTTTTTGGGCTATTTTTTCTTTCTCCCGCACTACTAATCCAAGACCAAGTCTTGGTACATTCTGTTATTTCTTTTCTGTGTGCAAGGATTAATTTAAATGGCAAATCAAGATTGGAGTAGCATTCGTCCACCTCTATTCTCTGGCGAAAATTTCAGAGTCTGGAAGGATCTAATGGAGTCTCATTTGAAAGCTAATATGGAGTTATGGTTGATAATCCAAACGGGGTTCATATTCCCCACAAAAGAAGGAACATCGATCACTTGGGAAAAATTGGATGAACCAACTCTGAGAAAGATTGAGATTGATGCCAGGGCAACAGTAATCTTACAATGCGGCCTGACCAAAGAAGAACTGAAGCGGGTCGGATCCTTCAACTGTGCCAAAGAGATGTGGGAAAAGATAATCAATCTACACGAAGAGAGCTCCAGCATTGAGATCTTTGACTCCGGATCAGAAGACGAGAAAGAATCCATCCCCGACATCGAAATCGAACCAGAAATGGTAACTAATTTCGAATCCTTTTTTGAATTACAATTAGATAATCCAACAGATACTATAATGGTCGAGGAAGGTATAATTTCTAGTACAGAGAAAACTCCAAGAGAACCACCAAAGAAGAAGATTCAACCTGTACCCGAGTCCAACTCAGACTCAGAATTTGACGATAAAGAAGGAGATCGACCCAATATGGTTCGATTAGCTCGTGGTCACTACAAGAATACTAGACAAACGATCGGGAGAGGTAAGCTTACAGTATTTGAAAACCCCTTATTTACCATGAATAATATGATTGAATCTTATAAATTAGTTAAGGCTAATTTGTTAGAAAATTTAATTCATAATATTGCTGTTTTTGATAATCCAGAATATTATTACGATTATGATATAACATAGATCATTTTTTTTGTGCTTTAATTGTAGGTTTCTTTTTATTTTATGGTTATGTTCTTTTTGCTTAAAATTAGGATTGATTAGTTTAAGGACAAAACAGTTTAACTGAAACTTGACAACATAGTATTGGGTGGAGGTGAGATGATAGTACGTTAGGGAAACCAACTCTAATAAGATCAAGTTTACTTGGTCTCTTTAGACTGGTGAAACTAGCCGAAGCTACCGATCCAAAATCCAAACTAGTTAGGCCAGAACTTTTCAAAGATTAATTTTGAAGATGAAATTTCACTAAAAGGCTTTGTCTAGGAAAGGGTTGATGATCCAATAAGGCTACGGCCAAAGAAGGCCTTGTGCCTCGCCAAGACCTGGAAGTCAATTTTTGAAATTCAAATTCAATTTACTCTTTGTTAAATTCGAATCTAACACAAATTTTCAGTTAATTTTAGATTCAAATATCTCTTTTCAAAATAAATTTAAATTGGGTTTAAAAATTAAGTTAACTTTTCAAAATTAATCATGACATTTTCAAAATAAATCTTTCTATTAAAATATGCATCTCACAAAACAGTTAAGGATATCCTGTTTTGTCACTTAGAAATGGGTGAGATGCTCAGGACCTAAAAGTTTAGTCCAACCCAATCAACCGACTAAATCAAATTCAAACTCAAATTAAATCTTAATTAAATCAATTAAATTCAATTAAATCAATTAAATTCAATTAAATCTTAATTAAATCAATTTAATTCAATTAAATCTTAATTAAATCAATTTAATTCAATCAAAATTCAAAATAATTCAATAAAATTCAACTTAATTAATCTCAACTAATCATTCTCAAAATTCAACTTAATTACTCTTAATTATTCTCAAACTCAACTTAATTATTCTCAATTAATCATACTCAAAATTCAATTTAATTATTGTCAATCATTTATCTTCAAAATTAAAATATTGGTCTCACACAACCCATAAGGTTAACATGTTTGACCACGTAGAACTGGGTGAGACATCTAGGACCTAAAAGCATGAATCACTTGTAAGTACCCCTGGTTGATTTTGATGTGATCAACCGATTTATGTTAGGTCCTGGTATGTTTAATCCCTCTGCTAAGTGTGCAGGAGCTTAGGTACGGAGGAAGTCGAGCGTAAGACGTAGCGGACGAGAAGGATTGTGCGGTGAAGTGAGCCGATGGGCTCGGTACAATCCGAGGGACGCGGAAGCTGCGGAAGAGTACGCCGGTGGAGCGAGAAGGACGCACGCGGTGTCCGAGGGACGAGAAGCCGGGAGGAAGGACGCTCGAGGGGCGAAAGGCCGGAGTCGGGTTCGGGTGAGCCTAACTCCGGTTGGCCGGAAATCACCCAGAAGACGAAGAACCAAAAGACTGGTCAGTTTGACCATGTCAAACAAAGCGCTTGAAAAAAGAAAAATATAATTGCAGCTAAGAAGAGTCGATCCCAAGACCTCACCTAAGAGGTGTTACCATGATTACCAGTTGGGATAGCAATTATTGATATTAAGAGGTTGCCGATGATTCTACTTGATGATGATAACATCAAAGTCTAAAGCAGATGATAAAGTCTTAAAGGATAAAACCTTATCCTTGAATCAGATCCAATGGATGCAGTTTAATCCCATCCAAGATCAACCATCCAGATTACATCCATGGATCAACGGCCAAGAGAAAATTCCTCAACAATCAACAATCCAGATTTATTCTCTTAGGCTATAAATAGACTTAGAGTTTCAACCTTTTTAATCATTTATTTAATTCAATCTTGTAAACTCTCTAAAAGTCTAGCGTGCTATTTTTGTAAGGCTTCTCCGCCACAAGGAGATTTTTATTGAGCGTCCACTGCCTTGGAAGCAACGTTCTCAGTTGTGACCAAGTTCTTTTTTAAAGACGAGTGCCTCCACTTTCATAATTTTTTTTCCCGTCTATTCACCCCCCTCTAGCCGGTCCAACCCGATCCAACATCACTATCCTTTCAAATAAAAAAATGTTTTCAAAAGGTATTCAAAATTATTTCTATTTTTTTTTAAAATTAACTCTGTTTACTGTACCCTACTTTTTCAACTCTAATAGTTTTTTTTTAATATTGAAGTTCATGTTAAGTATCACAATAGACTTACTTTGAAGAGAATATAGGGCTTGGTCTGATTTAGTCATTAACTTGGTCAAAATAGTGAACCCTAGTCCGCATAGTCAACCCTAAAACACTGAAGTCTCTTAAGGAACTTAGATAAAACACAGACTGTGTCAGATACAGGGGGAGTTTTCTTTTAATACTTTTCAAAAAATTAAATTATTTTTCAAAAACTTTATGCTCTAAATCTTATTATCATGTCGATAAGGTTTTCAAAAATTGATTCAAAAACCTTCGTATACTACTATCTGTTTAAAAATTATCATCATTTCAAAATATTTTTCGAAAACTATTTTCAAAAATGTATCACCTTGAAAGTTATCATACTCAGAAGGTTATTCAAAATTATTCTTTTGATTTTAATAAACCCTAAAGACACAGAGGAAGGTCCACTTCATGATCTATAAGGACTCCTAGGATGTGTCAAATTTAGGGGGAGTTTGAGTTAAAAGAAGAATTTCTGAAATTTTTTTTGGTAATTATTTGTTTTGAAATTGTTAGGTAAATTCCTTTGATCTGAACTAAACCCTAAAGACTTAGAGGGAGAATCTTGTGGTCAACAAGCTTCCGAGGACTATATCAAATTTAGGGGGAGGTTAAATTAAATGAATTATTGAACATTTCAAAATAATATGTTTTAATACATTAAGTTTTCAAAATTCTTTTGAAAATACAATTTGCTTTTAAAAATATGGTTTAGTAAATTATTTTTGAAATACCTTTAGAAGTAATATTTGCTTGAATCTTAAGAATTTTCAGGACACTTAGGAAAATATCCTTGTAGTTAACAAGGGTTCCTAGGATTGTGTCAGACTGGAAAAGAAATCTAGTTAAGCAAAGTATTATGTTTTCAAAATAACATTAAATTTTTCTCAAAATATTATGTTTAAAAGTACTCATAATCTTCAAAAAGTACTTCTATTTTACAACAAGAATTATGCTAAGTATTTTTATGTTTTCAAAACTCATAGGCTCTGATACATAATTTTTTTTAAAATCTTCTTTCAAAAAGTTCCTTATTGATATATGGCCAAGAGAGAGAAAATTTTAAATCTTGTCTTGTTTTCACTAAGTATTTTTATGTACCTTAAAATTGGTCTAAGCATATTCAAAATTCTTTCAAAATCTCTAAAGCACTAATCCATTACTTACAGTTTCTTTTGAAAACTATGCTTTTTGAACTCCTTTACTTAAATTTATTTTGGTAAAACTCAAACCTCCCTATTAGATACCTTGTTCACCCATGGTTATTTTTGATATATGTCAAAGGGGGAGGAAAGGTCAAAGTTAAGTATTTTATAACACAAGTACTTAGGGTTTTAGGGGGAGTATGAGAAATAAAGGATTTTTTTTCAAATCTTACCTTGTGTTATTAAATGTTATAAAGTTTTTACTTAACATTGAGTTGTGTAAAATTGCTATACTTCATTTTTACATTATGTTCTCAACTATTATAAAGTTTTTTACTTAACTTTGAATTGTGTTGCCATAATCAAAAAGGGGGAGATTGTTGGTGCAGGAAAGCACCATATCGAACCTTGTTTTGATATTGGCAAAGGATTCAAAGTTAAGTTTGTTTGTGATCTAACAATGTTACTCAAGTGTGCAGAGACAAAGTCCTAGCGAAGGAATGTTAGGCACCTGGCGAAGGACTGCCAGTATCCAAGCCCTAGCGAAGGACTGCTAGGCACCTGGCAAAGGACTGCCAGTATCCAAGCCCTAGCGAAGGACTGCTAGGCAGCTGGCGACGGACTGCCAGTATCCAAGCCCTAGCGAAGGACTGCTAGGCAACTGGCGAAGGACTGCCAGTATCAAAGCCCTAGCGAAGGACTGCTAGACAACTGGCGAAGGACTGCCAGTATCCAAGCCCTAGCGAAGGACTGCTAGGCAACTGGCGAAGGACTGCCAGTATCAAAGCCCTAGCGAAGGACTGTTAGGCGCCAGGCGAAGGACAACTTGGGACTAAAAGCCCTAGCGAAGGAATGCTAGGCACCGGGCGAAGGACAGCTCGGCATCCAAGACCTGACAAAGGACCGTCAGGCAAAAGTCCAACCAAAGGAGCGGTTGGCATCAGGTAATTTCTCCCGAGAGGAGTAGGTGAGGATGCGTTCCCCGTCGAGGGAACAGTAGGCGTCGGTTCGACCTAGGACTCCAGTTAGGAGGCCCAAAGTCAGAACCAAGACAGCTAAGGCTGTATAATCTAACACTATGTTTTATTGTGTTTTGGACTAACCCTGGATGCAGGACCGAAGGAATGTGTGTCTGCAGCTCAGAAAGCCTCAAAGGAGAGAGGCAAGGCTGAGTAGGGCGCCCGGAGTGTCCCGGGCGCCCCCAAGGGCCATACAAAACAGGTAAAGCAAAAGGGGGTTCGAATACATGCTGGGCCGGGCGCCCCCGAGCTTCCGGGCGCCCCCGCTGCTCCCGGGCGCCCCCTGCGCTGCGGGCACCCCCATGCGCACACCTCGAACCGAAACCCTTCGAAGCCAGAAGATAAGAGTTGACCCGGTCAACCCGGGCGCCCCGACCGCTCCGGGCACCCCGGTCAAAGCGGATCCAGAGGATCAGACGCGACCGAGAGCCCTGCGGATCGGAGGCCACGTGGGGGGCGCCCCCGACGTCCCGGGCGCCCCCAGGCCCTATATAAAGGGCCCTCGACCCCAGGCTTCATACAACAATTCTCAAAACGCATCAAAGCTCTTCTACGCTCGTGCCTTGCTCCAGAAACGCTTCACCTCGAGCCGACGACGTCCCGCTGCACCGAAAGAGTCAACCTACTCCGGACGTCGGTAAAGAAGAGCGTACTTAATTTATTATATTTTATTGCACTCATTTTGTAATTAAAATTGTGTAACCTATTTGCGCGAATATAGTATTGCCCAAAGTAAACGGTCAACGACCGTGGGCCTTGGAGTAGGAGTCGACACAGGCTCCGAACCAAGTAAAAACCACTGTGTCTTTGTGCTGTGTCTCTTATCGTTATTTCCGCTGTGCACTTACTCTTAGTTTTCCGAAAAAGAAAGTTTTTCGATATTCACCCCCCCTCTATCGGGCTTCTCGATCCAACACCTTGGGGGCGCCCGGGACACTCCGGGCGCCCTACTCAGCCACTGCCTTACTCCTTTGAGGTTCTCTGAGCTGTAAACACTCGTTCCTTTGGTTCTGCATCCATGGTTAATCCAAAACAACATAAAATAATAATGTGTTAGTTTATTCAGCCTTAGCTGTCTTGGTTCTGACTTTGGGCCTCCAGAATGGAGCCCTAGGTCGATCCGACGCCTATTGTTCCCTCTCGACGGGGAACGCGTTCTCACCTACTCCTCTCGGGAGAATGTACCTGATGCCAACCGCTCCTTTGGTTGGACTTTTGCTTGGCGGTCCTTCGCCAGGTCTTGGATACCGAGCTGTCCTTCGCCCAGTGCCTAGCATTCCTTCACTAGGGCTTTACTCCCAAGTTGTCCTTCGCTTGGCGCCTAGCATTCCTTCGCTAGGTCTTGGATACTGGCAGTCCTTCGCCATTTGCCTAGCAGTCCTTCGCTAGGGCTTGGATACTGGCAGTCCTTCGCCAGGTGCCTAGCAGTCCTTCGCTAGGGCTTTGTATCCTAGCAGTCCTTCGCCAGGTGCCTAGCAGCCCTTCGCTAGGACTTTGTTTCCTGGCAGTCCTTCGGCAGGTGCCTAGCATTCCTTCGCTAGGACTTTGTCTCTGCACACTTGAGTAACATTGTTAGATCACAAATAAACTTAACTTTGAATCCTTTGCCAATATCAAAACAAGGTTCGATATGGTGCTTCCTGCACCAACAATCTCCCCCTTTTTGATTTATGGCAACACAATTCAAAGTTAAGTAAAAAACATATACAGTTTAAGCAAAAAGTTAAAAACACAATGAAGTATGAGCAGAATAGATTTTAAAAAAAATTCTTTATTTCTCATACTCCCCCTAAAACCCTGAATTCTTGTGTTAAAACACTTAACTTTGACCTTTTCCTCCCCCTTTGACATATATCAAAAACATACATGGGCGAAAAAAGGTTTCTAATAGAGAGTTTTGAGTTTGTGTAAAACTTCTAAGTTTTTTGACAAAGTGTTTTAAAAAGTATTTGCATAAAAACTTTTTACACTTAGACAATTTTCCATTTTGCAAACCTAAATTTTGTTTAAAAAAAGACTTTTACTTATAGGGCATTGCAGAAAGGAATTTTACTTAGGCCAAATTTGAAGTCAAATTTCCAAAAAAAGTTCAACTTTGAGAATTGAAAAAAAATTGTTTTTAAAATAATTTGCACACTTAGACGAATTTGCTTGGAAATACTTTGTGTATTTTGAAAAACAAAATTTGTAAAGCTTCTAGACAAGTTTTTCACAAAAAAAAACTCTACTTAGAAACATTTGCCAAAATTTTCAACTAGTTTTTGCGCAGACAAATTTTGTTTATTAAGAAGAAGAATTTTACTTAAGAAAAAATATGCACTTAAGAAATTTAGAAATACTTAGAAATGCTTAGAAATTTTTGAAGCACTTTTAAAGAAAATTAAACAAAATTTCCTTTCTCTCCCCCTTAATGTGAAATTTTTCTCCTTCTGTTTTAGACCATTTCTAAGTTCAGTTTTGAAAAAGATATTTTGAAAAACTTCTGTGTATCACAAGGGAATTTCTTAGTTAAGAGCAACTCGAAGTTTTCAATAAAGTTTCTTTAAAAAGGAAAAAGTTTAAGGAGAAAGTTTGTGTATCAAAGCCTATGAGTTTTGAAAACATAAAAATACTTAGTATAATTCTCGAAAGCATAGCAAAAAGCTTAAATTTCTAGATTAAATCCATTTTGAAGAGTATTGTGAGGTTCTAAAAAATATTTTGTAAGAAAAAAATTTCTTTTAAAAAATTTAGAAAAGATTTTTCAAGTACTTTTGAGATAAATTATGATTTGAAACGCACAAGTACTTTTAGAAAAGTGTTAGACTTTGAAAAATATGAGTAATTTTTGAAACGTATTAGACTTTGAAAAATATAAGTAATTTTTGAAACGTATTAGACTTTGAAACATATAATATTTTACTTGACTAGGTTTCTTTTCCAGTCTGACACAATCCTAGGAAGCCTTGTTGACTACAAGGACATTTTCCTAAGTGTCCTGGAAATTCTCCAACCCAAGTAAATATTATTTCAAACATAATTTCATAAGCCACAACAATAATAGCATTTTGAAAGACTTATATTTTTAGCAAGGATTTTGAAGATATAGTTCATGAAAATATGTTATTAAATAATTTCAAAACAGATAATTATTAATAAAAACTTTTCAGAAATTCTTCTTTTGATTCAGCCTCCCCCTAAATTTGACACATCCTAGGAGTCCTAGTAAATTATGTAGTGGACCTTCCTCTGTGTCTTTAGGGTTTACCAAAATCAAAAGAATAACTTTGAAGTATGATAGTTTTTAAGAAGATAATTTTTGAAAACACAACTTGGAATGATAGCATAATTTTCGAAAATCATTTTGAAATGATGATAATTTTTCAAAGAGATAGTAATATACGAGGGTTTTTGAATCAAATTTTTGAAAACCTTATTTTGAGATGATAGTGAGTTTTAGAGCATAAGGTTTTTGAAAAAATCTGAATTTTTCGAAAAAAGAAACAAAAAAAAACTCCCCTATATCTGACACTGTCTGACTTTATCTAAGTACCTTTAAGGGACTTCAGTGTGGACCAGGTTTGACTATGTTGACTATGTTTGACCAATCAATGACTGAATAACAAGCCCTAGATTCTCTTTAAAGCAAGTCTGTTATGATATTTAACATGAAATTCAATATTTTGAAAAAAACTGTTAGAGTTGAAAAAGTAGGGTACAGTAAACAGAGTTAATTTGAAAACTAGAGATAATTTTCAATAACTTTTGAAAGCACTTTGAGTTTTATTTAGAAGGATAGTGACATATTCTTTTACGTCCTAGATATCTCACCCAGTTCTACGTGATCAAACATGTTAACCTTATGGGTTTTGTGAGATAAATATTTTAATAGAAAGATTTATTTTGAAAAATTGAATTAACTTTGAAAGCTATTTTAATGAATGTTAACTTTATTTTGAAAAAGTAGTTGAGTCTAAGATCAATTGAAATTTGTGTTAGATTTGAATTTGACAAGAAGTAACTTGAATTTGAATTTCAAAAATTGGCTTCCAGGTCTTGGCGAGACACTAGGCCTTCTTTAGCCGTAGCCTTATTGGATCATCAACCCTTTCCTAGAC
Organism: Boesenbergia rotunda; assembly: GCA_024364735.1. Classification (NCBI taxonomy): domain Eukaryota; kingdom Viridiplantae; phylum Streptophyta; class Magnoliopsida; order Zingiberales; family Zingiberaceae; genus Boesenbergia; species Boesenbergia rotunda. The sequence goes on from JAGFNQ010006365.1 coordinate 232,500, forward strand.
AAAGCCTTTTAGTGAAATTTCATCTTCAAAATCACTTTTTGATAAATTCTGGTCTAGCTAGTTTGGATCTTGGATCGGTAGCTTCGGCTAGTTCTGCCAAAATGGCTTCCCTAACGTACTATCATCTCACCTCCACCCAATACTATGTTGTTCAAACTTCAATTAAATCATTTTAGTCCTTAAACTAACCAATCCTAATTAAAAAAAACTAAAATAAAAGCAACATACAATTAAAGCAAACAAAAAATTGATCTAAGTTACATCATAATCAAAATAAAACTCTGGGTTTTTAAAATCAGCATGGTTATGAATTAAGTTTTCTAACATATTATCCTTAACTGATTTATACGAGTCAATCACATTATTCAAGGTAAATATTGGATTTTCAAATACTGTAAATTTATCTTTTGATTCCCGGTTGGGAATCTCCCCCTTGATTCTAGCCATTTTTCTTTTGCTTGATTGTTTCTTCGATATTTTGTAGCGGTCGCGAGCCAACCAGACCAGTTTCCAAGAATCCCTTCCTTCGTCATCGGATTCTGAGTCTGAGTCGGACTCAGGTACAAGTTGAATCTTCTTCTTTGGTGGTTCTCTTAGAGTTTTCCCTGCAATAACAACTATACCTTCCTCGACCATTGTAGTATCAGCTTGATTATTTAACCTTAATATAGAAGAAAATGATTCAAAATTAGTTACCAACTTTGTCTCAGAAAACTCGCCGTCTGACTCAGGTTTGATTTCGACGTCGGGTGTCGAGTCTGACTCGGCTGTTTGTGCTTGGACCGAGACTGCAAGATAACTTTGGTAATCTTCTTCTTCATTTGATTCGTCCGATGATTCGAACATCTCTCCTTTAAAGACCTCAATACCGGAGATCTTTTCGTGTAGGTTGAGTAGCTTCTCCCACATCTCTTTAGCACATCCAAATGAACCGACTAGCTTGAGTTGTGCGTTGGTTAGGCTGCATTGTATGATTACTATTGCTTTAGCATCAGTCTCGATCTTCCTTAGAGTTGGTTCGTCCAATTTGTCCCAAGCGATCGATGTTCCATCTTCCATTGGGAATCTGAACCCCGTTTGGATTATCGACCATAAATCTAGATTAACCTTCAGGTGGGATTCCATTTGACTTCTCCAGGAGTTGAAATTTTCGCCAGAGAAGAGCGGGGGATGAATGCTATTCCATTCTTGATTGGCCATTAAAAATGATCCTTACACACAAAAGAAATAACAAAAATATACCAAGACTTGGTCTTGGATTAGTAGTGCGGGAGAAGGGGAAAAATAGCTCAAAATAAATATTGCACGAATTTCGAGGAGGAATAATACTAAAATAATAATTTATGATAAATTTTTGAAAATATTAACTTCGTCAATTCTGATTAATGATGAAAAATCAAAAATTTAATGTAAAAAAAATTTGTTCGAATTAAGGTAGCACGAATTTCGAGGAAAATATTAAAATAATAATAAAAAAAAGTTTATGACAAATTTTCAAAAATTGTTCGTTTTATTAATTTTGACTTATGGTAAAAAAATGAGAATTCAAAATTGAACCGATAGAGGGGGGGTGAATATCGGAAAACGTTCGGATTTGAGATAGAGAAATTGCACAGCGGAAGATTAAAAGCAAACACGCAAACACAGTGATTTTTAATTGGTTCGGAACCTAGGTCGACTCCTACTCCAAGGCCCACAGTCGTTGACCATTTTCTGCGGGCAATTCTATAAGTTCGCAAATCAGTTTACAGTATTGAGTTACAAATATAGCACAGTAAACTTAACAAATAAAAACTCTTCTTTTACCGACGTCCGATGTAGGTTGTCTTTTTCGGAGTAGCGGGACGTCGTCGGCGCTTGAGTCACGAGTCGGGAGGTTTCCGGAGCAAAGCGCGAGAGCAGAAAAGCGTTGAATGAATTGTTGCTTTAAGCCTTGGGGTTAAGGGACCTTTTATAGGGCCTGGGGGCGCCGGGGACGTCGGGGGCGCCCCCCCACGTGTCGGCCGATCCACCTTTCCCTCGGTCAACTTCTGATCCCTTCAACCTCGGGATCACATCTTGACCGGGGCGCCCGGGACGCTGGGGGCGCCCGGGTTGACCGGGTCAAATCTTTATCCCTTTGGCTTGGCTGGCTTCTCTTCGTAGGCTTGCATTGGGGGCGCCCGGGACGCTGGGGGCGCCTGGGAGCACGGGGGCGCCCCGCCCAGCAGCTGTTCGAAGCTTTCCTTACTTACATTGTTTTGTATGCACTTTGGGGGCGCCCGGGACACTCCGGATGCCCTACTCAGCCACTGCCTCACTCCTTTGAGGCTCTCTGAGCTGCAGACACTCGTTCCTTTGGTCCTGCATCCAGGGTTAGTCCAAAACAACATAAAATAATAATGTGTTAGTTTATACAGCCTTAGCTGTCTTGGTTCTGACTTTGGGCCTCCAGAATGGAGCCCTAGGTCGAACTGACGCCTACTGTTCCCTCTCGACGGGGAACGCGTCCTCACCTACTCCTCTCGGGAGAGTGTACCTGATGTCAACCGATCCTTTGGTTGGACTTTTGCCTGGCGGTCCTTCGCCAGGTCTTAGATACTGAGCTGTCCTTCGCCCGGTGCCTAGCATTCCTTCGCTTGGGCTTTACTCCCAAGCTGTCCTTCGCCTGGCGCCTAGCATTCCTTCGCTAGGTCTTGGATACTGGCAGTCCTTCGCCAGTTGCCTAGCAGTCCTTCGCTAGGGCTTGGATACTGGTAGTCCTTCGCCAGGTGCCTAGCAGTCCTTCGCTAGGGCTTTGTATCCTAGCAGTCCTTCGCCAGGTGCCTAGCAGCCCTTCGCTATGACTTTGTTTCCTGGTAGTCCTTCGCCAGGTGCCTAGCATTCCTTCGCTAGGACTTTGTCTCTGCACACTTGAGTAACATTGTTAGATCACAAATAAACTTAACTTTGAATCCTTTGCCAATATCAAAACAAGGTTCGATATGGTGCTTCCTGCACCAACATTGTCTCCCTCGGCGGTGTTTTATCCTGGATCGCCTCCACTTTAGTTGGGTCGTTCTTAGTGTTGGACTTTGGATAACTAGAGAGGGGGAGGGTGTGAATAGCCAGACACTTAAAACTTTGGCTTCTTTGAACTTTCTGCACTTGAGTTAGCAGCGGAAGAAAACAAGCAGAAAGAACAAAAGCAGAAAACAAGACAAATGCTAACACAGAGATGTACAAGGTTCGGGGATAACTTGCCCCTACTCCTTGGCGTGTCTGTGAGGTGGGTGATCCCTTGATCGTCGGCAGATCAAGCCCCGGAACTCCGGATATGAAAAACTCCTTCTCGGTGGAGTAACCTCTCCACAGATCTCAAACATGAATCAGGTTGTGTACAGAAGATCACAAGAAGGAAGCACACTCAGTCGATGTAGCAGGAACACTCAAACAAGAAGACTATACAGAGAGCTAAACAACCCAACAAAACCCACAACAAAACCCTTTGCTTGTTTTCTGTCTGTTCTTTTCCGCTCCTCTGCTTCCCAGCTTCTTCTTATGCTTCTGATCATCACCAGGCGCGTCTGCACCCACTGAACCAATGCTTCATCATCGCTGACCCACTGACCCCCACAGAGCGCTCAGTCCACTGAAGACCTCTTCAGCTGAGCCTCGGTCAGTCGTGCCAACTTCCGCCAGAAGCCGTTGAAACCTGCAAACAGAAAACAAACAAATCTGCCGCGGTGAAAGTCGCCATTGACCCTTCTCCTTGGGTTGTATCGTCCCTGTAACGTCTGCACACTCAACAGATGGATTAGCGAATCAAATCAAAATGTATCAGAAGAAATCAGAAGCGATCAGGAAATTTGACAGTGATTCAAATTAAAGTTATCAGACACTGATCGTCCACCCTGACCGATCAATTACCCTTCTGACCGATCAGACACACCTCTGATCGATCCAGTCAGGATCTGATCGGTCACACTGACCGATCCACCGGCTCACTGGGATTTTCGCCAGCTCCCACCAGCTCCTTAACCTGATCGGTCACTTGACCGATCAAGTTATGCCCTGATTGGTCAAAGTGACCGATCAGGTCACCTCTGGACCGATCAGGAGATCCTGATCGGTCCAGGAGGACCCTGATCGGTTGCTTTGACCGATCAGGGTTTTCTCCAGACCTCTTTGATCTCTCTCTGATCGTTCACCAGAACGATCAGAAACCACACAGAATCTTTCTGTTCTCTTTCTGATCGTTCACCAGAACGATCAGACACCCTGGATCGGTCACCAGACCGATCCATTATCAAGGGAGTTTGTGCCAACTCCCTGATCGGACTCCAGACCGATCCAGCCAATCTCCGACTTATGCTCAGTCCCTCGAACCAAGACTTCGTGCCCAGCTTCACTCACTGGGACTTTGTTCAACCTAGCTTCACTCACTAGGATCCGACTTCACTCACTGGGATTTCCGTCACCTAGTTTCACTGACTAGGACCCGGCTTCACTCACCGAGACTTTGTTCAACCTAGCTTCACTCACTAGGACCTGACTTCACTCACCGGGGTTTCCGTCACCTAGCTTCACTCACTAGGACCCGGCTTCACTCACCGGGATTTCCTTCACCTAGCTTCACTCGCTAGGACCCGGCTTCACTCACTGGGATTTCCTTTCACCTAGCTTCACTCGCTAGGACCCGGCTTCACTCACCATGACCCAGCTTCACTCACCGAGATTTCCTTCACCCGACTTCACTCACTAGGACCCGACTTCACTCACCGGGATTTTCGTCACCCGGCTTCACTCACCGGGAACCGACTTCACTTACTAGGATTTCGTTCACCTAGCTTCACTCACTAGGATTTCCTTCACCCGGCTTCACTCACTGGAATTCATGCCCAGTCCCCGACCAGGACTTAAGCCGAACTTATCTTACTCACCTAAACTTAAATCGGTGTCAACACCAAAACATCAATCAGTTCAGACTGCATCAACACTTAGCTGGACCTGGCATCCGCTGACTTATCTCCATCACCGTAGCCGTAGGAACAACGCGCTGGTGTTGCCTTGCCTTAGGTTGATCCTGCTGGGCCCAACCACACAGCTCCAATAGTCTCGACTGATGTTGTCAGGGGGGACCCTCCTCTTTCCCTGGTAGCCACGGGTAGACCGGAGCTGACTCGTCTTATCTCTTGGAAGAGGAAGCCTTTCTTCACCAAGGTCCTACCGAAGCCCGACTTGACTTGACCTTATGGGGACCTTTAGTCGTAAGGTGCCAGAATGGAGAGGAGGTGGCAGGGGGCATGGACATGCGATCCCTGACCGAGGAGCTTGCGGCGACCAGTGCTGACCATATGTCGCATCTGCTAGTCTTCGCCTACCGCTACCCCGAGTTGTTCCAAGACCGCTGAGAGCAGAGGGCCCAGGTGCGGGGTTTGTCTGCTCGATTGTCTTCCAGCTAGGGCACCGTCAGCAGCCTGCGGATGGAGGTGGCCTGGTTGAAGTCCCTCCTTGATGACCCTTCTTCGAGTCTGGCTGAGATTGTTAGATCGTTTGTGTCCACTAGAGGGGGGGTGAATAGCGATTTTTCGAACCCCTTCTTCCTACAAGATTGTTAGCGCAGCGGAAATACAAATAACACAATAAATACAATGCTAACAAACCGTATTTAGTTGGTATCCACCCCGGCCGGGTGACTAATCCAACAATCCGTCGGTGGATCACTCCCCGGATAACCTCCGGCTATCACGTGTCGCTCCTTGTGGGTGGAGAAACCTCACCACAACACCAACCAAAGCTCTGGACACGAAGACTACTAACTTGCCCTTAACCAAGACAAGTTTCGTCAAGAAACTCAGCCACCACGACGTCCTCTTTAAATAGGACTCGAGGCTGATTTCTCGCTACCAGTCGACTGCCCCCAGGGCAGTCGACTGGTGCCAGCCAAATTCGACCTTTGACACTCCCAACGTTCGAATTTGCCAGCTCACCAGCCACCTACCAGTCGACTGCCCCCAGAGCAGTCGACTGGTCCCCAGCTGAATCCCTTCCCGAGTACATTCACACAGCACTCGATCCTCACGACTCGACTGACTCCTCATCCGCAGCCTCGACTATTGCCTTCGCGCCCTCTTCATCTTCGACTCCCGTCCCTCGGATGCACGCAAGCCTCCAGCTTGCCTCCATGCCATCCTTCACGTATGTCTCGAAGTCCGCGCCCATCAGCTCATCGTCCCTGCTCACCAAGGTCCCTCGGATGTGCACGCAAGCCTCCAGCTTGCCTCCATGCCATCCTTCACCGTACCGAGACCGTCCAGTCAAGTCCATATGTGTAACATGTACAACCTGCACACTCAACATACACATATAAGAATACAAGGGAAAGCCTAACTTAAACCCTTTGCCCAAAACATCAAAACTCATGGTCACACCGGACCATCTTAGGGCCGATTGCTCCAACAATCTCCCCCTTTTTGATGTTTGGCAATCCGTTTAAGTTAGGAAAGCAAGATAGTAGTAAGTAGCAAAAACCATGCTAAATGAATGCATATGCAATGCATAACTGGATCCTATCCCAAGGCATCCCACACCTAACCCTCTAAGTTAAGAATTTTACACCTAGCCCTCCAAGCTAGGACTTTTACCACCTAACCCTCCAAGTTAGGATTTTCTACCAAACCGGGCTTTTTAAAGCTTCTCCCAAGCTCCCCCTTACACTGGACTTACAAAGACTTTTTAAGAACCTCTCCAAGGTTCCCCTTACGCCAACAATGGAGCAACCATGCTCCCCCTCAATTTCAGCTCCCCCTAAACCTAGGGTTTCTAGCAAAGGTGTGTTTGGTTTCCTAACTTAAACCCAACACTTCTCCCCCTTTGCCATACATCACAAAGATCCCAATAATATCCCAATTATCGGTTCTTTTAATCCCTAATAGTCCTAAACACAGTGTACTAACCCCCATACACTTGTTTTACACCATTTTGGACACCAAACCAGCTGCTGATACCCATATCAGCCCTGGCCAGTCGACTGCCCCCAGGGCAGTCGACTGATACTCTAAAATCAGTCTTTTCTGGCCAAATTTAGAATTGCGCCAGAATTTCCACAAATCTCCAAAAATTCCCAAATTTTGTGGAGAACATCGTGGTACCTATGCCTACTTGGGAAAAATACATCTCACCATGTATCTATCACCATTCCCAAGTTTGACACAAAACCCAAAAATTTTCTTATGAAAATTAAGACAAACAAGGGCTACCTCCCCCTTAACCTATGCCTTCTCCCAATTTTCATTTTTCTCAGGCTAAGTTCTACCCAACTTAACCTCCTAAAGACCATGTTGAGTTACCCCCAACCCAACATCCGAGTTCTTCCCCTTTTGGACACCATTAAGGCTTGCTCCCAAGCAACCTTTTTTCTAGTGCCAATTAGAACTCTACAAAACCTAAAATTTTCTAAAGTTTGCAAGCACACTTGCTAGGATATACCCTATCCTAGAAAAATATGATATCATGGAAATATCAAGTGTGTTTGACTTTTGGTACACATCTAACATCCTTAAAAGATTTGGCATTTTGAAATCAAGTCATTATTCCTTGTGTTTGCTTCTTCTAACCCTTTCAAATTGACATTAGGAATTGTCCTCAACTCTAAGGTTCATCCATAATTCCAAGTGTTTCTGAAAAACCCTTCAGAAATCACTTATTAACAGTCTGCCCTCACTGATCAGTCGACTGCCCAAATGGCAGTTGACTGCAAAAACATACAGTGTGCATTTTGGCTCGGACCAGTCGACTGCCCCCAGGGCAGTCGACTGATACCTGATTTTCAGGTTTTCAGGCCGAAATTCAGAAATACCCTAAAAATTCTACAAATCTCCAAAAATTGTGAAATTTCTTGGGGAGATTTGTGAAGGCAATATCTACTTGGGAAAAATATGTTTCCAAATAAATGTACTCCAAATCCCAAGATTGGCACGAAATCCTACTCCTTCTAAAAAGTATCAAATGAGCTCATCCTAAAAGTGCTAATTCTCACTTCTCTTCAATGCATCCACTTCTCCTTGATCACAATTCTTTTCTACCACTGAAATATATGGTATTCCACCATTAAACCTCAATTTTGTGAATTATAGCTCATTTTTCACCTTTTCTCCCTAAATTCTCCTTTTGATGTGGCAAAATCTAGGATTAAGACTTACCCAAGTCTCCCCACCCTTTTTGGCACATTTCACCTAATTTCCTAAGGGAGAAACTTTTGAGATTCATTTACCATGGACCCCAAAGGCTCCTAGAGCTCCCCCTTGAACTCTTAGCCTTAGCCACCTCCCTAGGTGACTCGATCCACACTAGGCCACACCGGTGTGCCACCGGTGACTCTTGGCCTACAAATTTGACCTTTTTAACCTTCGACACCTTGTCCTTGGTTAGGTCACCCTTTTTACCCTTGGATGGCATCCCCTTGTCATCCTTAGACTTTCCCTCCTTACTAAGATTGTATGCTTTCCCAGCATCCTTCTTTCCATTGCCCTTGGAGGTCTTGGATTGATAGCCCAAACCCGACCTATCATAGTTGGGTTTGATGCTACCCAACACCATGTCTAGACCTTTAGATCCAATCTTCAATCTTTCTAAGGTCTTCTCTAATGTATCAAGCCTTGCCCTTAAGGCTTGATTTTCCCTTTTTAGTCCTCTAACCTTGGATTCCATATGTCCACTTTGGACATTCCTAGACCTATCCATTTTCTTAGGCATTTGTCTCCCCTTCTTGGGGTCAATGCCTTGATCCTTAGGTACCCAAGTCTTAGGTCTATCATGATGCATGCTTTTCTTAGGGTTATGATCTACCTTGTTACTCTTAGTCCTATCATTGTACTTAAATCCATGACTATGCACAAATAAATAATTCTCATGAGTTCTAGCATGCATGGGTGGGTAATTAACATGATTTTTGAAATGTAAAGAAGAACTTGAAATCGAATTTCTTTTTAAACTAGGGTTAGAGGGTACCTCCCTTACCCTTGTAGTCCTTCCTTGTTGTGAGCTTCTTCTCTTCATTCTTTCTTCTTTTTCCCATCTTCTTAGATGCTCCATTTTCTTTATTTCATCTTTCTTTGGGCACTTGGTGTGGTAGTGCCCTAGCTCACCACATGTGAAGCATCTAATCTTCATTTTTCTCTCTTGGGCTCCTCCATTCCTACAATTCATGTTAGATTTTAATCGAATGGACCCGGGTTTAGAGAGTACCTCCTTTTTACCTTTTGGGCACTTATCCTTGTAGTGCCCCTTTTCATTGCAACCAAAGCATATAATGTGATCTTTGTTCCTTGCTTTGGTGGAGGTTGAGACTTCTTCAACTTTTGATGATGTGGATGCGCCTCCTCTTGATCCGGCATGGAAGTGGATCTCTCCTCCCCCTCAATCCTTGAGGTGGAGACCTTTTCCTCTTCTTCTCTTGAGGAGATTGACGATTCTTCACTTTCTTCTTCCTCTTCTTGAATCACGGGGCTTTTCTCCTTAGGCTCTTGATTTTTTGTAGGAGTCTCATGATACTCTTTCACCTTGCTCCATAATTCACATGCACTTTGATATGACCCTACACAACTCAAGATATCGTTAGGTAATATATCAACCAAAATATTTGTTACCTTCTCATTGGCCCGGAATTATTCTTGTTGCTCTTTGTCCCAATATCTAAGACGAAGTTTCTTCCCGTGCTTGTCCTTTGGAACTTCGAAGGGCTCTTCAAGCGCAATTCGGCATGCCCAATCCATTTCGAACCACATCTCGATCCTCGCCTTCCAATATGCAAAATCTTCATTGTTGTAGGCCGGTGGTGTGTAGATCTCGTCCCCAAGTGGACCTTCACCTTCCATTTCCTCTAGCGTATACTCCCTCGGCGGTTAGTCCGATCAAGAGCGGTCCTTCGCTCTGATACCAATTGTTAGATCGTTTGTGTCCGCTAGAGGGGGTGAATAGCGATTTTTCAAACCCCTTCTTCCTACAAGATTGTTAGCGCAGCGGAAATACAAATAACACAATAAATACAATGCTAACAAACCGTATTTAGTTGGTATCCACCCCGGCCGGGTGACTAATCCAACAATCCGTCGGTGGATCACTCCCCGGATAACCTCCGGCCATCACGTGTCGCTCCTTGTGGGTGGAGAAACCTCACCACAACACCAACCAAAGCTCTGGATACGAAGACTACTAACTTGGCCTTAACCAAGACAAGTTTCGTCAAGAAACTCAGCCATCACGACGTCCTCTTTAAATAGGACTCGGGGCTGATTTCTCGCTACCAGTCGACTGCCCCCAGGGCAGTCGACTGGTGCCAGCCAAATTCGACCGTTGACACTCCCAACGTTCGAATTTGCCAGCTCACCAGCCACCTACCAGTCGACTGCCCCCAGAGCAGTCGACTGGTCCCCAACTGAATCCCTTCCCGAGTACATTCACACAACACTCGATCCTCACGACTCGACTGACTCCTCATCCGCAGCCTCGACTATTGCCTTCGCGCCCTCTTCATCTTCGGCTCCCGTCCCTCGGATGCACGCAAGCCTCCAGCTTGCCTCCATGCCATCCTTCACGTATGCCTCGAAGTCCGCACCTATCAGCTCATCGTCCCTGCTCACCAAGGTCCCTCGGATGCGCACGCAAGCCTCCAGCTTGCCTCCATGCCATCCTTCACCGAACCGAGACCGTCCAGTCAAGTCCATATGTGTAACCTGTACAACCTGCACACTCAACATACACATATAAGAATACAAGGGAAAGCCTAACTTAAACCCTTTGCCCAAACATCAAAACTCATGGTCACACCGGACCATCTTATGGCCGATTGCTCCAACAGAGATCCTGCGTTTGAGGAGGCTCTGGCTAAGAACAAGGTCTCGGTCCTCGACACCAAATACGCCATTAGTCAGCGCCGGAATATAATCAATACCTTGACAACACAGGTGGCGTCTTTGGAAGGAGAGGGAAGGGTGTAGCAGGAGGAGGTTCACTGCTTGAAGGCGAAGCTGGAGCAGGAGGCCTAAAGGCGGGTCTCCAGAGAGGTAGCCAAGGAAGCAATCGAAGTCGAGTTGGCCTCATACCGAGGGCAATTTCATCTCTTGGACGTGGAGTTGAACGCGACTCGAGATGACAATGAGTTTCTTCGTTCGGTCGTGAAGCGTCGGTTTCTGGAGCTAAACGTGCTACGGAACGAGTTGAAGGCGATGCGGGCTGAGCTGGAGGGTGAACTGTGCTCTGCTTGGGTTGCTGCTCGAAGGGCCGAAGAGAGTGCCACCACCCAGAGGTTTGAGCTGGAGTGGCTCCACACTGAGGTGCAAGCGGCACAAGTGGAGCTGGCTGCCCTACATCTGACCGCCCTGAGCTCCAGTCCAGCCTGAGGACGCAGTAGGGGCTCCTGGAGTGCAGGGAGACTCAACTGCAGGAGCACCAGGCGGGGGAAGCCACTCGTTGGGAGGCGTAGAAGGTGGCTTTCCTTGTGTCCGAGGAATTTTACATCCGGGTGAAGACACAACTTCTCAGGATGGTAGAACATGGAATGGCTGACACCCTCCAGCAGCTGGCTGAGGCTGGGTACCTTCCAGTTGACCGGCCTAGACCTCAAATCTCCCTCTCCCGGATCACTGACACTCTCCCCGATGAGGACGTAGAGGACCTATGAGGTGTGGCGCGACTATTCCTTGCTTTTGTTATTTTTTTTTATATTTTCCTTGTATTTCAAGACAAGTGAAAAGAACGGAAAAGTTTAGGAAATGCTTTTTTCTATGTCATGGGTCGCCCCTGATTTCAACATGGGGGCGACACTGGCCTTAGATTTTTGACGCTTGTTGCAGATTGTCTTAGGATCTCGACCCGCCTATGTTCGAGGTTGGGGGAGTTTGGGCCCTGAAAAGAATGTAGGAAATATGGCTAGAGCTCGACTCGCGGAGGGTGAGATAAATGTCACAACCCAAGGATCTCAACCCTACCTATGTTCGAGGCTGGGAGAGTTTCGGCCCCGAAAAGGACGCAGGCGATACGACCAGAGATCAACCCGCGGAGGGTGAGATAGACGCCACAGTACGAAGATCTCGACCCCACCTATGTGCGAGGCCAAGAGAGTTTGGGCCTTGAAAAGGACACAAGTGATACGACTAGAGCTCGACCCGCGGAGGGTGAGATAGACGCCGCAACCCGAGGATCTCGACCCCGCCTATGTTCGAGGCTGGGGGAGTTTGGGCCCTGAAAAGGACGTAGGCGATACGACTAGAGCTCAACACGCGGAGGGTGAGATAGACGTTGCAGCCCGAGAATTTCAAACCCTGCCTATGTCCAAGGTCTGGGGTCCCGACTCAGCTTCTTATGATAGGCTAACCTGACTTCATTTTATTTAAGAAAGCAGTACAGTAATTCGAAATGAAAGGAAATTCAAAAAGGACAAGGGAGATCAGGAGTCTGACTGTGAGATGGTCATGACGAGCTAGGAGCGGTAGGGCTTCAGGTGAAGCGCGTTCCATGACCGGTCCAACCTCTTTCCTTTGTCGTCCTCCAAGTAATAAGCGCATGAGCACAACTTCTCCATGACCCGAAAAGGTCCCTGCTAGAGGGGCTCTAGTTTGCCAACTTCTTCGGCCGGTTTGAGTTTCTTCTAGACCAAGTCTCCTATCTGGAAGGAACGAGGGATGCCTCATCAATTGTAATTGAGACACATCAGTTGTCGGTAGGCGACGAACCAGGTGACGACCTTCTCTCAAGCCTCCATCAAGAGGTCTAGGTACACTAGGCGTAGCTGGTCATTCTTGTCTCCATAGGTGGCTCGCCGCAGAGATTCGTCCCCGATCTCCACGAGAACCATGACTTCCCCTTCGTAAACCAGATGGAAAGGGGTCATCTGTGTGCTCTCCCACGGGGTCGTCCGATAAGCCCAAAGGATGCTCAGGAGCTCCTTACCCAACCGCCTTGGACATGGTCCAATTTAGCCTTGAGCCTTTAAAATTTCCCTATTCACCACCTCGACATGCTGGTTGCTCTGGGGTTATGTGATAGAGGTGAAAACTTGCTGTATGCCAAGCTCTTCACACCATTGTTTAAGGCGGTAGCCTTGGAATTGTCGTCCATTGTTGTATACAAGTTGTAGGGGAGCCCGAACCGACAGACAATGTTTTGCCACAAGAACATAATGACTTCACCTTCGGTGATACACACCAATGAGACAGCTTCCACCCATTTGGAAAAATAATTGACGATTACTAGTAGAAATTTCTTCTACTTTGAACCCGGAGGGAAAGATCCCACGATGTCCATACCCCATTGGTCAAATGGACAGGCTATGGTGGTTGTCTTCTGGAACTCAGCAAGATGATGTGGCAGGTTCTGGTGCTTCTGGCAGGGGCGCAAGCAGCTACCAAGCGGGTTGATAAGCCTGTAAGGTGGGCCAGAAGTATCCAGCCAAGAGAACTTTATGGGCCAGAGTTTGGGCTCCCGTATGATTCCGGCATATGCCTTCATGGATCTCCCGGAGTACATAATCAATGTCTACCAGCACGAGGCATTTGAGTAGGGGTCGGGGGAGTGTCGGTACAATAAGTCTCCAATCAGAGTAAATCATGTCGCTATTCTTTTTAGCACTCCTGCCTCTTCGGGGTCTTCGGGGAGAGTGTTGTGTGTTAGATAGTCGATAAGGGGTGATCTCTAGTCAAGGGGGTCGTCTGATCGAGCTAGGTCTTGGACTTGGGAGACCAGCAACATACGATTGACGCAGTCTTGAATTTTCCACTAGGCTAGAGAGTTGGCTAACTTGGCCAGCTCGTCCACCCTCTGATTCTCGGTCTGAGGTATCTTTTGGAGGTTCACCTCCTGAAAGTGGAGAAGGAGTTTGCTAAAGGTCTCCGCGTAGTTGCGCAACTTTTCACTATGGACTTCGAAATGTCCAGTTATCTATTGAGCCACCAGTTGGGAATCCGAGTGCACTGTGACTTAGGAAGCGCTGACTTGCTTAGCTACCTGGAATCCCGCCAATAATGCCTCGTATTCAGCCTCATTGTTTGAGGCTCAGAATTTGAGCCAAATGGCGAGGGTGAGTGTGTCTCCTTGGGGAGATACCAGCAGGATGCCTACTCCGCTCCTCTGTCGATTAGAGGATTCATCCACATATACCTTCCAAATTCCTGCCATCTCGGGATCGGAGTTTTCGGCCACGATGTCCGCCAAGGCCTAAGCCTTAATGGCGATCCTTGGCTGGTATTGGATGTCGTACTCACTCATCTCAATAGTCCATTTGACAATCTGCCAAAAGCCTCAGGGTTGAAGAGGACTCTGTTGTTGCAAAAAGCATTAGACAAGAGCAGTCAACCTCTAGGATTTCGATGTTTGATAATATACCAAAGTTTGATCTGTCTGAACAAGGGTTAAGCTAAACAGGATTTGATATTTGCTAGGATAAACCTAGGATTAATCAGTTTGAATAAAGGGTTAGCCAAACATGACCTGATGTTTGGTAGAGTGATTAGCAAAGAATATAGGGCTTGTCAGTTTGACCAAGGGTTAAGCCAAACAACACCTGATGTTTGGTAGAGTGATTAGTAAAGAATCCAGGATTGGTCAGTTTGACCAAGGGTTAAGCCAAACAGGACTTGATGTTTAGCAAAGTGACTAAACCAAGATCTGGTGTCACACCCCAAAGGTCCATGCTTACTCAAAAATCGGATAGCATCTCCCCTATACAGTAGACAATCATATCTCTTATCCATAAATAGCGCAGTCTCACACGGCTGACATCAAAATAGTAAAGAAAATTTTGACAACCACGCATTTAATAATGATATAAAAGACAGAAGTAAAAGAAATTATATATCCCAATTTAAACTTAAAAATAAACCCAGCGATAGACATACTAGTCCAATAATACATAAACAAAACTCTACTAAGACAATAAATACCAGATTAATAAAAATAAATATGGAAATAAAGGAGGTACGGAAGGTAAAGTAAATACGGATAAACTCCAAAAGGGCTCGACACCTTGGGACTGGCAACTGGATCCTCTCCTGATTCCAAGTAATGCATCTACCAGCTACCTGAAACAGAATTAGATGGTAGGGGTGGTGAATCCGGGCGGACTTTATGGATATAAGAGTAGATAAATACACGACATGATAAAAGGTCCAACAAGCAAACAGAAACAAAAGTATACAATCTCCGGAATAGAATAACGCGTATGCAAGTATGTAAAACGGAATAAAAATGCAACAATAAATAATACATGTATGTCAACCAAATGCAACAATTATAGCTCATATAAATGCAACAAATATAAGAAAATACAAAATGCAATAAATGCACATGATGCAATGATATGTGTCACCCCTGATGTTAGTCAAGCTGCCATTACATCACGTCTGTGAAGCCGAGTGGGTAGGGTTGTGACAACTGTACATACTCCAACAAATAACACTACTATGAGTGGTTGAGTGGACAGAATGTCGGGAGCCAACTACTCCAAAAACCCCAAGAAAAAGAGGGAGCCACCAACAACTCTGGTATCCCTTGAAAATAACGGTGAGGGTGTCAACTACTTGCCTACAACTCCAACATTCAATACCAATGAGTGGTCGAGTGTGGCATAACAGGACAACTATTCACACTCTAGCAACTACCTCGATAAGTGGTTGAGTGGGCAGAACAACTAAATGACTGACGACGGGCTTAATCATATGGAAGTCGATACTCATCAATTTGCAACTATGCATATATGATGCATGATACTAAATGCACAATCAACCAAGTGATAACTATGTAACGATACAAGAAATAAATAGCAGAATCACTAAACATGCAACTAATTTACTGGGTAGGATATCTCTAATGTCAATGAAACCCTAGTTGCGTTCAATGATCATTTCTAAGTACTCGTGTATAAACGATCTTTTATGGTTCAAGAAGTCAATAGGCGAGACTGTATAGATATAAATTTGATTAACTCAAAGGTCAAGCAAAGAAAGTATCAACTGATAATATCTTAAACAAAGAACAAGATAAAGCAACCCTACTCAAAAACAAAACAATTATGCATTTAAGATCAATAATCTACAGGATAAAAAGAAGTACTTTCCTTAAACATAGAATATATCTAAGTAAATCTCATGTCCAGGTGCTCGTATCAAATTAATGTTCTATACCAAAGATAAAATTTAACTATTTATAAATTTTTTTTACTTGATTAGCTATATAAGATACTAAACATTATTTGGATAAATCTTAATTATAATATCTATTTAATTAATTCATAAACCACAATAAATTCCTTTTTAACCTAACTGCCACAAATGGGTTATTAGGTTAAAGTCCAATTTAATCCAAAAAAACTACTACCAAATCATCAACCAAGACAACCCACAACCCACGTCATCCTTACAAGACCAAATGAATACTACCATCCTGCCAAGGCAAGACGATTGGTAACCGTGCCCCATCCTTGTACCCTCAAATGAATAAACAAGTGAGCAAGGCCAAACATGATTTAGACCTAATTAGGGCTGTGCATTCGGTCAAAACCGAACCGACCGAACCGAATTAACCGAAAATCGAACTAACCGAATTTTTTTGGAGCCGACCGAACCGACCGAATTTTCCACCAAAACCGAACTTACTGAACCGATAAAATTTCGGTTAATTCGGTTTTCGACCGAATTAACCGAAATTCTTATATTTAATTTGATTTTTAATTAAAATAATCAGATTTATTTAATTAATTATATTTTTATATAAAAAATAATTAAATTAATATTATTATTCGGTTTATTCGGTTTATTCGGTTTAACCGAATTACAAAATTCCAAACCGAACCGAACCGATTTAACCGAAAAACCGAACCGATTTTTTTTAAAAAAACCGATAACCGATTTAACCGAACCGAATTTCAAAAATCGGTCGGTTCGGTTCGATTAATTCGGTTTTTTCGAATTTTTGCTCACCCCTAGACCTAATAGCACCATGCACAGATCAGCAACAAAACTAAGAGTGGATGTCACAGTAAAGAACACCACATCACCCATGGACCGATACAACCAAACCACCTTTTCGCACGCACACTACCACTAAGCCACACAATTTTGCTGGTTATCAGTGTCCCAACCTAATCAACCAATTCAAACAAAACAACTTCAAAACAGACCTATCACAGTAATCTTCCAGATCCAAACAACTCCAGCCTCCAACTATTAATCGAGCATCAATTTCCACATGATTCAAAACCCAACCACTCCATAAACACCAGCAAAACAAGACACATGATCTACCAAGAATCTCAAAAAATCGAATTCTAGCATCTAACATCGAACATTACAAAACTCAAACTAGTGCTCACGGTACCAAAAACCTGTTAGTAATATGAGAGAAGTGTCCTAAGGCAATCGCCTTATGATTGTAATCATTTACTTTAATAAATGAATATTCACTATTTGAGTGTACATGTTTGTGTATTTGATTGAGATCTTAAACTCATTCACTGAATGCCCGCAATATAATTCACAGCATGAGAGAATTTGTGATGAATTCACAACTAGTGATTATCTCTACATGTGCAATTGTGAAGTATTGAAATTGTCCCTAGTCGATGAATTGATAAATACGGACACTATCTATTCTGTTGAGACTAGCATGGGTTATTCTCTAATCAGCTGATTCTCACTGGCTGGTGACATTGGGATGTCCGGAGATAAACATGAATGCTAGTTAAGGGAACTAGTTCATTGGAGTGACTGACTGTAAAACTTCATATGGTAATCTACATATAGATATGTCAATGAAGTTCTTACTGCAGCTTAAGTGCGATGTTCCTTTGACTTGCGGGGTTCAAGTCATCTTGGTCATGAAGACTTATACTTTGACATCTTAAGCAAGCATCTCCAAGGAGGTATGGACCCAGGATGATTGGGTATAAGCCGAAGTGCCCGAGATGTTTGAACAGCCTACAAAGGATTCACCACTCCTTGCGAGGAGATGTATACCCAAGGCCTGTCGTCGGATTGTTACTCGAAGCCTCTGGCCAGAGCATGACATGTTCGGAATATGGATCTCTTAGATACATGAGAGTAATTAGAATCTGTATGACGAGAAAACGTTACTTGGGCTAGGTGTGACGTAGTCAGCCTAGTGGGGACTGACACACATAGACCATGTCCTGAACCAAGTGGGTATAAGGTGGTGAAGGGAATGAGGCACAATTCATTATAGCTGCTGAAGGGTTTCTGAATCATTTCTGAGGTCAACCGTTGATCTTTCAATTAATTGGGGATCATGATGTACTACTAGGTGCCGCTCATGATCGTCTATAATTAATTAGTTAATTATGGACGGCTAACATAAATTGAAAGCCTATTTGGTCACACGCATAACGAGTAATTCGAAGGATTTAAAACGAGTTGAGAATTGGATTCTCCAATCGAGATAGACTATTTTTGGTAAGTCCAAACAATAGTCAAAACTGAATTTATTTCAGACGCATCGGAAGCATAGAATGGCTAAGTCTTTTAAAGACTTAATGGGTGAATTAAATAAGTTTAATTTATTAAGGGATTTGATCCAAGGTGGTATGGTTTATTACTAGCTTAAAATAATCCATTATCATGAATTAAAATAAACCAAAGAGTTGGTTTGTTTTATAAAAAATTTATAATAAATCAAAGATGACAAAATTTAATCCATTGGTGGGTTTTGAATCATGGACCTATGGTTTGGATAAAATCTTGGCCGACCACTTGAGATGAGATCTCTTGTATATGAATTTTAGCCACCACTAAAGGATAAGACTATTTTGATTTGTTTTATAAAATAGACCAAAGGTTGGTTTATTTTATAAAAGGTTATATAAATTTTATATATATAAATTTTTATATAATGAACCAATGGTTGGTTTGTTTTATATATTTTATATAATCATGCCAAAAGAAAGAGAGCCTTGATTATGGATTGATTGAGAAATTATTCTATAATCAAGGAAAGGAGGCTTGATCATGAGAGCCTTGATTATGAATTGATTGAGAAATTATTTCATAATCAAGGAGAGGTTTGTTTGGGAATTAAGAAACCTCTCCCTATATAAAGGACCCAAGGGGTGCCTTGGTAGATGATCCATCCAAGAATTGCTTGGGCTCTCTCCTCTTCTTCTCTCCCTCTCTCTTGGCCGGCCATAGGCCTTTCCCCTTTCTTCTTGACGTGGGCACAAGAAGAAGCATCAAGGCGACGAAGTTCTTCCTTGCGACGATCTTCCTCTTCGACCGACCTTGGTGGTGAGTCTTTCGATTTGATTACTCTCTCGGTTTTGTCGTGTTCACGGAGAATCTAGTAGTTCTCGTGAACACGAAACTCGTGGCTTAACGAAGTCATCCCGACGATACTCGGCGTGGATACGAATAGAGGCGGAGCTTTCAAAGGACGCTAACGGTTGGATCTCGTCCCTTCTTCCAAGTTACGCAAGGTATTTCGTAGAGTAATTTCCTTTTCTGCAAAAAATTTTTATATTACGATTATGTGAACACATTGCATGCTTAGGATATGTGTTAGAATAATTTACGAAATTATTTATACTTTTGTTTCCGCTGCATGTAATTATGTAACAATTACAATACGTGTCCGCGTCGGCATGCACCCGGTCCCAACAAAACTAACAAAAAAAATCACAGAAATCCCTAGGCCTAACCTCATGAATTCCAACAAAAAACATAACCCCAATTCATCCATACGAAATAACAACAAACCATCACAGAATTCCACTTCCAGCATCACAATTCATAACTCAACTCAGAAATTATGTCTTCCTTACTATTCTATCTCAAGTTATCATCAATATGCCCCCGGAGCTATGGTGCAGCGGTAAGGTCACTAGTTGTTAACCCATATGTCCGCGGTTCGATCCCTAGCTACGGCGCATTTTGCAGGAATTTTTTCTCCAAATGGGGCGCGAACCCTGGGCCGCTGGGCTTCTAGACTGGCCACCGCTAGCGCTTCCCGATTTACCCTGGTGACCGGTGGGAAACTTCCGTGGGGCCGGGCCGGTCACCCCAGGTTCAATTTGTCTGCTACCTGGTTCATCATTTCATCAAGTTATCATCAATATCAGACATCAAATCCAAAATTACAACTTTAAACCCAACACAGAACAAGATCTTGCTCAATTGAAACACACGGCAATAGACCAAAAGCATAGAACGAGAACAATTAGATCCAACCATCAACCTTCTACCAATCTAGAATAGTCTATCATCAAAATCACCCAAGATAAACATTAAAACAAGCATCCCTTACTTGAGATGACACCCACGCCATCCTTCTTTATGGAAACCAGCCAACCCGGTGAATCCCAGATGGAGATCCCCTTCTCTGATGGGATCTCTCTTCAATCCTAGATCCAATCCCACCAAGCTAAGGCAGATCGCCATGTGCAACCATTAGCTCTGGATCGAGAAGTGGCATGCATGATCCATAGCAACATCATGTGGAATCTACAAGATCAAGGGGGGGAGTAAATACCTACTTATAGATGGTCGACGAGGGTCGTCAGCAGTGATCTGCGGCGATCAAATGACAAAACGCATGGTCGGAGGAGAAGACGATTACAAGATGGAGATACGAGAAAGAGACGCCGACGATATATCAATCTCTAGGGCATGCTCGTGGTCGGAGAGTGGCCGACGATCGAATGGTGGCGTCGGGTGAATTTGGGCGACGACGCAAGAGAGGAGGAGAAAAACATAATCGGGGGAAAAAATGGGTTTGGCACAGAGAGGAGAAGGAACGAAACTTAAGTTGGGGAGAATATTTTGCAATTTAGCCCCTGAAGTTTAGTTTATTAACTCTTACCTCTTATTTTGGGTTTTTAAACATTTAAGCCCCTCAAATTTTTGATATTTAACATCTGATCAGAGAGACCAAAGGAATAAGCCAACATGACTTGATGTTTGGTAAGAGAAGTCTAATCAGGATCAAATGACTAGCAAAGCAATCTTGTCAAGGCACCGGAGTCTTGGTGAGAAAAGGTGGGCACAAGTCCTGGTTAGGAGAATTGGGCACGAAGATCTGACCGCAGGTCGGACACAAAATCCTGGTGAGTAAAGCTAGGTAAAAGTCCTGGTGAGTGAAGTCATGCAACGTAAATTCTAGTAAGTGAAGTTAGGCAGTGGGAACCTCAAGGAGTTGACCTTAGGTAGTAAAGTCTTAGGAGAGTTGACTCTAAGCAAAGCCTAGTAGGTCAGGTAGACTTAGAAGTTGGGCTTAGGATGTTTGCTTACTTTGTGTGTTTGCTTGTTTTGCAGGAATCTGAAGCTGGAGGAAAGAAAGGAGAGCAAAAGCAAAGCGGAAAACAAACTGCAACCTGAGACCACTCCTAGGCGCCCAAAAGGACCCGGGCGCTCGAGTGGCTCCGGGCACCCGAGAATCACTCGGGCGCCCCCAAGTCCTAGGATCCCCCATGGTCCTGGGCACCGAGACCCCTTCCACAGGTTTTATCCCTATTATATACTCACCGAGTTGATCAGATAAGGATCACATTGAGGGCGACCCTATAGGCACAAGGGTGCCCGAGTGACCTATATATAAAGGGGCTCGAGCAGTGCATTCAAGATATCAATTTTTTTATCCTACTACTCATTCACTGCAAAGTTAAAGTTCTAAGGTGAAGCTCTGCGACCAAGGAGGCTCCAGGAGAAAGTGTGCGGTGCTTCGAACTTCCAGAATTGGCCGAGATATTCTCTACATTCGGTTTGCTTGTTAATAAATTGTAAAGTTCTATTTTCCTTATTTGTGTTTATACTTGAACTGTAAGATGGGTTTTCTCCGACTCCAGAAGTTTTAAAAAGGAGACCATTAGTAGACTCACGCCAAGTACATAGGCTTTGAATGTACTGACTTGGGAGGGTTGGGAACCGAGTAAATAAATCTCGCATGTCATCTCTGAATTGCCTTTTATTTATTTTATTCTGCTGTGCTACTAACTATTTTATTAAGTTGAATTAATGAACTACGAGAAGACAAAAAAGAGAAAGTTGATATTCACCACCCCCCTCTATGACGACACCAATCCTATAGACTCGATCCAGGTTGCTGTTGGTGAGGACTATAATGGGTGTGCTAGGAAGTAGACTCTCCATCGTTTGGTTGCCAAGGTAAGGTCGAGCACTAATATCTCCAGGGCGATGTATCTTCTTTCCACGTCTTTGAAGACATGGCTAAAGAGGTAGACCTTATGTTGCACGGTGTCCTCTTGTCCGAGCAGGATGACAGTGGCGGCAGAGTTAGAGGCCGACAAGTAAACCCACAATGTCTTGCCTTCGACTGGCTTGGAGAGGAGGGGCAACTAGGCTAGGTATGCCTTCAACTCTGTAAAGACCTAATCACACTTCTCATCCCATTTAAATTTGACCGCTCTATGGAGGATCTTGAAGAAGGGAAGACTCCGCGTGGCCGAATGGGATATGAAGTGAGATAATGCGGTGATCTGTCCTACCAGCCGTTGTGTCTCCCGGAGGTTACAAGGGAGGGCATGTCTAGTAAAGCCTGGATTTTCTCTGCGTTGGCCTCGATATTGCATTACGTGATGGTGTAGCCTAGAAATTTCCTGCCTTTTACCCCAAACAAGCACTTGTGGGGATTCAACTTGAGGCCATATCACCTAAGGGTGGCGCATGTCTCCTCTAGGTCAGAGATGAGGGTGTCCACCCTTTAGGTCTTTATGAGTATGCCATCTATATAGACCTTTACATTTCTCCCGATTTCGTCTTGAAGACTCGATCCATCAATCGTTGATAAGTAGCCCCTGCATTCTTGAAGCCAAAAGGCTTAACATTATAACAGAAAGTTTTGTGTGATGTAATAAAACTGACCTTCTCCTGATTTTTCCGCACTAAGGGGATCTGATGGTACCCCTGGTAGGCGTTCCAATATGCAGATGAGTTCACAATCAGCAGTGGAGTCTACCAACTGATCAATGCAGGATAGAGAGTAACAATCCTTAGGACAAACCTTGTTTAGATCTCGAAAATCGATGCAGACCCTCCACTTGCCTCTTGGCTTGGGGACCAAGACTATATTGGATAGCCAAGTAGGGAACTGAACCTCCTGATGTACCCGGCCACCAATAGCTTGTCCGTCTCAACCTGAATTACCTAACTTTGCTCAGGGAGAATTTTCGACTCTTTTGTCGGACGTTAGGTCGAGTGTTGAGTTGGTGCTCATGATTGTAGGAGAGACTCTTGTGAGGTCTCTGGCGCCCAGGCGAACATGCTATAGTTGTGCTGAAGACAGCCTATCATCTCCTGCTTGAGGGGCGACTCTAGGTCTGCGGCCACCCAGGTTCTACCCTCAGGGAGTTGAGGGTGGATATTCACCTCTTGGTATCCCTCCTCAAGTCTAGCCAGGGGTATTTCTTTGAAACCTGCATGAAAGGTTGGGGGATTCGGTGTGCCTTTTTATTGTCGACTCGGATGATGTCCACATAACATTTTCGAGTTGCGAGTTGGATCCCCTTAACCTCACCAACCCGGGCCCTAGCCGGGAATTTGAGCTTTTGTTAAAGACGGAAGCAACAACTTGGAAGGCACTTAGCGCTAGTCTGCCTAAGATGACGTTGTAGGCCAATTCCGTATTCACCACTAGGAAAGGGGTGCGCGGGGTGCGTCGACCAAGCTCATCTCCAAGGGTCAAGGAGAGGTGGATTTACCCTATGGGTTCCACCTTATGGCCCGTGAATCCGTAGGGAGGTGTGCTGATGGGCACCACCTCTTCTCCCTCAGTCTGGATTTGGTCGAATGTGGCATTGAAAATAATATTCACCGAGCTACCCGTGTCAACGAACACTCGCTTGATGACGTAGTTGGCTATCAAGGCCTCGATGACTAAGGCGTCCTCACGGGGGGTCTCGACTCCTTCCAAGTCGGTCGACCCGAAAGAGAGGACAGGGTGGTTGGCAGAGCTCCCTCTTGAGCTAGCCCCATAGCTTTCAAGACGATGAGCATGAAATCTTTGTGCCCTGGTAGAATCTCTGCCTGTGGGCCCCCCATATATGATGTTGACCATTCTCGGGGGCCCGATTTCTATTTTCCTTTGTCTCTTGGTTTGTATTTCGACGATGTTGGAGATTGGCGTCGCGAGTCAGACTACTACTCTGGGGTGTGGTCCTAACAGTCAACGCGGGGCTATGCTTCCTCCTTGTCCGAGCTCCGCTTCTGAGGGTAGGGCTCAATAGAGCTGTGGATTGCTGTCTTCCGGGTAGCTTTCCTCTTTTCTGCCAATAGTTGTAGCTCTCGGGCTTACTGGTGGCAGTCCCTGTTGGAGTGGTTGTTGGTTTGATGGAAGTCACAGGAGATTTCCACTAGAGAATCCTTTCCAGTATCATGGCTCGGCGAGCTTGCCATCTGGACAGCTCGCTTCCCAGGTGTCGTAATATCTCGGTGGTGAGGAGGAGGTTGGGCCTTCCTTTCGGAAGAGACGCTCACCAGAGCAGGGCATGGTCCTTCTTTCCTCTTAGTGTTCTGGGCTTCCTCTACCTAGACATATTTGAGAGCCCTGGGTTGCAACCCGTCATAGTCAGGAGGCTATTTCTTGATTAAGGATCGAAAGAAGTCTCTGTCCACCAGTCCTTGTGAGAAGGCGTTAACTTGGACCTCAGGCCCACCACAGGGATGTTCATAACTACTTGATTGAACCGCTATAAATATTCTTTTAGCGGCTCTTTGGGCTTTTGTTTGAGGGCGAACAAGTCGTGGGGTGTCTTTTAATACCTTTGGCTAGGGGCGAAGTGTTGGAGGACGACCGTCTTAAAGTCTTCGAATGTTCTAATGGATGTGGCTGGGAGATGAGTGTACCAACACTGTGTCGGCCCAGTCAGTGTGGTCACGAAAATCTTGCATTTGATTCCATTTGTATATTGATGTAGCAGGGATGTATTTTCGAATTTGCCGAGATGATCCTCCGAGTCAGTAGTGTCGTTATACTGTCCTACTGACACCATTCTAGAGTGTCGTGCCAGAGAGTCTTGTAGTACGCTGAGTGAAAATGGTGTACCTGGGTTGCTGGGCGCCTTGCTTCTGGTGGCTATGGTTTTGAGAGGGTTATGTCGGAGTTTCTCTCCAGAGGATCCAAAGCATTCTCCTCCCATGTCTGAAGCACCGGGAGGGGCTGGGATGTTCCCTTTAGGTACCTCGGTGGGAGGGATGGTCAGAGGAAGCACCGTTGGATTCGCTTCCATTGACGAGGGAGGGGCCATTGTTGAGGCGGGATATGTCTGTCCTTGCAGGATGGTGTGTACTATGGAAGCTACTAGACAATTGAATTCCTCTCTCGTCATTGTGACGAGATCTTGTCCTTCCTCCTCCCCCTGTGGATAGCTGGTAGGGTTGCTCTCCGCTTAGATTTCCTACAGATGACGCCAATTTGATGTTACCCACACCTCATCACTAGATAACTCATCGGCGGGGTTAGAAGGGGTGGATAGAGCAAGTCCTCGTCTGACCTCTGAAAAGATCTGCCGAGGAGGTGACCTGAGAATATGAACACTTGTTAGGAGGACGACCGAAGGGATTTTGACACAGTCACTCCGACGCTCAAGTTAGAGGTGTGGGATGCAAGTAAATTGTGATATATCAGTAGAAAGGTTATTTTTTTTCCTTCCTGCTCCTAGCAGGGGATGTACCTTTTATAGGGTTGCGAGAAGCTACTTATCCCATGATCTCGTAATCCTTGCGTACATTGCCGATCAGAGATAAGATTTGGGGAGCGCTTTGGCCAGCGTTGCGTAGTGGAGCGTGTCTTTTGGAACCGTTCTAGGCCCACATTCTCGTGGTCGTTGGCTATTAATGCGGTGATAGGGCTCTGCTGTTGATCCTGTCATTGATGATTGTAGCCAGGCGGTGAGCACGGGAGCCAGTCCGAGTTGCTGCTAGGGGGTCGGGACCCCAAAGATCAACTTGAGCTGATATGATCAGTCGGGGTTGACCTGAGCTCGGGGGGCCGATCTGAGAGGGAGTCCTACAGAGTTCTGGTCAGACGAGATGTCAGTCGGAGGTTTAAGGGGGCTTGACCCCGATATCAGACCTGCTCCTCGATCCCTGCTCGGGATCTCGATGGGGAGCCCATCCTCAGCTCGTGGCCTGCTATGGGCTCGGGGCATGATTTTTTGATTTTCATACCCGATGATGTAGCCTCCTGAATTGGCCGACCTTATCTTGACCCAGCATCATCGAATTAAGAAGAAGCCTGATTAATCGAGCAAAACCTAATTAAAAGTAGTTGTAGTTGTAGTTGTGAGGTATCGCACCCTACAGCACTGTTCCTTTCATCAGGGTCCCAATCTAATCCGGCAGATAGCAGCAAGCTGGAAACAACTCTGATCCGGCATATAGCAAGTTGGTATCCTTCACTTTGAGATGTTCGTTTGGTTTACTTGCTAAATCTAACTTAAGAGTTGGAGGTGATATTCAGTAACCTCAACTTCAGTATTAGGAGACCCAAAAAAACAACAAAATGATGATCCTTTTTCGTATAATTAGGCTGATGCTAAACTTAATCCACCTAACGACTACACTCAAATATAACATAAGTCTGAGAAAAATCTTGCTACTGCAAGATCGGGGATTTCACACCTAATTGATTGAACGTTAATTGTCTTGGTCATTGTGGGAGTAGCACAAGTCGTGATCTCGTAGTTAGACCACGATGGCTGCCGCGATTACAGTTAATGGGCTCCGAAGAAGATCACAACAATCATGATTTTACAGCATCAATAATTTCATGGACAAACATGGAGTATTCACCGCCGCAAGCTCACGACCAACTGGTTGTGAATTTTACGGCTACCTAGCGGGCAAAAATCGAAAGAGCGTGCTAAATGTTACAAATCAGGAAAAGGATAACTCTTTTTCTTTTAATAAAACAAAACATTAAATGAGCGTCTCTTCATGGATTGTATTCCGAAAATATTTTTTTGACCTATTATAGTAGCTACCGATAATATAAAGTTATCCAATTGCTATTATAACTTATAAAACTATCTAATAACTATTATAATATATTTAGAATGACTTTGAGGTTTAGGAGTTTAGGATTTACACTATAAAAGCTATCTGATAACTACTATAATATATATAGAAGTTATTCAATAGCTATTACAATATATTTAGGATGAATTTAGGATTTACAGTTTAGAGTAATGCTATTATATCAAAACACTATTTATCAAGGTTAAAATTATTTAAATTTTATTAAAATTATTTTAAAATAATCAAAACTATTTTAAAATAATTATAGAAATATGGGTTTTGAGGTATTATGAGATAGAGACTCAAGCAACACAATATTATTGAAATGCTAACCCACACATTTCCAAGCAATTTCCGAAAGTAGGTAAAACTTACATGCAAAACATATTGCATCCCTCTTTGTAGCATCTCCGGACGTTATTGGATATTGTCCCACGGGCCCTTGCTTGAACCGATTGGGAACGGTAATGGGACAGGGTTGGATAGATTTGCCATACTCTCTCAGTCTCTCTGCTCATGATGTTGGAAAAATATGAATAGAAATATGGCTTATATATGAGTTATTAGTTCCACATTGAAAAAATGATATTACGATTGATCGAGAGTGTAAGAGATGGTACGAATTCATGATCCAGATTATACTAATCCAAAAAATTTTATGTGAACGTTATTGTAAGTAAGGATTACGGTCGGAGCACAATATGCTCACGTGATCAATCAATATTAATCATAATTCTCTTTTACTTGTTGAATGCCAGTTGTCACAAGCAAAATGCATGATCTTGCATATTTGAATGTGACTTAATTTATGTTTGTTGACGTTGCACTCCACGTGCATGTACAAGTGCATGCACACCACATAGGTTGCTTTGCATGAAAGCCACGAATATGAGCATGGTGCACATAGGTGCTCTCTTACACCCTATTTAAAAAAGGAAGAAATTGAAATTTTTTTAAAATTTTAAATTCAATTCCATCTTTTGGGTAATAATTTTCAGAAAGAAATTGATAAGAAATTGAATTTTAATTCCTTTCAAATCCCTCAAAACAAATCGCATCTAAACACTTCTGATTTATGAAAAGAATTCACTTGAACAAATTAAATTATCAAATCATTCCCTCACAAAACAAATCAAAGTTGATCCGGCTCCATCCTCACAGGATAAAATCGTAAAAGTATAACAATTGAATTGAATTCAATTCTATTTTTACAATTCATTCCAAACATGAGAATTGGAATTCAATTCCGAATGAATTTCAATTCCTTATTTAAATAAGTTTTCAACATGGTGTTAAAGTTGATAAACACTCCTTGTAAAAGAGGCATGCTTAAGTTGGAGAGAGCGGAAGTAATTAACCAGTGTGAGCCAGCTTATGTGAAGTGGTTTTCTTCATAACGTGAAAGAGAGTTCCTTCCTTTGATGGAGTAATTCTTTGCACGGTAGATAATTGTGATAACGTTCAGGTATATATTTAGTACGCCGTGTCAATCTGTGCTTGATTATATCGTGGTCTCACTATAGGAAATAAATGTCTAAGCGTGACCTCCCAGTCTTGTCGGATCAACCAAATCTATTTTAAGGAGATCGACTACCTCGCAGTAGAATTCGGCGCCTTTTGTTCCTCAGGCGGCGATCATCAGCGACTCGATCTAGGCTCTAAGTTTGTTCAGTGTTCATCTTGAGCCTTCAACATCATCATCATCGATTCAGTATTCAGAGCTCTCGCTGACTTAGCCATCTTAACAGATAAGCAAGTATTTTTCCTCCGGCAGATTATGGATATATATCCAACACTTGAATTATATTGTCACATTTATCTCCATCCTCATCCTCGATAATGTGTAATCGGAGAATCCTCATCCCGGATCCTATGGGGATAAATCTTCATCCTCGCTTCTTATCTTCGAGAATAAATCTAAAAGGATAGTTATCCCCGCTTCCCATCTGACCTTTAATTATTAATTAATCGGGAAATCTCCATCTCCATCCTCATTCCTCATTATGTTATATTGGCGCTAGGGGTGTTAATTCAGATGGATCGGGACGGATTTGACTCAAGTTGGATTTTTTTTAAAAAAATCTCAGTTCGAATTCGACCCGAACCGGAATACAATCCGAAATTTTTAAACCCGAACCCGACCAACCTGAACCTAACCTGAATAATCCAAATTTAACCCAATTCAAAATGACTTTTTTTTAGTTATTTCCCCTATAATTTTTCACTTTTATCTCAATACTCTATCGTTATCATATTAATATTTATATTAATATACATTAAAACATCTTAATTTTTAAAATAAAATTAAATTTAAACCTCAAAAAATTCACTAAACCCTAAATTCGGGTTAACCAGGATCAAGCTAAACGCGATCCAAAAATTTTGAACCTCAAACCCTCCAACCAAAACACAACCCAAAGACGAAAATTTCTAAGCTGAGCTTGATTTTTTTGGGGTTGGGTCGTTAGGTTAAGTTTATTTACCAAAGGGCGTACCTAAGTATTGGTATTTACCAAAAGGCGTACCATGGTTTCAATGTTACCAAAGGGCGCACATATTTTAGTAAACTTCCTCTTACACCCCTACCATCAAGTACTGCATGCATTTCTCTTTCTCTTTCTCTTTCTCTTTGTCAGTAACGATTTTCGAGATGGACCATAATGAGATGTTCCTTTGTATTTTGATTTTTATATTATGGAACCTTTCTCAAAACAAAAAAAATATTGAAATTAATTAAAATATTTTTATTAAATTAAAACTAAAACAACATATCAGACCCACGTTGGGCCTGAAATGGTTCCATTTTTGGCCCAACGTGGGGATGAAATGTTTCCATTTCAGGCCTAACGTGCCCAATATTAAGAGTCTTTTTTCGATGCTTTGTTATTACATTTTAACACCTCGGAGAAGTCCAAATAAACAATGGATAGCAAATTTGAACTCCTTGTAACCTCAGAAATCCATAGAAACTGAAATTTTTACAATCGGAGCTCTCTAGGTCAATCAGTGGCCTTTTAGGGTCATTGGGGCTGAAATGTTTCCATTTCAGGCCCAACGTGCCCAATATTAAGAGTCTTTCATTGATTCTTTGTTATTACATTTTAACACCTCGGAGAAGTCCAAATAAACAATGTATAGCAAATTTGAACTCCTTGTAACCTCAGAAATCCACAGAAATTGAAATTTTTACAATCGGAGCTCTCTAGGTTAATCAGTGACCTTTTAGGGCCATCGGGCCTGAAATGGAATCATTTCAGGCCCAACGTAGGGCTGAAATGTTTCCATTTCAGCCCTAATGACCCTAAAAGGTCACTGATTGACCTAGAGAGCTCCGATTGTAAAAATTTCAGTTTCTGTGGATTTCTGAGGTTACAAGGAGTTCAAATTTGCTATCCATTGATTATTTGGACTTCTCCGAGGTGTTAAAATGTAATAATGAAGAACCGCGAAGAAATCACACATTAGGCCTTTTAGGGTCATTGGGCCTGAAATGGTTGGACACCTATTGCATTGGTGATATCTAATATATAGATGTTTGGACACCTAAAACATCATCTCCTACCTCTGACCTCTCTATTCATATAGAATTTCAGAAATCCAGATATGGGAGGTCCATCAGTGGGTTTTGGTCAAAACTCACTGATATTTCTAAACTACTCCTATTTGATTGGTGATATCTAATATATAGATGGTTGGACACCTAAAATATCATCTCCTACCTCTAACCTCTCTATTCATATGGAGTTTTCAGAAATCTAGATATGGGAGGTCCATCAGTGGGTTTTGAGCAAAACCCACTGATGGAGCTAAACTAAACCTATAGCTTTGAAAAAAATAAAAATTTGAGGTTATGGACACCTAAAATACTTTCTCCAACCTCATCCCTAACTTTTTAGCTGGGGGTTTCAGAAATCCAGATATGGGAGGTCCATCAGTGGGTTTTGAGCAAAACCCACTGATGGAACTAAACTAGACCTATAGCTTTGGAAAAAATAAAAATTTTAGGTTATGGACACCTAAAATACTTTCTCCAACCTCATCCCTAACTTTTTAGCTGGGGGTTTCAGAAATCCAGATATGGGAGGTCCATCAGTGGGTTTTGAGCAAAACCCACTGATGGAACTAAACTAGACCTATAGCTTTGGAAAAAATAAAAATTTTAGGTTATGGACACCTAAAATACTTTCTCCAACCTCAACAATAACTTTTTAGCTGGGGGTTTCAGAAATCCAGATATGGTAGGTCCATCAGTGGGTTTTGAGCAAAACCCACTGATGGAACTAAACTAGACCTATAGTTTTGGAAAAAATAAAATTTGAGGTTATGGACACCTAAAATACTTTCTCCAACCTCATCCCTAACTTTTTAGCTGGGAGTTTCAGAAATCCAGATATGCAGTGGGTTTTGAGCAAAACCCACTGATGGAACTAAATGAGACCTATAGCTTTGGAAAAAATAAATATTTTAGGTTATGGACACCTAAAATACTTTCTCCAACCTCAACAATAACTTTTTAGCTGGGGGTTTCAGAAATCCAGATATGGGAGGCCCATAAGTGGATTTTGAGTAAAACTCACTGATGGAACTAAACTAGACCTATAGCTTTGGAAAAAATAAAAATTTGAGGTTATGGACACCTAAAATATTTTCTCCAACCTCATCCCTAACTTTTTAGCTGGGGGTTTCAGAAATCCAGATATGGGAGGTCCATCAGTGGGTTTTGAGCAAAACTCACTGATGGAACTAAACTAGACCTATAGCTTTGGAAAAAATAAAAATTTTAGGTTATGGACACCTAAAATACTTTCTCCAACCTCAACAATAACTTTTTAACTGGGGGTTTCAGAAATCCAGATATGGGAGGTCCATAAGTGGGTTTTGAGCAAAACCCACTGATGGAACTAAACTAGACCTATAGCTTTGGAAAAAATAAAATTTTGAGGTTATGGACACCTAAAATACTTTCTCCAACCTCATCCCTAACTTTTTAGCTGGGGGTTTCAGAAATCCAGATATGGGAGGTCCATCAGTGGGTTTTGAGCAAAACCCACTGATGGAACTAAACTAGACCTATAACTTTGGAAAAAAATAAAAATTTGAGGTTATGGACACCTAAAATACTTTCTCCAACCTCATCCCTAACTTTTTAGCTGGGGGTTTCAGAAATCCAGATATGGGAGGTCCATCAGTGGGTTTTGAGCAAAACCCACTGATGGAACTAAACTAGACCTATAGCTTTGGAAAAAATAAAAATTTGAGGTTATGGACACCTAAAATACTTTCTCCAACCTCATCCCTAACTTTTTAGCTGGGGGTTTCAGAAATCCAGATATGGGAGCAAAACCCACTGATGGAACTAAACTAGACCTATAACTTTGGAAAAAATAAAAATTTGAGGTTATGGACACCTAAAATACTTTCTCCAACCTCATCCCTAACTTTTTAGCTGGGGGTTTCAGAAATCCAGATATGGGAGGTCCATCAGTGGGTTTTGAGCAAAACCCACTGATGGAACTAAACTAGACCTATAGCTTTGGAAAAAATAAAAATTTGAGGTTATGGATACCTAAAATACTTTCTCCAACCTCATCCCTAACTTTTTAGCTGGGGGTTTCAGAAATCCAGATATGGGAGGTCCATCAGTGGGTTTTGAGCAAAACCCACTGATGGAACTAAACTAGATCTATAGCTTTCAAAACTGACTGATGGACCTCCCATATCTGGATTTCTGAAAACACCATATGAATAGAGAGGGTAGAGGTAGGAGATGATGTTTTAGGTGTCCAAACATCTATATATTAGATATCACCAATCAAATAGGAGTAGTTTAGAAATATCAGTGAGTTTTGACCAAAACACACTGATGGACCTCCCATATCTGGATTTCTGAAAATTTCATATGAATAGAGAGGTCAGAGGTAGGAGATGATGTTTTAGGTGTCCAAACATCTATATATTAGATATCACCAATGCAATAGGTGTCCAACCATTTCAGGCCCCATGACCCTAAAAGGCCTAATGTGTGATTTTTCGCGGTTCTTCATTATTACATTTTAACACCTCGGAGAAGTCCAAATAAATAATGGATTGCAAATTTGAATTCCTTGTAACCTCAGAAATCCACAGGAACTGAAATTTTTACAATCGGAGCTCTGTAGGTTAATTAGTGAATTTTGACACATTAGACCTTTTAGGGTCATTGGGCCTGAAATGGAACCATTTCAGGCCCATTTCAGGCCCACGTTGGGCCTGAAATGTTTCCATTTCAGGCCCAACGTGTCCATTTCAGTCCCAATATTAAAGGTCTTTTTTCGATTCTTTGTTATTACATTTTAACACCTCGGAGAAGTCCAAATAAATAATGGATAGCAAATTTGAACTCCTTGTAACCTCAGAAATCCACAGGAACTGAAATTTTTACAATCGGAGCTCTCTAGGTCAATCAGTGGCCTTTTAGGGTCATTGGGGCTGAAATGGAAATATTTCAGCCCCACGTTGTGCCTGAAATGGAATCATTTCAGGCACAACGTGGGGTTGAAATGTTTCTATTTCAACCCCAATGACCCTAAAAGGTCACTGATTGACCTAGAGAGCTTCGATTGTAAAAATTCAGTTCCTGTGGATTTCTGAGGTTACAAGGAGTTCAAATTTGCTATCCATTGTTTATTTGGACTTCTCCGAGGTGTTAAAATGTAATAACAAAGAATCGAAAAAAGACTCTTAATATTGGGCACGTTGGGCCTGAAATGGAAACATTTCAGCCCCACGTTGGGCCTGAAATGGAATCATTTCAGGCCCAACGTGGGGCTGAAATGGAAACGTGGGGCTGAAATGTTTCCATTTCAGCCCCAATGACTCAAAAAGGCCATTGATTGACCTAGAGAGCTCCGATTGTAAAAATTTCAGTTCCTGTGGATTTCTGAGGTTACAAGGAGTTCAAATTTGCTATCCATTGTTTATTTGGACTTCTCTGAGGTGTTAAAATGTAATAACAAAGAATCGAAAAAAGACTCTTAATATTGGGCACGTTGGGCCTGAAATGGAAACATTTCAGGCCCAACGTGGGGCTGAAATGTTTCTATTTCAGCCCCAATGACCCTAAAAGGCCACTGATTAACCTAGAGAGCTCCGATTGTAAAAATTTCAGTTCCTGTGGATTTCTGAGATTACAAGGAGTTCAAATTTGCTATCCATTGTTTATTTAGACTTCTCCGAGGTGTTAAAATGTAATAACAATGAATCGAAAAAAGACTCTTAATATTGGGCACGTTGGGCTTGAAATGGAAACATTTCATCCCCACGTTGGGCCTGAAATGGAACCATTTCAGGCCCAACGTGGGTCTGATATGTTGTTTTAGTTTTAATTTAATAAAAATATTTTAATTAATTTCAATATTTTTTTTGTTTTGAGAAAGGTTCCATAATATAAAAATTAAAATATAAAGGAACATCTCTTTATGGTCCATCTCGAAAATCGTAACTGACAAAGAGAAAGAGAAAGAGAAAAAGAAAGAGAAATGCATGCAGTACTTGATGGTAGGGGTATAAGAGGAAGTTTACTAAAATATGTGCGCCCTTTGGTAACATTGAAACCATGGTATGCCTTTTAGTAAATACCAATACTTATGTACGTCTTTTGGTAAATTACCGTTATTTTTAACACCTGACCTATTTAAATACGAGGATTTAAAAAATCTCTAAATCTAAATTTATACTCGAAAATACTCTCTAAATTTATCCTTATTTTAAGTTTTCCCCGTACCATCTCAAACCCTTTAAAAAAAAATATTGTCCCTAAAACCAATCACATTGTTGGTATCGAAATGTGGACTGACAATAAGCGATCAACATTGAATTATAGTATTTATGTTCACTTTCTTAGGATCGGATCCATCGGATCAGATTCTATATTATCCAATTTAGTTAATATTTTTTTTGTCTGTATTATATTGATTACTTCATGTGCTTTTGGTAATCTATTTTTGTAGTATATTTTCAAGTGATATAAAATGAGATAAATTATAGATGAGAGGAAAATTTTTTTCTTCAAGAGCATGGGACAACCAAATATTGATTCATATCTGTTGGGGTAAATTTGACATAATTAAGTGGGTATCCGTGGGGATTATTTATTTTGTCTATATGAACATTGGATTGGACAAGATTAAACTGAAATGACTAAGATTACCTATTTATTTATGTCTATTAAATGTTTTAATTTCATTTCCCTCCGTACATGTAATTGAGTTTGTACGCTATAGAAATAAATGTCTACTCTCCCTTTATTTCTTTTAAAATAAATAAGAGAAAAATAATGGTTTTATTTGTTCCCCTCTCATTTTGATCAGTATAAATAACAAATGAAAAATAATTCATTGACAAAAGTATTAAAAGTAAAAAATAAAATAAAATAAAATAAAATAAAAGACGTCATTTTTTTTTTTGCATTAGAATAGCTAAATTGATGCCCCTTATTTATTAATCATAAAAAAAAAATTACAATAGCTCGTGGACTAGTGTAGCGGTATGATAATTAGAGAGTGTTTGGGAGAGCTTTTACTTCTTGAAAAGTGATTCTTGTAGTGATTATCTTGAAGTTAGTAAGAAGCTAAAGTAAGCAGCGTTTGAAAATAGAAGCAAAAAACTGATACAAGATAAAGTTTGAGTGTTTGCGAGAATAATTGCTTCCAAACTTAATTTTTAATTGAATGACAATAATATCCTTATACTATATAAATTAATTATTTTTTAATTATTTAAATATAATTTCGATACTATCAATAATTTGTTCACGTAATTATTATTATATTTTAAATAGTGATATAATTATTATTATATTTTAAATATAGTATTAAAATTATTTTTTTTATAATTTGAATATTTGAAAAAATATATAAAATTAATAAAAAATAAAAAATAATATAATTTATATAAATATAATATATATATAGCGACAAGTGGCAATCAGGTAAAATGTTATATTATTTAAGGATATAAATATTATTTTTTAATGTTATATCATAAATAAAAAAGCAGAAGCAGGTAGAAGCATCAAATTCTTGCTTCTAACTTCTAAGCAAAAGTAACAGAAGCTAAAGCAGAATCTAGCCTTCCCAAACACTCAAAAGTGATTCTGTGTAGCCAGAATCTAAAAAACAGGTAGCAGAAGCTCTCCCAAACACTCCCTTAATTAATCATCCTATTAAATATTTATGATTTAATTTTTAGTTACAACGTATTTTATAAAATTTTTTCCTATAAATAGAGCACCAACCTTGGAACGTTGACCTTTCAGACTGTCCATCGTAAGTGCTTCCCGATTTATTCTGATAATCGATCTAAAATTTTTATAGGACCTAACCAATCATCCTATATTCACCTATTACTTGGTTCATCTAAAAATAAAAAGCCCACTATTTCATCTTTTATATTCAAATTATTATTTTTTAATTGGTGAGTTTTAATGTAGGTATAAATCGAGTTTACACTGACAGACACTTGTGCATATATTATGGTAGTTATAATTTGTGATTTCTACAACATATTGTTAACCATCACCTATGCATATGTTGTGTTGGATCGAGAAAACGCTAAAGAGGGAGAGGGGCATGGGAGGGGGGAGTAGTGTGCTTCGTACACATTTAAAAATCGTTCAAAACCCTCATGATCGTGCAGTAGAAATAATAAAGATAGAATAAAAAAGAGACTCGATGAAGTGACTACTACTTCAAGGTCTGTAATCAGTTCCACCACTTCGGTGGATAAACACTATCAACCTTATTCCCAAAAGAGAAGAAGGTTTTGAGAATAAGGTTCCTTCCTTTGCACATATGGTTCAGTAACAAACCTACCGACTCTTAGAATATTAAAGAACAACAAGAACGAGAGTAATAGAAGAACAACACACTACGTGTAGGATTGTGTTAGACCGGCTAGAGGGGAGAAGGTGAATATCATGCAGTTAAAGTTATAATCTTCTCTTGCTATTGAACTTAGCAAAGACACACAATTAATTAAATTAAAACAACTAACATAAAAAAAATATGTAAGAGACACCATATATTTTTTTGGTTACAACTCAAGTAATTATTAATCCAAAACAGTTAAAAGCTCACTATCAAAACTCTTTCGTGAAGGCGGAATAACCTCTTACAAATTTTGGAAGCTCAAAACAAAATATGAAAAATAAATACAAGTTGTTGTGTTAAACTTCTAACTAAAGGGGGTTATTTATAGCTCGTTGATCGAAGTGGTCGTTTGCTGATGTGACATTCATGGCGCCTCCAATGTGACCTAGGGTGCCTCAATTGAATAAAATTTTATCCACACAACAATGTTTCTTCAACGATTATTATTCACTTGAGGCACCTCAGTTGACACTCAGGGTGCTCGAGTATTGTTCATTCTGTTGAGGCAATCTGTGGTCCGGAGTGACCATGTGTTTTGATATTTGGGCAAAGGGTTTAAGTTAGGTTTACCCTTGTGTATTTGATATGTGTATGTTGAGTGTGGAGGATGTATAGGTTACAGATATGGACTTAGCTGGACGGTCTCGGTACGGTGAAGGGTGGCATGGAGACAAGCTGGAGGCTTGTGTGCACCCGAGGGACCTTGGATAGCAGGGACGATGAGCTGAGGGGTG
This sequence comes from Boesenbergia rotunda, assembly GCA_024364735.1. Taxonomy (NCBI): domain Eukaryota; kingdom Viridiplantae; phylum Streptophyta; class Magnoliopsida; order Zingiberales; family Zingiberaceae; genus Boesenbergia; species Boesenbergia rotunda. The sequence continues at coordinate 270,129 of JAGFNQ010006365.1, forward strand.
CGGACTTCGAGGCATGCGTGAAGGATGGCATGGAGGCAAGCTGGAGGCTTGCGTGCATCCGAGGGACGGGAGTCGAAGATGAAGAGGGCGCGAAGGCAATAGTCGAGGTTGCTGATGAGGAGTCAGTTGAGTCGTGAGGGTACGAGTGTTGTGTGATTGTATTCGGGAAATCCTAAGGTTCGAGTGCGGAGTGAAATGTACTCGGGAAGGGTAACCTTAGGTGTGTGAGTAGACCAATCGACTGCCCTGGGAGGCAGTCGACTAATGAAACTCACAGAATGGTTTTGGTTGGGGACCAGTCGATTGCCCTGGGATCAGTCGACTGGTAAAGTCAAAAACTAGCCGTTACAGCGAGCCGTTGGACTGTTATTTGGCTGGCACCAGTCGACTGGTAAATGGGCAGTCGACTGGTGGCGAGGGTTTTCAGCCCGAGTCCTATTTAAGAGGACTTTGTGTTGGCTGAAATGTTTGACGAATTTGGTCTTGGTTAAAGGCCAAATAGTAGTCTTGGTGTTCAAGCATTGTCGAGGTGTTGTGGCGAGGTTTCTCCACCCACAAGGAGCGACAAGGGCTAGTCGGAGGTCATCCGGGGAGTGATCCACCATGGATTCTTGGATTAGTCACCCTTAGGGGTGGATACCAAGTAAATCTTTCTTGTTAGCGTTGTTTGTTTTGATTATTATTGTTTCCGCTTGCGCAACTAACAACGTAGGTACAAGAAGAATCAAAGTTTGCTATTCACCCCCCTCTAGCAACCGTACAAGATCCAACAAGTGGTATCCGAGCGAAGGATCACTCTTGATTGGACTAACCGCCAAAGGAGCAAAGAAAGCTAGAGGAAGAACATGGAAGACAAATTTGGGGATGACATCTACATTCCACCGCCCTACGACCATGAAGATTTCGAATATTAGAAAGCAAGAATAGAGACATGGTTCGGAATGGAGTGGGACCTTAGGATTGCGCTTGAAGAGCCATTCGAGATTTCAAAGGATAAGCACGGGAAGAAGCTTAGGCCTAGATATTGGAATCAAGAACAACAAAATCAATCCAAGGCAAATGAAAAGGTAATTACAATTTTACTTAACATTTTGCCTACTAATATTTTGAGTGGTGTAGGGGCATACAAAAATGCACATGAATTTGTGGATTAAAGTAGAAGAACTTCATAAAAATCCTACCCGAGCTCAACTAATGGAAGAACCCAAAGAGATGAGTCAAATGGTTCAAGAAGAAGAAAAATGAGAAGAATTGATTATCTCATCAAGTGAAGTGGAAGAAGAAAGTGAGAGATCATCTACTTCCTCTAGAGAAGAAGAGGAGGTGCCAACGTCAAGGATTGAGGGGGAGGAAAGACCCTCAATCATGTCGGAACAAGAGGAAGCATCCACTTCATCTAAGGTCGAAGAAGAAGTCAACCTAGCCTCTACCTCCACCAAAGCAAGAACCAAAGATCACACCATATGCTTTGGTTGCAACGAAAAGGGGTACTACAAATATAAGTGTCCAAAGGGTAAGAAAAAGGAAGTAACCCCTAACTCTAATTCAATTATTTTTAAACCTAACATGGGGTGTAGGAATGGAAAAGCCCAAGAGAAAAGAAGAAAAATCCGATGCTTCACATGTGGAGAGCTAGGGCACTATCACTCCAAGTGTCCAAGAAAAGGAGAGTTAAAGAAATTGGGACACTTGAGAAGATGGGAGAAGGAGGAAAGGAAAAAAAGAAGCCCACGTCAAGGAGGAACTACAAGGGTAAGGGAGGTAATTCCTAACCCTAAGTTAAAATGTAATTCAAATTCAAGTTCCTCTATGCATAATAAAAATAGAGTTAATTATCCATCCATGCATGCTAGAATTAATGAAAAATGCTTGATGGTGCATAATTTTGAATTTAAGTACAATGATGAGAATAGGAGTAACAAGGTAGATCATAACCCTAGGAAAAGCATGTATCATGATAGACCTACGACCTTTGTATCTAAGGATCAAGACATTAACCCCAAGAAGGGGAGATACATGCCTAAGAAAATGGGTAGGTTTAGGAATGTTCAAAGTGGACATATGGACTCTAAGATTAGAAACTTGGAAAGGAAAAAATCAAACCTTGAGGGCAAACCTTGATACAATAGAAAATACCTTAGAAAGATTCAATGTTGGATCTAAGGGTTTGGATATGGTGTTGGGTAGCTTAAAACCCAACTATGATAGATCGGGTTTGGGTTACCGGTCTAGAGTCTCCAAGGTCAACAAAAAGAAATATGCTGGGAAGACATATGATCATGGCAAGAAGGAGAAGTCCAAGGATGGCAAGGGGGTGCCATCCAAAGGGAAAGAAAATGACTAACCAAAGACAAGGTGTCTAAGGTTAAGAGGGTTCATTTTGTAGGCCAAGAATCACCGGTGGCACACCGGTGTGGCCTAGTGTGGATTGAGTCACCTAGGGAGGTGGCTAAGGCTAAGAGCTCAAGGGGGAACTCTAGGGGCCTTTAGGGTCCATGGTAAATGGATCTCAAGAGATGGGTTCTCTAGGAAGCCTAGGTGGACTAGGAAATGTGCCAAAGGGATTGAAAGACTTGGGTAAGTCTTAATCCTAGAGAATTGACACATTAAAAGGAGTTTTAGGGAGAAAAAGGTGAAAATAGGAGTATATTCGATAAAATCAGGGTTTAATAGGTAAATACCATACAATTCAGTGCTAGAAATGAATTATGATCAAGTATGAGAAGAAAGATTGAGGAGAAACCACAATTAGGACTTTTTGGGAGAGGTTTAAATGATATAATTTAGAAAAGATTGAGTTTCATGCCAATCTTAGGATTTGGAGTACATTTATTTTGGTAACATATTTTTTCCAAGTAGATATACGATCCACAAATCTCCCCACGAAATTTCAAATTTTTTAGAGATTTGTGGAATTATCTATGCATTTCTGAAATTGGATTGAAAATCTGAAATTCAGGTATCAGTCGACTGCCCTGGGGGGCAGTCGATTGATCCGAGTGAATTCAGCCCTGGAAATTCACTGTAAGTTTTGGCAATCGACTGCCCCATGGGCAGTCGACTGATTCATTAGGGTTAAGATAAAAAGACTATTGGATGATAGAATCTGACCTTTAAATTAAGATCCTTGATTATACTCTTTGAACAAAGGTTTGCCACATGGTTTAATGGTGATTATATGAAATAAGGCTATATGGATATCATGGAATTTAAGGAAAATTGATGAGTGCTTTAAATTCAATGGATGATATTAAATGATAAATGCTTGATGAATGAGAAGATTGATAAGTACATCATAAGAAAAAGGAAAGTATTGAGGACATTTCCATGTGTCAATTATAATGGTTAGCCTTGACAAACACATGGAATTATAGATAGATTTCCAAGATTGATACAAAATGTCAATGTTTAAGGAAATTAGAATTGATGTACCAAAAATCAAGCACATTTGTGGTTTTCATGAAATCATATTTTTCTAGGATAGGGTATATACTAGCAAATGTGCTTGCAAACTCTTAGATTGGTTAAGGTTTTGATGAGTTCTTGTTGGCACTAGGGATAAGGTTGCTTGGGGCAATCCTTAATTGTGTCCAAGGCGGAAAGAACTTGGAAGTTAAGTTGGGTAGAACTTAACCGGTGTTATGAGGTCAAGTTGGGTAGAACTTGACCTTGGTAAATTGAAAATTAGGAGAATGCATAGGTTAAGAGGGAGGTTGTCTCCTTGTTTGCCTTAATTTTCATAGGACATTTTTGGATTTTGTATCAAATTTGGGAATCGTGATAGATACATGGTGGAAAGTATTTTTCCCAGTAGGTATAGGTACCACAAACTTCTCCACAAAATTTAGGAATTTTTGGAGATTTGTGGAATTTCTGGCGCATTTCTGAATGTGGCCCGAAAAATTGATATCCAGAGTATCAGTCAACTGCCCTGGGGGCAGTCGACTGGCCAGGGCTGATTTGTGTATCAGCAGTTGGTTTGGTGTCCAAATAGTGTAAAACAAGTGTATGGGGGGCTAATACACTGTGTTTAGGATCATTGGGGATTAAAAGAATCAATAATTGGGATATTGTTGGGTTCTTTTTGATGTTAGGCAAAGGGGGAGAAGTGTTGGGTTTAATTTGAGAAACCAAACACACCTTTACAGAAAACCCTAGGTTTAGGGGGAGCTGAGATTAAGGGGGAGCATGGTTGCTCCACTCTTGGTGTAAGGGGAACCTTGGAGAGGTTCTTAAAAAGCCTTTGTAAGTCCAATGTAGGGGGAGCTTGGGAGAAGCTTTAAAAATCCCGTTTTGATGAAAAATTCCTAACTTGGAGGGTTAGGTGTGGAAAATTCCTAACTTTGGGGAGTTTAGGTGTGGAAATTCCTAACTTGGAGGGTTAGGTGTGAAAAATTCCTAACTTGGAGGGTTAGGTGTGGAAACTTCCTAACTTGGAGGGTTAGGTGTGAAAAATTCCTAACTTGGAGGGTTAAGTGTGGAAAATTCCTAACTTTGGGAAGTTAGGTGTGGAAATTCCTAACTTGGGAAGTTAGGTGTGTGAAAAGCCCTAACTTGGAGGGTTAGGTGTGGGATGCCTTGGGATAAGATCCATACATGGTTGCATTGCATATGCATTGGCGGTGTAAGTTCAAGATAGACTCTTGGCAATGTAAGTCCAGTTGTTTGTTTAGCATTGTTATTGCTATTCTCTACTATTTGTTTTCCCTAACTTAAACTTATTGCCAAACATCAAAAAGGAGGATATTGTTGAGGCAATCTGTGGTCCAGAGTGACCATGTGTTTTGATGTTTGGGCAAAGTGTTTAAGTTAGGTTTACCCTTGTGTATTTGATATATGTATGTTGACTGTGCAAGATGTACAGGTTACACATATGGACATAGCTGGACGGTCTCGGTACGATGAAGGGTGGCATGGAGACAAGCTGGAGGCTTGTGTGCACCCGAGGGACCTTGGAGAGCAGGGATGATGAGCTGAGGGGTGCGGACTTCGAGGCATGCGTGAAGGATGGCATGGAGGCAAGCTGGAGGCTTGCGTGCATCCGAGGGACGAGAGCCGAAGATGAAGAGGGTGCGAAAGAAATAGTCGAGGCTGCTGATGAGGAGTCAGTTGAGTCGTGAGGGTACGAGTGTTGTGTGATTGTACTCGGGAAATCCTAGGGTTCGAGTGCGGAGTGAAATGTAGTCGGGAAGGGTAACCTTAGGTATGTGAGTAGACCAGTCGACTGCCCTGGGAGGCAGTCGACTAATGATCTCATAGAATGGTTTTGGCTGGGGACCAGTCGACTGCCCTGGGAGCAGTCGACTGGTAAAGTCAAAAACTAGTCGTTGCAGCGAGCCGTTGGACTGCTGTTTGGCTGGCACCAGTCGACTGGTAAATGGGCAGTCGACTGGAGGCGAGGGTTTTCAGCCCGAGTCATATTTAAGAGGACTTCGTGTTGGCTAAAAGGTTTGACGAATTTGGTCTTGGTTAAAGGCCAAATAGTAGTCTTGGTGTTCAAGCATTGTTGAGGTGTTGTGGCGAGGTTTCTCCACCCACAAGAAGCGACAAGGGCTAGCCGGAGGTTATCCGGGGAGTGATCTACCGATGAATTCTTGGATTAGTCACCCTTTGGGGTGGATACCAAGTAAATCTTTCTTGTTAGCGTTGTTTGTTTTCATTATTATTCTTTCCGCTTGCGCAACTAACAATGTAGGTACAAGAAAAATCAAAGATTTGCTATTCACCCCCCTTTAGCAACCGTACAAGATCCAACACATTCGAGATGCCTCCAATCACAACTGAGCCGCCTCCAACACTGTTCATCTAAAAATGGTAACTTCATTTGCTAACCATTTTTTAATCTGATCACTTGGATGATGCTTCGACTGCCTAGAATTGAACTCACCTGAACCTAGCTCTGCCTTCTTCTTGAGCAGATTTCCTTCCTGGCTTCTCATCCCTCGTATGTCACATGCGTCCTTCTCGCTCCATTGGTGTATTCTTCCATAGCTCCTCGCTCGCTACGTCTTCTGCTCAACTTCTTGTATTCTTAAGTTCAAGAATTCTTAGATACAATGTATCAAAAATAATGCAAGACTTGACTCAGTTGATTATATTAAAACTAACCCTGTACATTTACACTATGCATTACTAAAAGTTAGTCTCGTTTGAGCTAGTACCGGCATTGTGTTGTTGTTGCATCATTGAGGCTTGAGTGCAATAGAGTTTTGGCATGTCAAAAATGTAGCGGAGCACTTGAAGATGAATGGTGAAGTTCTATTTGAGGTTGTTGTTTGAGACTTATTTTATAGGTTGATCCAGGCTCCTAGATCGGTATAGGGCACCTGTTAGTAATATGAGAGAAGTGTCCTAAGGCAATGACCTTATGATTGTAATCATTTATTTTAATAAATGAATATTCACTATTTGAGTATACATGTCTGTGTATTTGATTGAGATCTTAAACTCATTTACTGAATGTCCGCAATACAATTCACAGCATGAGAGAATTTGTGATGAATTCACAACTAGTGATTATCTCTACATGTGCAATTGTGAAGTATTGAAATTGTCCCTAGTCGATGAATTGATAGATACGAACACTGTCAATTCTGTTGAGACTAGTATGAGTTATTCTCTAATCAGTCGATTCTCACTGGCTGGTGACATTGGGATGTCCGGAGATAAACATGAATGCTAGTTAAGGGAACTAGTTCATTGGAGTTACTAGCTGTAAAACTTCATATGGTAGTCCACATATAGACATGTCAGTGAAGTTCTTACTGCAGCATAAGTGCGATGTTCCTTTGACTTGCGGTGTTCAAGTCATCTTGGTCATGGAGACTTATACTTTGACATCTTAAGCAAGCATCTCCAAGGAGGTGTGGACCCAGGATGATTGGGTATAAGCCGAAGTGCCCGAAGATGTTTGAACAGCCTACAAAGGAATCACCACTCCTTGCGAGGAGATGTATACCCGAGGCCTATCGTCGAATTGTTACTCGAAGCCTCTGGCCAGAGCATGACATGTTCAGAGTATGAATCTCTTAAATACATGAGAGTAATTAGAATCCATAGGACGAGGAAACGTTACTTGGGCTAGGTGTGACGTAGTCAGCCTAGTGGGGACTGACACACATAGACTATGTCCTGAACCAAGTGGGTATAAGATGGTGAAGGGAATGGGGCACGATTCATTATAGCTGCTGAAGGGTTTTAGAATTATTTCTGAGGTCAACCGTTGATCTTTCGATTAATTGGGGATCATGATGTACTACTAGGTGCCACTCATGATCGTTCTATAATTGGTTAATTATAGACGGCCAACATAAATCGAAAGCCTATTTAGTCACACGCACTACGAGTAATCCGAGGGATTTAAAACGAGTTAAAAATTGGATTTTCTGATCAAGAGAGATAAGTCGAATCTGAATTTTTCAGAGACGCATCGGAAGCATAAAACGGCTAAGTCTTTTGAAGACTTATTGGATGAATTAAATGAGTTTAATTCATTGGGTCAAGGCTTGGGTTTGGCCGGCCAAAGAGGGTCCTACCCTCTTTGTTTGGCCGGCCACATTAAAAGGGAGAACCAAATTGTTTGGTTCAAGTTATAAAATAAAGCAAGTGTGGTTTGTTTTATAAAATTATGGATAATATAAATTTTATAAACCGAGGTTTGGTTTATTATTTTCATGGAAATTAAAATAAACTTTGAATAGTTTATTTTATTTTATAAAATCAATTATGAATTGATTTTTCCATGATAAGAAAAATTTATATAATAAATTTCTTGTGAAAATTTATTCCATAAGAAAAGGGAGACATGGTTGTTTTTATTATAAATTAAATTATGATAAAAACTTGGCATGATGGAATAAATCATAGAAAAATTTATATGATAAATTTCTTATGAAAATTTATTCCATAAAAAAAAGGAGACTTGGCGGTTGAGAGGCTACTATATAAAGGAACCAAGGCAAGGCTTGTAATTCAATCTAAGAGATCTAGAAATAAGCCCTCTCTCTCTCTCCTTCTCTCCCTCTCCCCCTCTAGTGCCGCCGGCCCTAAAAGGAGAACCCCTTTTGCCGTGAGCTTCAGCCACCACCAAGCAGCTGCCGAAGAAGAAGAAGAAGCGGGCGCAACTCCTTCCTTCCTCCCGGAATCTTGATTCCGTTCTTCGTTTGGTGGTTAGTCTTCCCATCTCTCTCTTGGTATTCTTGTCGTGCCTTTGGAGAATCTAGTAGTTTTTGTCGGCACGAAACTCGTGGCTTTGCGAAGTCATCCCGAAGAAAACTCGGCGTGGACGCGAATAGAGGCGGAGCTTCCGAGGGATGCTTATGGTTGGATCTCGTCCCTTTCTTCGAGTTACGCGAGGTAACAAGTAAATTAGTTTACGTTTCTGCAAAAAATTAAATATATGATCATGTCTACACAACATAAGGTTGCATGCTTAGATGTGTGGTTAAATAATTTGAGAAATTATTTATGCTAAACCTTCCGCTGCACGTAATTAATTTTAAAATTATGAACCCGCATCCATGTCAACATGCACCCGGTCCCATCAGTGGTATCAGAGCCGGTTAGTGTTTGACATAATCATATAATTGTTTTGCGGAAAAGTTTGTCATGATCTCAATTTTGTAAAATTTTCCAATTATGGAAACTTTCCAATTATAATAAATTTTAGATTTAGGAATTCCAAAGTTTGGAAATCCTCATGAAATTTCGCAAACTTTTGAAATATCTTAGTTTCTTAAATTTTATGATAATTGTGAAAACTTCCCATTTTTTGGAAACATTCCAATTTTGGAAATTTCCTATTTCAGAAATTTTCCAATTTTGGAAATATGTAAGTTTTCTTTGTACCAGAAACTTACAATTATTCTGAAAACCTATTATGGAAATCTCGCAATTTTGGGCACTTTCTTTCAAGAAAGTCTAGACAAATTTATGGATCATTAATTGACAATTAAATTCGAATTGGTTTTAAATTATTAACAAAATTCTTTATTTTGGATTGAGCCTCGGGGAGCCGTCCAATTTAAAGTTAGTTGTTATAATTTAATTTCCCATTTTGAATAAAATTGTCATGTTTAATTTGGCTACGCCTCGGGGAGCGGGCCAAATTAGATTTACAACAAATTCCTTTTCTTTGGGTATCTGAGCCTCGGGGAGCCACCCAAAGAAAATAATTTGTTGTAACTAATTAGTCCATAAATAAAATATGTAATCAAATCTTGGAAATTTTGAGGTGATTCTCAAACGATAATTTCCTTATTTGATTTAAGAGGTGATGCTCTTACATATTGTTGTCTCCAAAATTAATTAGGAAAATTGTTTCCTATAGAGTTTTCTTAAATAAGATTTTCATGAAAATAATATGTGGTTGAATTAAGGGAATCTGTCTCTTAATTTAATAAGATTTGATTTAGAGAAATCAAAGTCTTAAACATATTATTTCCAAAATTGATTATGACAATTTAGGAAATTGTTTCCCAAAATAATTCCTTGAATAAAGTATGAAATTAGAATTAGGAAATCCGGTTCCTAATTCAATTAATGAGACTTGATAAATTAAGTCACATACATACTTTATTAAGGAAATCGTTAGTACATGACATAATTACATGTCATGAATGTGCTTAGAAAGAAAAGGATGAGACCCAAAACCCCTTACAAAATATTAAGGCCAACACCTTCCATTAATATGGTTAGAACCGGAGTTTTGTTTCTCGTTTGGGTTGATGGACACATCCATGCCCGGCTTGAACCTCAACATGTTCAAACCATGGAATTAGTTTATGATTAATATAGTTAGAGTCAGAGGTCAATCCTTAGTTTTGGTTGTTGGGCACATCCAAGCCTGACTAAACGGTTGAATGAGCTACAACCATATTAAAACTATTTCTTGATTAATGGGTCAGCCTTAAGCTTGGAGCATCGATTTGTTGTGCCACAGCCAAGGTCGATGTAAAGAGAGGTGCAGTTGGGTGCTATGTATATTGTTGCATACTTGTTAATGAGTTAACAACCCAATGATTTATGCAAACATTCAATTAGTTGATAGCATAAAGTGATAGTTACATATATGTGATATGTAATCGGTATAATTACCTACCTTCATGGCTAAGAATTACTTGATGGCCACAGCCATGGTTGTTCTTATCTATGATTGGATATGAACCTATTTGGAGATGTTCCTACGATCTCCCGAATTGATAAAAAGGGGTTATTCAATTCGAAAGATAAATAGGATTTAATTAATGTATATTGATGCATTCTTTATCATTCTTCTCACATAAGCTCAATTTGTATTTCTAGGATAATCACTTGATCATGTCTTCTCTGAATTTG
>JAGFNQ010006366.1:0-28768 GCA_024364735.1 Boesenbergia rotunda
GCTCTGCTCCGGAAACTTCCCGACTCAAGAACGAAGCGCCGTCAACCTCCCACTGCACCCGAAACTCGATCTACATCGGGAGTTGGTAAAACAAAGTGTATATTTGTATTTACAAGTAATTTTGTAATCTCACTCTGTAACCGTTTTGCGCACTATAGAATTGCCCAAAGTAAACGGTCAACGACCGTGGGCCTTGGAGTAGGAGTCGACCCAGGCTTCGAACCAAGTAAAACCTTGGTGTTTGCGTTGTTTGTTTTTATTCTGCCGCGCACTTACTCTTTCTTTTAAATCCGAACATTTTCCGATATTCACCCCCCCCCTCTATCGGTCTTTCTCGATCCAACAAGTGGTATCAGAGCGGGGAATTCAAACTTGGTGCAACCACCAGTTTGAAAATTTTTCGGATTTCTTTCGTTTTCTCTCTCATTTTTTTTAAATATTTTCGTTCGAGTTTTTCTTTCAAGGTTGGTGCAACACCCCTTGAAATTTGTTCTTTTTTTTCCCGCACTACTAATCCAAGACCAAGTCTTGGAATATTTTCGTTGTTTTTGTTGTTTGCTATTTCAGTAACAAATGGCCATCCAAGAAGGTTTTAGCACCGCCAGACCTCCACTTTTCAGTGGAGAAGACTTTCCTTACTGGAAAAGTCGAATGGAGGTCCACCTGAAAACTCAGGTGGATATGTGGATAATCATCCAGTCTGGACTGATGATTCCCACAAATGCTGAAGGCGTACCACAAAACTACTCAGAGTGGGACACTGCCCTTAAACGCAAGATTGAAGCTGACGCCAAAGCAACTCAGACCCTTCAATGCGGACTGACAAAAGAGGAGCTGAACCGCGTAGGCCCATTCAACAGTGCCAAGGAGCTATGGGCTAAACTGATCGAGCTCCACGAAGGAACTTCAGATACGAGGATCAGCAAACGGGATCTGCTACTGAACAAGCTCTTCACCATCAGAATGGCAGATAACGAGACAGCAGCTCAGCTCCATGCCAGAATCCAGGAATTGATGAACGGTCTTCACGCAATAGGTCACCAGGTTCAAAACCGTGATCTTATAAGGTATGCCCTAAACGCGTTCCCTAGGACCACCTTGTGGGCATCTATGGTAGATGCATACAAGGTCTCTAGGGATCTTTCAAAAATTAAGTTAGATGAGTTATTTTCTGAACTTGAACTGCATGAACAGACTAACTGCAATTTGGTCGAGAAAAGTATAGCTTTCTTTGCAGGGAAAACAGGAAAGACGACCAAGAAGCAAACTCAAGTTGAACCCGAATCTACCTCAGATTCAGAAACAGAAGATCAAGAAGAAGATCAATCTGAACTGGTCCGGCTAGCTCGAAGCTACTACAAAAAGTTGAAGAACCAAACCAACACACGGAGAACAAGCCGAAGAAAGGACGGACAAGCTGAACCGGCAACTGACAAACACAAGCCCAACGTAACCTGCTACGAATGCAAGAAGAAGGGCCACTACAAGACTGAATGTCCAAGCCTAAAGGAGTCCAAAAAGACCAGAAAGAAGAAGGCACTCCAAGCAACCTGGGACGAGTCTTCCTCAGAAGGAGAAGAAGAAGCACCCCAGTCCAATCTTCTAGCCCTGACCGCTTCGGATCAAATCGAGACTGACTCAGACTCGGACCAGGACGACGGCAAGCTGACCTTCTCCGACAACGGCGAAATAAGGGTAACGGGTTTTTCAAAATTGCAATTGAATTCGCTTATTTCCTATCTATCCGAGATTTGGCGAAAGCCAAACTCCGAATCGAGTCCCTCCGACAGGAAGTAAAATTCCTGAAAGAGGAAGCTGAGTCTAAGGCCTTAACCGAGAAACTTCAGGAAGGAACCCCTGATCAAGTTGAAAAACTTGAATCAGAGAATTCCTCCCTGAAAACTCAAGTTAAGGACTTAAGAACAGCTTTAGAACGATTCACTTCTGGTTCCAAGAACCTTGATATGATTCTTGGAAAACAGAAGTCTGTTCTAAACCGATCCGGACTTGGCTATAGAACCAAATCTCGGCAAAGATCTTACTTTGCTGTACTGAACCAGTCAAGACCTAAGGTTCAGGCATGGGTGCCAAAACTGTGCCTGACTAAACAATTGGTTCAAATCAATTTTGGATCCCCAAGGACAAGATTCACATCTTGCCTAACCATCACCGTGGCTTTAGTCCAGGGGGAGCCAAACTGAAAACTATTTTTATTATTAGATAACTTGCAATTCTTGATTGAAACTGCTTGATTGATTGTCTATTTAATTTCTGCAAATTACCATGCTTAGACTTAGGCTAGTTTAAGGACTAAACAAACTTAGCTGAAATTTGACAACATAGTATTGGGTAGAGGTGAGATGATAGTACGTTGGGGAAACCAATTCTAATAAGATCAAGTTTACTTGGTCTCTTTAGACTGGTGAAACCAGCCGAAGCTACCGATCCAAAATCCAAACTAGTTAGACCAGAAATTTTTCAAATAATAATTTTGAAAATGAAATTTCATTAAAAGGCTTTGTCAAGGAAAGGGTGGATGATCCCATAAGGCTACGGCCAAAGAAGGCCTAGTGCCTCGCCAAGACCTGGAAGCCAATTTCTGAAATTCAAATTCAAATTATTTTTGTCAAATTCGAATCTAGCACAAAAATTCAGTTATTTGTAGATTTAAACTTCTTTCAAAATTAATTAAGTTTTCAAAATTAATCAAAATAGTTTTTCTAATCTAAACCTGTCTCACGAAACCTATAAGGTCAACGTGATTGAAAACCCTAGATTTGAGTGAGACAGTAGAATTAAGACTCAAGTAATTTTTTTTGGATAATTTTGTCAAACCTTGGTCAACACAATCCAACCTTGGTCAACACAGTCAAACCATGGTCAACCTTGGTCAACACAGTCAAACCATGGTCAACCCTGCCAAACTATGGTCAAAACAGTCAAAATCAATCCCAACCATGGTCAAATTGATTAAACCATAGTTAAACAATGACAAGACAAATTTTTGTCTCTACATACCCTTGAGAAGGGCGCCCGGGACCACACGGGCGCCCCCCCTTTCCTTTTTCGTTCCTCGAGACAGAAAAGCTGTCAGCCCTTGACCAGGGCGCCCGAAACCACGCGGGCGCCCCCGTCTCCGCCAATGCAGTCAAATCTGCAAAGCAACCTGTTGAGGGCGCCCGGGCTGTCTCGGGCGCCCCCAACCAGTCCTTTAAACTGCCTTTGGCAGCAGCCCTGACCAGGGCGCCCGGAAGCTCCCGGGCGCCCCCATGAAATTGCCAATAAAAGGCACCCGAAACTCCTTCACTTCCCACACCAAAACCAACCCTCTTCTCCACTTCTTACTCTTCAAGAAGACCTTGCAAGACCTCTCCCTCAACTATGCCTCCTCGTGCCGTCCGGTATGATTAGTAATTTTACTGCATTTAAATTTATTCCATGCAATATCTTTATTCATTCTTTAACTTCTTTAACTTCAAAGACGCCGACCGAACCCGGCCAACCCCGGTGCCCAACCTAGCCCCGACCCTAGATTTCCTAATCTAGAGTTATGTAATAGGTTCGCACAAACAGTCTACAAGCCTATTAAAACGAGTTATCTCAATAGGCACTTTTTTACCCAATCATGCCCTGTCACCATGAACATCATCAATTTCTATCAATTGGATAATCTTGTCTTCTGCACACATACCATAAATGAAACCCTATGTGCAGAATTTTATAATAATATAATTCGACAAGATAATCTTATGTTTCATACCACTGTCCAAGGGATTCCCTTAACCATCACCCCTACACTGTTAAACCGCTTCCTAGGACTGCGACCCTCTCAGTCCACATTCTGTTGCTATCCTCCCAGGAACCCCCCATTTGATCCTCCCTACTCAGACATTACCCTAGACACTATTCATTCCTATTTCTTTAGGGCAGACCTCCCTCCAAACAGACGCTTCCTAGCTGTTGAACTTCAGGCCCAGAACTATGCCTTGTATAGAGTTCTGGTCCGCTGTATCCTACCACTCTCTACCCGAGACCTAGGGACTATGAGACCCTTTCATGCTTTCCTTCTTTATGCCCTGGTCCACCACCTTGACATAGACATTGGACTCCATATGTTCCATACCATTCTGCATGCGTCCAGAGTCACGACCCAGGGACGAGTACGCACACCATACTGCCACATCATCACGTCCCTCCTTCATCACCACGGTCGTGACATAACCTTGGGTGAAATTACCACTATGACCGACTTTGACGAAATCGGATTTAGGAACTTCTCCTTAGCGGGTCTAGAGGTGTCGGCCACCGGGGTTCTTAGTTGGCGACGACAGCAGGCCGGAGCACCAGTCGACTCAGACGAGGAGGTTGAAGTCGACGTCGGAGATATAGCAGCAGCAGCCCGAGCGCACATAGATGAGCCCGCTCCACCGACACTTTACGACCGAGTGACTCAGCTAGAGACCCGCGTACAGAGCCTCCGAGAGGAAGTGGAGGCCAATCACGCTGAAGAAATGGAAACAAATCTGGGCTACTACAACAGCTACATGAGCGCACTTCGAGCTGAGAGGGAGGCCAGAGAGGCAGAGTATCATGAGATGATGACCCTATTTCGATCCTGGCAGCCAGGCTCCTCCGATCATCCCGGTCCTTCGTCTTAGATTCACCTAGTATTGTACCTATTTGACTATCCCTACTCAGTAGGGTTGACTTGTGTTTGACTATATGACTGTGTTGAACCTTGAGTACCTACATTACTTTATGTTGACCAGCTCATACTCAGTAGTTAGGATTGTGTTCAGTAGAATAGTTTAACTCAATTTTTTTTTATTTCAAAAATAAGTTTTCTAAAACTAGAATTTTGTTTTATTTAAATTTCAAAATCAGTTTTCATTTTCAACTTAATTTTACTTATTTCAAAAATCAATGTTAAAATCTCTTTCGACTTAGTTTTATATTAAAACTACCCCCTTCAAAATTAGGGCATTTTCAAAATGGACTTAGCCTAGGCTCTAACCCTAGAACAGCATGCACCTATAGACTTAGAAGCCAGCATCTCACAAGCACCTTAGGGTACTTTGAGTGATAACCTAGAAAGGGTTGAGATGCTTAGGTCTTTGCCTTAACTCAAGATGCTTTAAGTCAGTGCATCTGCAGTAGTTGGGGCACTAAATACAAACTGAACAGCAATCAAGTTAAGTATCAAGTTTAGACAATCTAACTTGAACAATGCACTTAACTTGACTAACTCTAGCGAAAACTACTGTTTATAATAGTTGGTAAGTAGCTAATTGGGTTAGACACGTCCCTAAAGATTTAACCAGATTTAGGTTCCAGTTTGATTTAGTACAGCAAATGCTTTAATTATTGCAAAATTTTTTCTGCATTTTTGATATATGTCAAAGGGGGAGAGTTGGAAAGGAAACAGGGAACAAAAATTTTTTTAAATTTTTTCCCATCGTCTTCTTCAAAAAGTTGAACTGAAAAAATAAAATTGGTGAATCAAAGTTAGTTTTATTTCTAAACTCTGAATTATTTTGAAACTTAATGTTTTTGCTTAAAATTATTGTTAAGCTTAAAGGTTTTAAAATTCTCTTTAAAAATTTCCAACTCTGAACTATGTGTTTTGAAATTATGTTTAAGCTTAACATAGTGCTTGAAAGTTTTCCAAATCTGAAAATTTTCTAAGTCTGAAATTTTTCCAAACTGAAAATTTTCTAAGTCTGAAATTTTTCCAAACTGAAAATTTTCTAAGTCTGAAATTTTCCAAACTGAAAATTTTCTAAGTCTGAAATTTTCCAAACTGAAAATTTTCTAAGTCTGAAATTTTTCCAAACTGAAAATTTTCTAAGTCTGAAATTTTCCAAAACTGAAAATTTCTAAGTCTGAAATTTTTTCAAAACTGAAAATTTTCCAAAGTGTGAAATGTTCCTAAAACTGAAAATTTGTCTAAAGTTTTCAAAGTTTTCCAAACTTAGAACATCTTTTCGAAAAACTTAGCAAAAAACTTTAGAGATTTCCCAACATATTATCAAAACATGAAATCTTCTAAGTACTTAACTCACACCACCTATTTTTGAAAAACCGAGGGGGAGATTTCTTCCAGGGGGAGGGAATCTAACTTAGGATTTCAATTTCAGCATTTTTTTTCTTAACTTTTTGAACTAGGTTACCATATATCAAAAAGGGGGAGATTGTTGGTGCAGAATGCACCCAAGTCAAACCTGTGTTTTGATATTAGCAAAAGGGTTCAAAAGTTAAGGGTTAGTTGTTGTCTAACAAGTTTCTTGAGTGTACAGGAAAAGCCCTAGCGAAGGAATGCTAGGCACTGGCAAAGGAATGCCAGCCAGAAGAAAAGCCCTAGCGAAGGACTGCTAGGCTCTGGCGAAGGACTGCCAGAATGGACAAACCCTAGCGAAGGGCTGCTAGGCACCAAGCGAAGGGCTGCTTGGTACTCAAGACCTAGCGAAGGGCTGCTAGGCACCAAGCGAAGGGCTGCTTGGTACTCAAGACCTGGCGAAGGGCTGCCGGGCAAAAGTCCAACTGGAGGAGCCGGTTGGCACCAGGTAAATTCTCCCAAGAGGAGTAGGTGAGGACGCGTTCCCCTTGAGGGAACATTAGGCGTCGGTTCGACCTAGGGCTCCATTTTGGAGACCAAAGTCAGAACCAAGACAGCTAAGGCTGTATAAATCTAATTAATTTTTATGTTATCTTGTTTTGGACTAACCCTGTATGCAGGACCGAAGGAACGTGTGTCTGCAGCTCAGAAAGCCTCAGAGGAGAGAGGCAGTTGCTGAGTAGGGCGCCCGGAGCGTCCCGGGCGCCCCCAAGGGCCATACAAAACGAGTAACAAGAAGACTGGTTCGAATACACACTGGGTCGGGCGCCCCCGTGCTCCCGGGCGCCCCCCTGCGCTGCGGGCGCCCCCTGTGCTGCGGGCGCCCCATGGTGCATACCTCGAACCAAGAAGCCCTTGAAGCCAGGCAGATAATCTTTGACCTGGTCAATTCGGGCGCCCCGAGCGCTGCGGGCGCCCCGGTCAAAACTGATCCCGAAGATAAGGGGATCAGACGCTGACCGAGATCGGAACGGATCGGCTGCCACGTAGGGGGGCGCCCCCGACGTCCCGGGCGGCCCCTAGCCCTATATAAAGGGCCCTCGACCCCAGGCTTCAAACACTGCTTTCATTCAACGCATCCAAACGCTCTGACGACCGCGCTCTACTCCGGAAACTTCCCGACTCAAGAACGAAGCGCCGTTAACCTCCCACTGCACCGAAACTCGATCTACACTGGGAGTTGGTAAAACAAAGTGTATATTTCTATTTACAGTAATTTTGTAATCTCACTCTGTAACCGTTTTGCGCACTATAGAATTGCCCAAAGTAAACGATCAACGACCGTGGGCCTTGGAGTAGGAGTCGACCCAGGCTCCGAACCAAGTAAAATCTTGGTGTTTGCGTTGTTTGTTTTTATTCCGCCGCGCACTTACTCTTTCTTTTAAATCCGAACATTTTTCGATATTCACCCCCCCCCTCTATCGGTCTTTCTCGATCCAACAGCAAGTCCCTACACTTTCATTCTGATCCTCTGACTCTTCTGATGTATCAGTCAATGTTGGTGGTCGCTGGGGCTCAGTGCAATCCCCTACACCTGTGGATTCATCTGCAACACATCCTTCATCAATAATATCTGCAACAACAATATTAGAAAAATTAGGACCATAAATAACACTATCATCACAAAATAAAAGATAAGAAGGGTCCTGTAAAGCTTCAGTGTCGAATTCAAGGCTATCACATGCTTTTCCATCTATCTCCTCCAGTGCCTCTGTCTCTACTACATCTTCAACCTTATCTGAGCTAAAATCTCCTCCTACTATGTCAAGTGAAATATCATCAGCGATAAATTTTGCCTCAACAACTTCATCTGAAATTTCCATGCTAATGCTAGGAGGATCCTCTCCATGCCCTGCAGAATTAAAAGTGGCTTGAGAAGATAATTGTCCTGATCTTTGGGCTAGTATTTGATTCATTTGATCAACCAATTTCCAAAGGCGTCCTTCGATGTCTTGACGCTCTTGTTGTTGTAAAATTTGTTGACACATCTCTTCTACCCTTTGTTGTGGCACATTTCCCCCACTCTAACATCCATAGCCCCCTTGGTTAGCATAGGGATTTGATTGACTTTGAAATGTTGAAGTAGTCGGCTGAACAATAGTACCCTACTGTGGTTGGATTTAGGGCTGTTGGGGCTGATAGGAGGGCTGAAATTATTGCTGAAAGGGCTGAAAATTGGGTTGGAATGATGGTTGAACTTGCTGAGAATTGTAGCCCTGGAAATCTTGGATCTGAGGTTGAAATTGTGGTGGTGAAGACTGAATTTGAGTGGGCTGGAAACTCTGATTTTGTGGCTGGAAATTCTGGTTGCAAGGCTAGAATTGCTGTGGTAATTGATATGGTTGCTGAAATTGGGGCTGGAATTGCTGAATTGGTTGCTCAAAACTCTGGAATTGTGGCTGCCCATGCTAAAAATTCTGACTTGGCTGAAAATCTTGCTGAAATTGTTGAAATTGTGGCTGAAAAAACTGATTTATTTGCTGAAAATTCGAATAGGGCTGTTGGAAATCTTGTTGTGGGTTTGATTAAAAGGTTGCTGATAATTTTGTTGAGACTGCTGAAATGGTTGAAAATTTGGATTGCACCCTTGCTGAAAATTCTGAAATTATGGTTGAAACTGCTGTGGTGGCTGATTGAAAGTTTGGTACTGCTGCAAATCTGAATAGGGCTGCTGAAATTGTTGACACGGCTGCTGGTGAGGAGATGAATAAGCATTTGAAAACATTTTGAATCTGCAGTCCTGTCACAAAATAAGTAAAATAGCAGCAACCGTATACAAAAGATAAAGCAATCAAAAATAAAATCAAAAGATATAAATATCAAGCACCATTACATTCACTGGCAACGGCGCCAAATTTTATGACCGTTTCAGTCGTGTCACGGTTTCAAATATAATTAAATTATCGAACTCCTCTACACTAATGTAGCATAGAGTAACTCGAGTCGTCTCCCAACGAATGTAGTTGGTACATGATAATTTCAAAATCGTATTTTATTGCTTTTGGGTTTTTGATATCAAACTGGGGTTTGGATTTGAACTTTAAGACTACGAAAAGACATAGCAAAGCAGGTATGAAATCTAGTCTAATTAAGGAAAGACAGAGCAGGTAATGAAATCTAATCTATCCTATCTACAATTGCAGCAAAGAAAATGATAACTAGAAATTAAACATCAACAAAACTAGACACGGAACAAAACCTACAGCATTAAAGAAATTTAATCTCCTAACTTAATTGCATGTAATGAAGACATGGAACTTAAAGCAATGGAAGAGCAATACAAAAGAAGACTTAATCAACTAAGAACATTCCAATTGAAATTAACTGTTCTAAGAAGCATTTAATCGAACACATGATAGGCATGCTAAAAATTGATTCGAGTACGTGACAATTGATATGGAAAAGATCTATCCAATACAAACACTTAATAGTCAATCACAAACAGCTCAAACATCAACACAATCAACACGTGAATAAAATCTAAGGTTCATATAGAATAGAATTTGCTGAAGGAGCTGCTGGGCAAGCAAAGATGTGAAGAAGAGCACAAATTGCTGGAAATGCAAGAAGAACTACTACATCTGATGAAATTGCTATGAAAGAAGTTTCCACTCGGTCTGCTGTGAAAGAACTTAAGCTACTGCTGGATCGTATGAAGCTGCTGTGAAGAAGAAGATCTGCTGAATTGAAGCTGTGAAGGAAAAATAAAACTGCTGGGAATGAAAGAAATCTAATAAACTGCTGGGCATGAAAGAAATTTACTGGAAAGAATTCGGCTATGAAGGAAATGGATCTGCTGATGAAAAACTGCTGGATAATTGGATCAGATGAATGCTGCGAAGGAACCCCATTCGAGCAGTGAAGAGGAAGCTGCGGAAGAAGATCTGATGGCTAACGGCGGTGGATGGATCGTCGCTCCCGAGCAACCGCATACGAGAGTGAGATGGCGAGGATGGAGGGAAGTGGATGGAGAAGATCTGATCGAGTCGGGAACCCCTCAAACTGATCGATCGAAGCTCCGGTCGGCGGCGATGAGGTGGGAGGAAATCGTCGGCCCTTGGTGGAGGTGGAGAGGTTGAGTGAGACGGGAACCCCTCGTCTCAGCCGCCTCTCCCCGATCGCCCTCGTGTGGAGAAGATGGAGTCGAGAGGATACCCTAGCTTTACGTTGCCTCCCCTCTTTTGATCGTCTCGGCTGCGCGTGGGTTCAGCCAAATCAACTCAAGCCTTGGGTTCAACCACAGCTCAGTCCAGCACTTGGTTCAGTCTAGTTCCAGCCCAACTCAGTCCTTTGGTTCAGCCAGCTTGGTTCAGTCAAGATTTGGGTTCGGTCCAGTCAGCCCTTGGTTCTGCTCAACTCAGCTCAGCAGTTGGGTTCAATCCAGATTTGGTTTAATCTAGCCTTGGGTTGAGCCACATGATGATGGAAGCAACAGACGGCTGAGATCAATTTAGCTTCATCCAACGGTCAGATCTCTTCAGATCTGAACCAAACTCCAAAGATCCCAATCAATAGTCCTGATCTACCTGTCCCCAGCTCGGATTAACCAGATCAGTGGTGGATGGTCCAGATCTTCCGTTTTCTTGTATGGATGGTCTAGAACAACTTGAGTTTGATCCAACGGTCAGATCACTTCTGATTTGGCTGAAATTTTCAGATCTTGATCTATAGTCATGAGTGATTCTATCTTCAACTCAGATTGACCAGAAGTTGACCGATGGCTCAGATCTAGCCATTCTCTGGAATGGACGGCTCCTAATAATCCGATGCTTGATCCCTTTGATCTGGATCCAATGCTGACTCAAGTCTGACCCGATTTGATCTAGGTCCATGATCAATTGAAGCCTACAAAATGATATTCAAATTTAGTACCAAAAATATCCCAAATATACAAAGATTTGAATTAAAAACCAAAATAGAGTGAATACATAAATCCTAATACAATTGCAAACTTAAGCATATAAAATGTGGATCAAACATGGATTTTAGAGCCTAAAATAATCAACAAAAATGATGGTTATCAGTGACTCAAAATCCGTACTGGAATCTCCTCGTAAGACGCGTCAGGCTGAAGTGGAACTCAGACATCCGACAACACGTGGGAAGGGTCTGGTACATATCTCCTCAGCATCGATACATGGAATACATCATGTACGCCGGTAATGAATGGTGGAAGAGCCAAACGATAAGGCACTGCCCCAACCCTCTCCAGAATCTGGAACGGGCCGACGTAACGCGGAGCAAGCTTCCCTCGAAGACCGAATCGTTTCACCCCTTTCGTGGGTGAAACTCGCAGAAATACGTGATCACCTACGGAGAACTCCAGAGGTCTCCGTCTCCGGTCGGCATAGCTCTTTTGACGATCCTGCGCCTCAGATATCCTGCGTCTGATAGTACGGACTAACTCTGCCTCGTGCTGAGCTCTCTGAGGTCCTAACAGCTGGGATTCCCCAACCTCCTCCCAGAGGATGGGTGTCCGATAAGGCCTACCGTATAACGCCTCATACGGGGCCATCTGGATAGCCTCATGATAGCTGTTGTTGTAGGCGAACTCGACAAGATGCAGATGATCCTCCCAACTGCCTCCGAAATCCATAACACAGGCTCGCAGTAAGTCCTCCAAGGTCTGGATGGTACGCTCTGACTGACCATCGATCTGCGGATGGAAGGCGGTACTATATCTGAGCTCGGTACCCATGGCCTTCTGCAGACTCTGCCAGAAGCGAGAGGTGAAACGCGGATCTCGGTCGGAGATGATACTCAACGGTATGCCATGCAATCTGATGATCTCTCTACAATACAGCTTTGCTAATCTATCCAATGAATCGGTCCTCTGAGTAGCTAGAAAGTGCGCGGATTTGGTCAATCGATCAACGATCACCCAAATCGCGTCAAGGCCTCGTCTGTGTTGGTGCAGAATGCACCCAAGTCAAACCTGTGTTTTGATAATGGCAACATAGGTCAAAAGGTAAGTCTTTATTATTTTTCTAACAAGTTAATCTAGTGTGCAGAGAAAGCCCTAGCGAAGGACTGCTAGGCACTGGCGAAGAAGTGCCAGGGAAATAAGCCCTAGCGAAGGACTGCTAGGCACCAGGCGAAGGACAGCCTGGGACTGAAGCCCTAGCGAAGGACTGCTAGGCAACTGGCGAAGGACAGCCAGTTTACAAGACCTGACAAAGGACCGTCAGGCAAAAGTCCAACCAGAGGAACGGTTGGCATCATGTAATTTCTCCCGAGAGAAGTAGGTGAGGGCGCGTTCCCCGTCGAGGGAACAGTGTTAGTGATATGAGAGAAGTGTCCTAAGGCAATCGCCTTATGATTATAAATATTTATTTTAATAAATGATAATTCACTATTTGAGTATACATGTTAGTGTATTTGATTGAGATCTTAAACTCATTTACTGAATGTCCACAATATAATTCACAACATAAGAGAATTTGTGATGGGATCACAACTAGTGATTATCTCTACATGTGCAATTGTGAAGTATTGAAATTATCCCTAGTCGATGAATTGATAAAAACGGAGACTATCAATTCTGTTGAGACTAGCATGGGTTATTCTCTAATCAGTTGATTCTCACTGGCTGGTGACATTGGGATGTCCGGAGATAAACATGGATGCTAGTTAAGGGAACTAGTTCATTGGAGTGACTAGCTGTAAGACTTCATATGGTTATCTATATAGATATGTCAATGAAGTTCTTACTGCAGCTTAAGTGCGATGTTCCTTTAACTTGCGGTGTTCAAGTCATCTTGGTCATGGAGACTTATACTTTAACATCTTAAGCAAGCATCTCCAAGGAGGTGTGGACCCAGGATGATTGGGTATGAGCCGAAGTGCCCAAAAATGTTTGAACAGCCTACAAAGGATTCACCACTCCTTGCGAGGAGATGTATACCCAGGCCTATCGTCGGATTGTTACTCAAAACCTCTGGCCAGAGTATATCATGTTTAGAGTGCGAGTCTCTTAAATACATGAGAGTAATTAGAAATCCAAAGGACGAGAAAGACACTACTTGGGCTAGGTGTGACGTAGTCAGTCTAGTGAGGACTGACACAAACAGACCATGTCCTTAACCAAGTGGGTATAAGGTGGTGAAAGGAATGGGGTACGATTCATTAGAGCTGCTGAAGGGTTTCAGAATTACTTCTGAGGTCAACCGTTGATCTTTCGATTAATTGGGGGTCATGATGTACTACTAGGTGTCACTCATGATCGTTCTATAATTAGTTGATTATAGACGGCCAACATAAATCGAAAGCCTATTTAGTCACACGCACTACGAGTAATCCGAGGGATTTAAAATGAGTTGAAAATTGGATTTTCCGATCAAGAGAAATAAGTCGAATCTGAGTTAATCAGAGGCGCAACGGAAGCTAAAAATGGCTAAGTCTTTTGAAGGCTTATTGGGCAAATTAAATGAGTTTAATTCGCGACGGTTCGGCTCAGTCTGGCCGGCCAAAGAGGGTGCTAACCCTCTTTGGGTTGGCCGGCCACATCAAAGGGGATAAACCAATTTATTTGGTTTAATTAATAAAATAAATCTAGCGCGATTTGTTTTATAAATTATGGATAAATAAATTTGTATAAAGAAATTTATATAAATAAATTTATAGAAATTTATTCTAATTTTATGGAAATTAAAATGATCCATGGAATGGTTTATTTTAATTTTATAAAATCAATTATGAATTGATTTTTCCATAATAAGAAAGTTTATAAATTTCTTATAAAATTTATTCCATAATAAAAGGAGAGAAGGTATTTGTTTTATTATAAAGTTAGTTATAATAAAACTTGTCTTAAACGGAATAATTAATAAGAGAATTTATAGGATAAATTTCTTATGAAAAATTCCGTTAAAGAGGAAACTTGGCGAGGGAGAAGCAACTATATAAGGAACCAAAGGCAAGCCTTGAATTCCCAATCAATTAATCAAGAGATTAGTTGCTCTCTCTCTCTCTACACGCCTCTCTCTCTCTCTAGGGCCGGCGCCCCTCTCTCTTTAGGGCCGGCGCCCCTCTCTCCCCTACGGCCGGTGCAAATCCCAAGGTGGGCGTGAGCTTCATCCACCAAAGAGACCCCGAAGAAGAAGAAGCGGATCGCGACTCCTTCCTTCCCTTAACGGAATTTTGATTCCGTTTCTTGGTGGTTAGTTTCCTATCTTTTCTCTTGTTCTTCTAGTTGTGCCTTCCGAGAATCTAGTAGTTCTCGTCGGCACAAAACTCGTGACTTTGCGAAGTCATCCCGAAGAGAACTCAGCATGGACGCGAATAGAGGCGAAGCTTCCAAGGGACGCTACGGTTGGATCTCGTCCCTTTCTTCGAGTTACGAGAGGTACAAAGTAAATTAGTTTACTTTTCCACAAAGTTTTATTTTATGATCATGTCCACACACCATAAGGTTGCATGCTAGATACGTGGTTAGAATAATTTGAGAAATTATTTTATGCTAATTCTTCCGCTACACGTAAAAATTTAAATTTTTACGAACCCGTATCCTTGTCGACATGCACCCGGTCCCAACAAACAGTAGGCGTCGGTTCGACCTAGGGCTCCATTTTGGAGACCAAAGTCAGAACCAAGACAGCTAAGGCTGTATAATCTAATATTTTATTATGTTATTGTGTTTTGGACTAACCCTGGATGCAGGACCGAAGGAACGTGTGTCTGCAGCTCAGAAAGCCTCAAAGGAGAGAGGCAATGGCTGAGTAGGGCGCCCGGAGTGTCCCGGGCAACCCCCATGGGCCATACAAAACATATCAAAGGAAAAAGAGTTCGAATAGCTGCTGGGCGGGGTGCCCCCGTGCTCCCGGGCGCCCCCTGCGTCCCGGGCGCCCCTAGGCGCATACGTTGAACCAAAAGCCCTCGAAGCCAAGCGGATAAAGTTTGACCCGGTCAATTCGGGTGCCCCGAGCGCTCCGGGCGCCCCGGTCAAAGCGGATCCAGAGGATCAGACGCGACCAAGACTTTGGCGGATCGAAGGCCACGTGGGGGGCGCCCCCGACGTCCCGGGCGCCCCCTGGCCCTATATAAGGACCCCTCGACCAAGGCTTCAGGACATCAGTTCTCTCAACGCCCCAACGATCTTCTACGCTCGTGCCTTGCTCCGGAAACGCTCCAACTCGAGCCGACGATGTCCCGCTGCCCCGAACAAGTCAATCCACTCCGGACGTCGGTAACGAAGATCGAAATTTTAATATTATTATTTCATTACACTTATTTGTAATCAAATATTGTAAACTGTTTTGCGCTTATATAGAATTGCCCAAAGTAAACGGTCATCGACTGTGGGCCTTGGAGTAGGAGTCGACACAAGCTCCGAACCAAGTTAATCGACTGTGTCTGTGTGCTGTTTTTAAATTTCCGCTGTGCAACTGCTCTTTACGAAAATCAGAACGATTTCCGATATTCACCCCCCCCCCCTCTATCGGTTTTCTCGATCCAACAAGTGGTATCAGAGCGAGGAAGTTCAAACTTGGTGCAACCACCAGTTTGAAAATTTCTTTTCGGATTTTCTTTATTATTTTTTTTTAATACTTTTTCGTATGAATTTTTTCGTTAATCGAGGTTGGTGCAACACCCCTCGATATTTTATTTCCCTTATCCAGCACTACTAATCCAAAACCAAGTCTTGGAAAATTTGTTTTTCTATTAGTTTTTTTCAGATTAAAATGGCCATGCAAGAGGGATTCAGCACCGCCAGACCTCCACTTTTCAGTGGAGAAGACTTTTCATACTGGAAAAGTCGTATGGAGGTCCACCTGAAAACTCAGGTGGATGTGTGGATCATCATCCAGTCCGGTCTGGAGATCCCCAAAGACGCCGAAGGAAAACCACAAAGCTACTCCGAATGGGACAACACCCTAAAATGCAAGATAGAAGCCGACGCAAAAGCAACACAAACCCTACAATGCGGGCTGACAAAGGAAGACCTGAACCGCGTGGGCCCCATCAACAGTGCAAAGGAGCTGTGGACAAAACTGATCGAGCTACACGAAGGGACTTCAGATACTCGGATCAGTAAGAGGGATCTTCTATTAAACAAACTCTACACCATCAAGATGGCCGACAACGAAACAGCAGCCCAGCTCCACGCACGAATCCAAGATGTAATGAACGGTCTTCACACAATAGGTCACAAGGTTGAAAACCGTGACCTAATAAGGTATGCTCTAAACGCCTTCCCTAGAAACATCTTGTGGGCATCTATGGTAGATGCATACAAGGTCTCTAGGGATCTTTCTAAAATAAAATTGGATGAATTGTTTTCCGAACTAGAACTGCACGAACAAACTAACACCAATATGGTCGAGAAAGACATTGCTTTCGTTGCAGGTAAAACTGGAAGGACAACAAAGAAGAAGACTGAACCGGAACCTGAGTCTAACTCAGACTCAGACTCAGAAGACGAAGATGGAGAACAAACTAAGCTGGTCCGGCTCGCTCGAAACTACTACAAGGAGCTGAAGAACCGAACCAACAAACGGAAAATCGACCGAAGAAAGGACGAACCAGCTGAACCCGCAAACAAGCCTAATGTGACCTGCTACGAGTGCAAGAAAAAGGGCCATTACAAGTCAGAATGCCCTAACCTAAAGGAGACAAAAAGGACGAGAAGAAAGAAGGCACTGCAAGCAACCTGGGACGAATCGTCCTCAGAAGAAGAAGAAGAGGCGCCCCAGTCCAACCTCCTAGCTCTGAACGCCTCAGATAAAGTCGAGACTAAGTCAGAAACAAAACAAGAGGACGGCGAGCTAACCTTCACAAAAGACGGAGAAATTAAGGTAACTGGATTTAATAGATTGCAATTATGTGAGTTAATTTCATTTCTTTCTCGAGATTTGGCCAAAGCCAAACTCCGAGTCGAATCCCTCCGACAGGAAGTAAAACTCCTGAAAGAGGGAGCTGACTCTAAACCCTTAACCGAGAAGGTTCAGGAAGGAATTCCCACTCAAGCTGAAAAACTTGAAAAGGAAAACTCCTCCCTGAAAACTCAGGTTAAGATCTTAGATCAGCATTAGAACGATTTACATCTGGTTCCAAAGGTCTTGACATGATCCTTGGAAAACAGAAATCAGTTCTAAATCGATCCGGATTGGGCTATAGAACCAAATCTCGGCAAAGATCATACTTTGTTGTACTGAATCAGTCCAGAGGTAAAGTTCAGGCATGGGTACCTAAACTGTGCCTGAACCAACCGACTGGATCAAATCAGTATTGGATCCCCAAGGACAAGATTCACATCTTGCCCAACCATCATCGTGGCTTTAGTCCATGGGGAGCCAAACTGAAAACTATTTTCATTATTAGATAAACTTGTTATTCTTAATTTAAATTGCTTGATTGATTGTTTATTTAATTTCTGCAATATACCATGCTTAGACTTAGGCTAGCTTGAGGATTAAACAAACTTAGCTGAAATTTGACAACAAAGTATTGGGTGGAGGTGAGATGATAGTACGTTAGGGAAGCCAATTTGGCGGAACTAGCCGAAGCTACCGATCCAAGACCCAAACTTGTTATACCAGAAATTTTTCAAAGAATTGTTGAAAATGAAATTTCATTAAAAGGCTTTGTCAAGGAAAGGGTGGATGATCCCATAAGGCTACGGCCAAAGAAGGCCTAGTGCCTCGCCAAGACCTGGAAGCCAATTTCTGAAATTCAAATTCAAATTTTTTTTGTCAAATTCGAATCTAACACAAAATTTCAGATATTTGTAGATTTAAACATTGTTGTTAAAATTAATTGTTTTCAAAATTAATTAAGGTTTTAAAATTTAATTATTTTCAAAATTAATCAAAATTTTTAAAATAATTTTAACTATCAAAACCTGTCTCACAAAACCTATAAGGTTAACGTGATTGAAAACCCTAGATTTGGGTAAGACAGTAGGATTAAGACTAAGTTGGAAATTCTTTTACCTATAGGATGAGATATTCTTGTATTTGTCAAAATCATGGTCAAACCATGATTAATATAGTCAAACCATGGTCAAAGTGGTCAAACCACAGTCAAAGCAGTCAAACCGGTCAAACCACAGTCAAAGGAGTCAAACCATGGTCAAACCAATTTAATCATGATCAAATGATGACAAGACATAAAGCTTGTCCCTTTCTATACAAACCCGGGCGCCCGGGACCACACGGGCGCCCCCCCCCTTGCTTTTTCGTTCCCCGAGATAGATAAGCTGCCTTGCCCTTGACCAGGGCGCCCGGGACCACGCGGGCGCCCCCATCACAACCAACGCAACAAAAGATGCAATGCCCTCTGCT
Organism: Boesenbergia rotunda; assembly: GCA_024364735.1. Classification (NCBI taxonomy): domain Eukaryota; kingdom Viridiplantae; phylum Streptophyta; class Magnoliopsida; order Zingiberales; family Zingiberaceae; genus Boesenbergia; species Boesenbergia rotunda. The sequence continues at coordinate 18,397 of JAGFNQ010006366.1, forward strand.
GAGGGCGCCCGGGCTGTCCCGGGCGCCCCCAGCAGCCAAAGGTTACTGCCTTCGGCAGTAACCCGGACCAGGGCGTCGGAAGCTCCCGGGCGCCCCCATGAGTTTGCCTATAAAAGGCACCCGAACCTCCTTCACTCCCCACACCAAAATCAACCTTCTTCTCCACTTCTTACTCTTCAAGAAGACCTTGCAAGTCCTCTTCCTCAACCATGCCTCCCCGAGCCGTCCGGTATGATTATCATTTATTTTTATTGCATTTAAAATTATTTCATGCAATATCTTTATTCCTCCTTTAACTCTCTTAACTTAGAAGACGCCGACCGAACCCGGCCAACCCTGGTGCTCAATCTAGTCCCGACCCTAGATTTCCTAATCTAGAGTTATGTAATAGGTTTGCACAAACAATCTACAAGCCTATTAAAACGAGCTATCTAAATAGGCACTTTTTTACCCAATCATGCCCTGTCACCATGAACATCATAAACTTCTATCAATTGGGCAATCTTGTCTTCTGCACGCATACCATTAATGAATCTTTATGCGCAAAATTTTACAATAATATTTTTCGACAAGATAATCTTATGTTTCACACAACTGTCCAAGGGATTCCTTTGACCATCACCCCTACTCTATTGAAGCGATTTCTAGGACTGCGACCCTCACAGTCCACATTCTGCTGTTATCCTCCTAGGAACCCCCCATTTGATCCTCCCTACTCAGATATTACCCTAGATACCATTCACTCCTATTTATTTAGGGCAGACCTCCCCGCAAACAGACGCTTCCCAGCTGTTGAACTTCAGGCCCAGAACTATGCCTTGTATAGAGTTCTGGTCCGCTGCATCCTACCACTCTCTACCAGAGACCTAGGGACTATGAGACCCTTTCATGCTTTCCTTCTTTATGCCCTAGTCCACCACCTTGACCTAGACATTGGACTCCATATGTTTCATACCATTCTACATGCGTCTAGTGTCACGACCCAGGGACGAGTACGGACACCATATTGCCACATCATCACATCCCTTCTTCATCACCACGGTCGGGACATTACCGTTGGTGAAATTACCGCTATGACCGACTTTGACGAAATAGGATTTAGGAACATTTCCTTAGCGGGTCTAGAGGTGTCGGCCACCGGGGTTCTTAGTTGGAGACGACAGCAGGCCGGAGTACCAGTCGACTCAGACGAGGAGGTTGAGGTCGACGTCGGAGATCTAGCAGCAGTCGCCCGAGCACACATCGACGAGCCCGCTCCACCGACACTCTACGATCGAGTGACTCAACTAGAGACCCATGTTCAGAGCCTCCGAGAGGAAGTGGAGGCCAATCACGCTGAAGAAATGGAGACAAATCTGGGCTACTACAACAGTTACATGAGCGCCCTTCGAGCCGAGAGGGAGGCCAGAGTGGCAGAGTATCATGAGATGATGACTCTATTTCGATCCTGGCAGCTTGGCTCCTCCGATCATCCCGGGCCTTCGTCTTAGATTCACTTAGTATTGTACCTATTTGACTGCCCCTACTCAGTAGGTTTGACTGTTTGACTGTATTTGAACCTTGATTACCTGCTTTAATTTCTGACCAGTTTATGAGTACTTGTTCTATTTGAAATTAGGATTGTGCTTTGTAGAATAGAGTATCACAAATTTTTACTGCTCTACTTGATTTCAAAAATCAGTTCTCTAAAAATAGATTTTCAAAAATTGCTTTACTTAATTTCAAAATCAGTTTTTATTTTTTTTACTTAGTTTTTTTTTGCAAAACTACCCCCTTTAAAAATTAGGGCCTTTTTCGAAAATGGACTTAGCCTAGGCCCTAACCCTAGAACTGCATGCACCTATAGACTTAGAAGCCAGCATCTCACAAGCACCTTAGGGCACTTTTGATTGATAACCTAGAAAGGGTTGAGATGCTTAGGTCTTTGCCATAATTCAAGATGCTTTAGGTCAGTGCATCTGCAGTAATTGGGGCACTAAATACAACTTAAACAGCAATCCAGTTAAGTGTCAAGTTTAGAAAATCTAACTTGAACAGAAACACTTAACTTGACTAACCCTAGCAAAAACTACTATTTATAACAGTTAGTAAGTAGCTAATTGGGTTAGACAGGTCCCTACAGAGAAAATTGATTGATTTAGTGTAAATCTAATTATGAATTGATTCAGTACAGCAAATTATTATTTTCTTTATTCATGCTATATTTATCTGTTTTGATATATGGCAAAGGGGGAGAGATAGAGATAGGAAAGAGAAAAATTATTTTCCTTTATTCAAAAAGGTTCAAAAATATACTTATCCTTTATTCAAAAGCTTAAACTTTTTGAAAAAGTACTTAAGTTCTTCAAGCTTTCAAAATTTTGCCTAAGTACTCTAGTTTCAAAATTCTTTACTCAAGCTTTCAAAATATTGCTATGTTCTCTAGCTTCAAAATTCATTACTCTAGCTTTCAAAATATTGCTAAGTACTCTAACTTCAAAATTTTTTCCAAGCTTTCAAAATATTGCTATGTACTCTAGCTTCAAATTTTTTTACTCATGCCTTCAAATTTTTTGCTAAGTACTCTAGCTTCAAAATTCTTTACTCAAGCTTTCATAATTTAGCTAAGTACCCTAGCTTCAAAATTTTTTTGCTCATGCCTTCAAATTTTTTGCTAAGTACTCAAGCTTCAAAATTCTTTACTCAAGCTTTCAAAATTTTGCTAAGTACTCTAGCTTCAAAATTTTTTTACTCATGCCTTCAAATTTTTTGCTAAGTACTCAAGCCACAAAATTTTTTTATTCAAGCTTTCAAAATTTTGCAAAGTACTCTAGCCTTTCAAAAGGTTCTTACTTAAGCTTGTCAAAATTTTTTTTCTAAAGCTTAAGTTTTTCAAAACTGTATTAAAACTAAAATTCTTATTTAAACTAACATTTTCAAAAAGTTTTCAAGTACAAGTAAAGTTTTTTTAACCCCATGAATTTTTGAAAAATCTAGGGGGAGATACCTTCCAGGGGGAGGGAACAAAAGTTAAAACATTTTCATGTTTTGCTTAACTTAACTTTTTGAACTAGGGTTGCCATAAACCAAAAAGGGGAAGATTGTTGGTGCAGAATGCACCCAAGTCAAACCTGTGTTTTGATAATGGCAACATAGGTCAAAAGTTAAGTCTTTATTGTTTTTCTAACAGTTTAATCTAGTGTGCAGAGAAAGCCCTAGCGAAGGACTGCTAGGCACTGGCGAAGGAGTGCCAGGGAAATAAGCCCTAGCGAAGGACTGCTAGGCACCAGACGAAGGACAGTCTGGGACTGAAGCCCTAGCGAAGGACTGCTAGGCACCAGGCGAAGGACAGCCTGGGACTGAAGCCCTAGCGAAGGACTGCTAGGCAACTGGCGAAGGACTGCCAGTTTACAAGACCTGACAAAGGACCGTCAGGCAAAAGTCCAACCAGAGGAACGGTTGGCATCAGGTAATTTCTCCCGAGAGGAGTAGGTGAGGACCCATTCCTCGTCGAGGGAACAGTAGGCGTCGGTTCGACCTAGGGCTCCATTTTGGAGACCAAAGTCAGAACCAAGACAGCTAAGGTTGTATAATCTAATATTTTATTATGTTATTGTGTTTTGAACTAACCCTGGATGCAGGACCGAAGGAACGTGTGTCTACAGCTCAGAAAGCCTCAAAGGAGAGAGGCAATGGCTGAGTAGGGCGCCCGGAGTATCCCGGGCGCCCCCAAGGTACATACAAAACATATCAAAGGAAAAAGAGTTCGAATAGCTGCTGGGCGGGGCGCCCCGTGCTCCAGGGCGCCCGCGCTGCTCCCGGGCGCCCCCAGGCGCATACGTCGAACCAAAAGCCCTCGAAGCCAAGCGGATAAAGTTTGACCCGGTCAATACGGGCGCCCCGAGCGCTCCGGGCGCCCCGGTCAAAGCGGATCCAGAGCATCAGACGCGACCAAGACTTTGGCGGATCGAAGGCCACGTGGGGGGCGCCCCCGACGTCCCGGGCGCCCCCTGGCCCTATATAAGGACCCCTCGACCAAGGCTTCAGGACATCAGTTCTCTCAACACCCCAACGATCTTCTACGCTCGTGCCTTGCTCCGGAAATGCTCCAACTCGAGCCGACGACGTCCCGCTGCCCCGAACAAGTCAATCCACTCCGGACGTCGGTAATGAAGATCGAAATTTTAATATCATTATTTCATTGCACTTATTTGTAATCAAATATTGTAAACTGTTTTGCGCGTATATAGAATTGCCCAAAGTTAACGGTCAACGACCGTGGGCCTTGGAGTAGGAGTCGACACAGGCTCCGAACCAAGTAAATCGACTGTGTCTGTGTGCTGTTTTTAAATCTCCGCTGTGCAACTTCTCTTTACGAAAATCCGAACGATTTTCGATATTCACCCCCCCCCCCTCTCTCGGTTTTCTCGATCCAACAAGTGGTATCAGCTTTGACAGACACAGGGGGATCCAACAAGTGGTTCATACCATTCTAAATGCGTCCAGTGTCACGACCCTTTCCATACAAACCCGGGCGCCCGGGACCACACGGGCGCCCCCCCCTTGCTTTTTCGTTCCCCGATATATAAAAGCTGCCTTGCCCTTGACCAGGGCGCCCGGGACCACGCGGGCGCCCCCATCACAACCAACGCAGCAAAAGCTGCAAAGCCCTCTGCTGAGGGCGCCCGGGCTTTCCCGGGCACCCCCAGCAGCCAATGGTTACTGCCTTCGGCAGTAACCCTGACCAGGGCGCCCGGAAGCTCCCGGGCGCCCCCATGAGTTTGCCTATAAAAGGCACCCGAACCTCCTTCACTCCCCACACCAAAATCAACCTTCTTCTCCACTTCTTACTCTTCAAGAAGACCTTGCAAGTCCTCTTCCTCAACCATGCCTCCCCGAGCCGTCCGGTATGATTATCATTTATTTTTATTGCATTTAAAATTATTTCATGCAATATCTTTATTCCTCCTTTAACTCTCTTAACTTAGAAGACGCCGACCGAACCCGGCCAACCCTGGTGCCCAACCTAGTCCCGACCCTAGATTTCCTAATCTAGAGTTATGTAATAGGTTTGCACAAACAATCTACAAGCCTATTAAAACGAGCTATCTAAATAGGTACTTTTTTACCCAATCATGCCCTGTCACCATGAACATCATCAACTTCTATCAATTGGACAATCTTGTCTTCTGCACGCATACCATTAATGAATCTTTATGCGCAGAATTTTACAATAATATTATTCGACAAGATAATCTTATGTTTCACACCACTGTCCAAGGGATTCGTTTGACCATCACCCCTACTCTATTGAACCGATTTCTAGGACTGCGACCCTCACAGTCCACATTCTACTGTTATCCTCCTAGGAACCCCCCATTTGATCCTCCCTACTCAGATATTACCCTAGATACCATTCACTCCTATTTCATTAGGGCAGACCTCCCCGCATACAGACGCTTCCTAGCTGTTGAACTTCAGGCCCAGAACTATGCCTTGTATAGAGTTCTGGTCCGCTGCATCCTACCACTCTCTACCAGAGACCTAGGGACTATGAGACCCTTTCATACTTTCCTTCTGTATGCCCTAGTCCACCACCTTGACCTAGACATTGGACTCCATATGTTTCATACCATTCTACATGCGTCCAGTGTCACGACCCAGGGACGAGTACGGACACCATATTGCCACATCATCACATACCTTCTTCATCACCACGGTCGGGACATTACCGTTGGTGAAATTACCGCTATGACCGACTTTGACGAAATAGGATTTAGGAACTTTTCCTTAGCGGGTCTAGAGGTGTCAGCCACCGGGGTTCTTAGTTTGAGACGACAGCAGGCTGGAGCACCAGTCGACTCAGACGAGGAGGTTGAGGTCGACATCGGAGATCTAGCAGCAGCCGCTCGAGCACACATCGACGAGCCCGCTCCACCGACACTGTACGATCGAGTGACTCAGCTAGAGACTCATGTTCAGAGCCTCCGAGAGGAAGTGGAGGCCAATCACGCTGAAGAAATGGAGACAAATCTGGGCTACTACAACAGTTACATGAGCGCCCTTCGAGCCGAGAGGGAGGCCAGAGAGGTAGAGTATCATGAGATGATGACTCTATTTCGATCCTGGTAGCCTGGCTCCTCCGATCATCCCGGGCCTTCGTCTTAGATTCACTTTGTATTTTACCTATTTGACTGCCCCTACTCAATAGGGTTGACTTGGGTTTGACTGTTTGACTGTATTTGAACCTTGATTACCTGCTTTATTTTCTGACCAGTTTATGAGTACTTGTTCTATTTGCAATTAGGATTGTGCTTTGTAGAATAGAGTATCACAAATTTTTACTGCTCTACTTGATTTCAAAAATCAATTCTCTAAAAATAGATTTTGAAAAATTGCTTTACTTAATTTCGAAATCAGTTTTCATTTTTTTTACTTAGTTTTTTTTGCAAAACTACCCCCTTTAAAAATTAGGGCCTTTTTCGAAAATGAACTTAGCCTAGGCCCTAACCCTAGAACTGCATGCACCTATAGACTTAGAAGCCAGCATCTCACAAGCACCTTAGGGCACTTTTGATTGATAACCTAGAAAGGGTTGAGATGCTTAGGTCTTTGCCTTAATTCAAGATGCTTTAAGTCAGTACATCTGCAGTAATTGGGGCACTAAATACAACTTAAACAACAATCCAGTTATGTGTCAAGTTTAGAAAATCTAACTTGAACAGAAACACTTAACTTGACTAACCCTAGCAAAAACTACTATTTATAACAGTTAGTAAGTAGCTAATTGGGTTAGACAGGTCCCTACAGAGAAAATTGATTGATTTAGTGTAAATCTAATTATGAATTGATTCAGTACAGCAAATTATTATTTTCTTTATTCATGCTATATTTATCTGTTTTGATATATGGCAAAGGGGGAGAGATAGAGATAGGAAAGAGAAAAATTATTTTCCTTTATTCAAAAAGGTTTAAAAATATACTTATCCATTATTCAAAAGCTTAAACTTTTTGAAAAAGTACTTAAGTTCTTAAAGCTTTCAAAATTTTGCCTAAGTACTCTAGTTTCAAAATTTCTTAAAGCTTTCAAAATGCTGCTAAGATTTTTTATTCAGGCTTTCAAAATTTTGCTAAGTACTCTAGCTTCAAAATTTTTTCCCAAGCTTTCAAAATTTTGCTAAGTACTCTAGCTTCAAAATTCTTTTTCCAAGCTTTCAAAATATTGCTAAGTACTCTAGCTTCAAAATTCTTTACTCAAGCTTTCAAAATATTGCTAAGTACTCTAGCTTCAAAATTCTTTACTCAAGCTTTCAAAATATTGCTAAGTACTCTAGCTTCAAAATTTTTTACTCAAGCTTTCAAAATTTAGCTAAGTACCCTAGCTTCAAAATTTTTTTACTCATGCCTTCAAATTTTTTGCTAAGTACTCAAGCTTCAAAATTCTTTACTCAAGCTTTCATAATTTAGCTAAGTACCCTAGCTTCAAAATTCTTTACTCAAGCTTTCAAAATATTGCTAAGTACTCTAGCTTCAAAATTTTTTTACTCATGCCTTCAAATTTTTTGCTAAGTACTCAAGCTTCAAAATTCTTTACTCAAGCTTTCAAAATTTTGCTAAGTACTCTAGCTTCAAAATTTTTTTACTCATGCCTTCAAATTTTTTGCTAAGTACTCAAGCCTCAAAATTTTTTTCAAGCTTTCAAAATTTTGCAAAGTACTCTAGCCTTTCAAAAGGTTTTACTTAAGCTTGTCAAAAAAATTTTTCTCTAAAGCTTAAGTTTTTCAAAACTGTATTAAAATTGAAATTCTTACTTAAGCTAACATTTTCAAAAAGTTTTCAAGTACAAGTAATGTTTTTTTAACCCAACGAATTTTTGAAAAATCTAGGGGGAGATACCTTCCAGGGGGAGGGAACAAAAGTTAAAACATTTTCATGTTTTGCTTAACTTAACTTTTTGAACTAGGGTTGTCATAAATCAAAAAGGGGGAGATTGTTGGTGCAGAATGCACCCAAGTCAAACCTGTGTTTTGATAATGGCAACATAGGTCAAAAGTTAAGTCTTTATTATTTTTCTAACAAGTTAATCTAGTGTGCAGAGAAAGCCCTAGCGAAGGACTGCTAGGCACTGGCGAAGGAGTGCCAGGGAAATAAGCCCTAGCGAAGGACTGCTAGGCACCAGGCGAAGGACAGCCTGGGACTGAAGCCCTAGCGAAGGACTGCTAGGCACCAGGCGAAGGACAGCCTGGGACTAAAGCCCTAGCGAAGGACTGCTAGGCAACTGGCAAAGGACTGCCAGTTTACAAGACCTGATAAAGGACCGTCAGGCAAAAGTCCAAGCAGAGGAACGGTTGGCATCAGGTAATTTCTCCCGAGAGGAGTAGGTGAGGACGCGTTCCCCGTCGAAGGAACAGTAGGCGTCGGTTCGACCTAGTGCTCCATTTTGGAGACCAAAGTCAGAACCAAGACAGCTAACGCTGTATAATCTAATATTTTATTTTGTTATTGTGTTTTGGACTAACCCTGGATGCAGGACCGAAGGAACGTGTGTCTACAGCTCAGAAAGCCTCAAAGGAGAGAGGCAATGGCTGAGTAGGGCGCCCGGAGTATCCCGGGCGCCCCCAAGGTACATACAAAACATATCAAAGGAAAAAGAGTTCGAATAGCTGCTGGGCGGGGCGCCCCGTGCTCCAGGGCGCCCGCGCTGCTCCCGGGCGCCCCCTGCGTCCCGGGCGCCCCCAGGCGCATACGTCGAACCAAAAGCCCTCGAAGCCAAGCGGATAAAGTTTGACCCGGTCAATACGGGCGCCCTGAGCGCTCCGGGCGCCCCAGTCAAAGCGGATCCAGAGGATCAGATGCGACCGAGACTTTGGCCGATCGAAGGCCACGTGGAGGGCACCCCCGACGTCCCGGGCGCCCCCTGGCCCTATATAAGGACCCCTCGACCAAGGCTTCAGTACATAAGTTCTCTCAACGCCCCAATGATCTTCTACGCTCGTGCCTTGCTCCGGAAATGCTCCAACTCGAGTCAACGACGTCCCGCTGCCCCGAACAAGTCAATCCACTCTGGACGTCGGTAACGAAGATTGAAATTTTAATATCATTATTTCATTGCACTTATTTGTAATCAAATATTGTAAACTGTTTTGCGCGTATATAGAATCGCCCAAAGTAAACGGTCAACGACCGTGGGCCTTGGAGTAGGAGTCGACACAGGCTCCGAACCAAGTAAATCGACTGGGTCTGTGTGTGTTTTTAAATTTCCGCTGTGCAACTGCTCTTTACGAAAATCCCAACGATTTCCGATATTCACCCTCCTCCTCTATCGGTTTTCTCGATCCAACAAGAAAACCACTTGTTGGATCCCCCTATGTCTGTCAAAGCTGATTCCACTTTTTGGATCGAGAAAACCGATAGAGGGGGGGGGGGGTGAATATCGGAAATCGTTCGGATTTTCGTAAAGAGCAGTTGCACAGCTGAAATTTAAAAACAGCACACAGACACAGTCGATTTACTTGGTTCGGAGCCTGTGTCGACTCCTACTCCAAGGCCCACGGTCGTTGACCGTTTACTTTGGGCGATTCTATATACGCGCAAAACAGTTTACAATATTTGATTACAAATAAGTGCAATGAAATAATAATATTAAAATTTCGATCTTCGTTACCGACGTCCGGAGTGGATTGACTTGTTCGGGGCAGCGGGACGTCGTCGGCTCGAGTTGGAGCATTTCCGGAGCAAGGCACGAGCGTAGAAGATCGTTGGGGCGTTGAGAGAACTGATGTCCTGAAGCCTTGGTCGAGGGGTCCTTATATAGGGCCAGGGGGCGCCCGGGACGTCGGGGGCGCCCCCCACGTGGCCTTCGATCCGCCAAAGTCTCATTCGCGTCTGATCCTCTGGATCTGCTTTGACCGGGGCGCTCGGAGCGCTCGGGGCGCCCGTATTGACCGGGTCAAACTTTATCCGCTTGGCTTCGAGGGCTTTTGGTTCGACGTATGCGCCTGGGGTCGCCCGGGACGCAGGGGGCACCCGGGAGCAGCGCGGGCGCCTGGGAGCACGGGGGCGCCCCGCCCAGCAGCTATTCGAACTCTTTTTCCTTTGATATGTTTTGTATGTACCTTGGGGCGCCCGGGACACACCGGGCGCCCTACTGAGCCATTGCCTCTCTCCTTTGAGGCTTTCTGAGCTGCAGACACACGTTCCTTCGGTCCTGCATCCAGGGTTAGTCCAAAACACAATAACATAATAAAATATTAGATTATACAGCGTTAGCTATCTTGGTTCTGACTTTGGTCTCCAAAATGGAGCCCTAGGTCGAACCGACGCCCACTGTTCCCTCGACGGGAAGCGTCCTCACCTACTCCTCTCGGGAGAAATTACCTGATGCTAACCGTTC